>SJYX01005521.1:737006-765317 GCA_006410675.1 Oreotragus oreotragus | reverse complement strand
GGGAGCTGGTGATGGACAGGGAGGCCTGGTGTGCTGTGCTTCATGGGGTCACAAATAGTCGGACATGACTGAGTGACTGAACTGAACTGAACTGAAACATGAGTTTTCTTTCCCTCATCCAAGCTGCCATCATCTCTCACCAGAATAAAAGCAACAACTTCCTAACACGTATCCCTGCTTCCACTCTGTCCCTAACAGCCCCTATTCTACCCAGTGAACAAGAGGTACCTCATAAAAACTGAACAGCAGATCACATCACTCTCCAACACAAAATCTCTCAAGAGTTTCCCATTGCTCTTCATAAAAAGTCCAAAGCCCTCTTTATGAACCCAAGACTTGCCCAATCTGGATCTTCAAATTGTCTCCTATTTTATTTCTTCACCCCTTTGTCCCATCCTAGCACATTTTCTTTCAGTTCCCCAAATACAACAAATTCTGTCCTACCCCAGGACCCTTGCCCATACCACCCTCATTAACTGCAATACTCCTCCAAATTCCCACCCTCAGTATTCTTCACATGACGGACTCCTTCTCATTTCTCAGTCACAGTGTTAGGTTGAGCTGACCCACCATTATAAACTAAGTGCTTCCCTTTTTTATCCTTCATCAGAGTACAGCATTCTCCCCAGAACACTGTATATTTTATCCATATAATACTGTCTGTTTTATTTGCTCATGACTGTATTCCCAGCACTTAGTACAGTCCCAGGGTCATATTGGCACTTCTTAAGTTAAATGAATTCATGAAACCCACTATCAGGAGATAACCATTGTTAATACTTCAATGCATGCCATTTATAGACCTTAACCATATTTAACTTTAATAATCTTGTTTCTCCATTAACTCTAGGACTAAGGATCCAATAAAATAATAATGATAATAATACATGGACACTTAAACAGTAGACGTGATTCAGGTGTAAGTTAAAATGTCATCTCCATAAAGAGAAGCTCTCAGTCACACCAATCAAAGGAGACCCTGTCTTCAATCACTACGACATCACCTTGTTTTAGTTTCTCTGTGGCATCATCACTGGCTGAATCACCTTTTATTTATTTTTGCTTACCTGTCTTCCCTAACTAGGATGTCAGCTCCACAAAGGCAGGGAGCAAGTTTTTTTTATTTAATGCTGAATACTCAGTGCCTCAACCATCCCCAGCAAATAGCAGGAACACAATAAATGTTTGCTGAATAATGAATGAATGTCAGAAGTTTCTCTGCACAGAAAATAATCTGAGACAGGTAAAGAGGAGATTATAATAACAATGAGGAGGAGCCTGTTAACGACACTTGCATTTCAAGGCCATCACCAGCCACACAAAGGTACTGACATGCTGAAGATGGGCTCTGTCCAAAGCTGTCCTGTGCACTTGGCTCCAGCCTTGCAGAATGCAAAGTGACATTTTTACTGACACTGGATGAAGGCTTGGCCATTCCTGTCTGAAAATGGGGCTCCGTGTCTCATCTGTCGAGGACAGCAGCGACAACTTCCTACATTTGCTAATCAGAATGACAGAAAACTTCAGCCAGAGTCAGTGTGTTGATGCTGTGGGACCGGGACCACATGACTTACAAACGAAGGAGCTGCCGAGGGAAGCAGCAGAGCCAGAGGAAGAAGCTAAGATTGTCTGTCTTGAATCAGAGTTAGGGCAGGGAGGTGGAAGAGAGGCCAGGAAACACAAATATCCACAATACAGTAAGTTTGGGATTTTTTTTTTCTTATTCTAATCCTTGGTGGTATAGCTCATTTCACCAGCCTAAGCAGAGGTTTAAAACAAAAGTGATGCTTCATTGTCTCAGCTGATGATGCTGCAAATCAGACGTCAGAGAGTCCTGGGCTGAGTCCAGCACACAGCTATGTTCTGTTTGGTGTGCATAGGACCTTTTAAAAAGTTGAATGACTTGTCAAATTTTCTAAATTGGAAAGCTTTATTAAAAAGCCTCATTCTTGGCTTCTCTTGAAAATTTAGGAGGTCCAGCAGCTCCAAACGCATGTTCCCATATGTCAACGTCTGCTGGACCTTGAATAGGCACTGTGAGCTTTGGACAAGGTATGTGTCTCCAGGTCCCTCATGTCCTACCTGGCTCCCTTCACTCATTCATAACACCTTGCCTCCCACCCCTGAAGGCATTTGATCCCTGCTTCTCAAAAGGTGAGACTCCTGATCCCTCTGTCCTCAGATTCTCAAACAAGAAAGAGGTCTACCAAGATGTTCATCCTATTGGCCCCCAAAGAAATGGCTTTGACTTCTAACTCTGACCTTTCTTTGCTTCTTCCTACAGGGTGAGACTAACTAATCTGATTGATGAGGTTCCGGAGGACTTGCCTTCTACTGGGAGATGCAGTTTATCTCAAAAGCAAAGAAAGGTGGTCCACCCACTCTCTTGTTCAATAGATCTCAATCTCTGAGGTGAGAAAGCCAGGACTCCTCTCTGTTTCCTAGCAGTCAGCACTTGCTGAAGTCCTCTCTGGCCCCTTCCTGTGAAAACCTTGAGATGTTAAATCTGTCAGTGACTCTCCATGAAGTGCGAATTTTAAAATTCCATTGAGTGAGAAATTTCAAAACTGGGTGAGATTTTTCAAAATCTATTCTGTTTCCTAGTGCTAAAAGTAGATGGATGGTTTAAGACCTAGATATTTGGGAAGGTAGGGAGAGACATCAGATCCACTCTGTTCTCCAGTCTGCTTTCACCAGACTTCCATGCTTTGGAATTTGATGGATCTTAGTGCTAAATAAGAGACTTTATTTTTCCACCAAACTCCTTATGAATGTTTCTTTATCTTAGAAGTAGGACTGCAGCAGAAGGCAATAATCAGAATCTCTATCCTCTAATATGTCTCAAGATAGAGTACGTAGTGAAGCTTGGAGGCTTCCCAAAGCCACACATAAACATTCTGTATCTTCCTGAGCATTCACTTTACTCAAAGATCTGGAGAGTGTTTATTTTAATTTCTGGGCTTTTAGAAGATTTTATCACAGGCATCAGTTCAGTTCAGTTCAGTTGCTCAGTCATGTCCGACTCTTTGCGACCCCATGAATTGCTGCATGCCAGCCTCCCTGTCCATCACCAACTCCCGGAGTTCACTCAAACTCAGGTCCATTGAGTCGGTGATGCCATCCAGCCATCTCATCCTCTGTCGTCCCCTTCTCCTCCTGTCCCCAATCCCTCCCAGCAGCAGAGTCTTTTCCAGTGAGTCAACTCTTCGCATGAGGTGGCCAAAGTACTGGAGTTTCAGCTTTAGCATCATTCCTTCCAAAGAAATCCCAGGGCTGATCTCCTTTAGAATGGACTGGTTGGATCTCCTTGCAGTCCAAGGGACTCTCAAAAGTCTTCTCCAACACCACAGCTCAAAAGCATCAGTTCTTTGGTGCTCGCATATCCAAGCACAATTATCAAAATACCATTTTTCTAGGTTGACCAATCTCATGGAATTTTTCACATTTAAAATTATGAAGCATGTCACTTCTTTGTGGAACTTTTATATGGAAGCAACTGAATAATTATGTGCCTTCAGTTGTTGGAGTATAATCAAAAGATGCATTAAAGTCAACAGGGTCTATAGGGGAAGTAAAGATTATGATAATGTCGCTGAGTTTCAACATGGCCAGGGGTGATGCCAAGGAGTTGATGTGCTTGAGCAAGATTTCCTGAGTGAGTCTGAATATCCCTGCACACCTAGAATTTTAATGAGGATTTCACTATATGTACCAGTTTTTCTACCATTTAATTATATAGAAAATCCACAGCTCTTTTGCAATTCAAGTTCTTGACATAAATTTGCTTAATATTTGATCTCCTCAGCTGACATCTATTTCCCACAATAGTGATCAACTGATAATACAAATATACCAAAATGTATTAATTGTCTGTTTGATTGATTTTTAATGTCACTCTTCATGTACATTTTTCACAGAATAGTAACTTACAAATTATATTGTCAGCTTGGAATATGGCTTAGGATTTAAAAATGAGAAGCTTGAAGACTAAGCATGAAATTAGGAACAAAAACACAATGATGAGGGAAATTTAAAATAACCTGGAATCAACTCTTTCCATAAGGGACTGACAGCAAAAACAAAGATAAGCCTCCCCAACAAAACTCCAAAACTGGTGGTAGGTTACAATTATAAACTTAATATGGACTGTAGGCAAATGCCTCCTTAAAACGAGGGTTTTGATAAATATCCATGATGCCTAGATTTTGGTCTCTACATACCATTCTCTGGTAAAAGGAACCCAGGATTTTTGCAGAAATAGCTGACTTGAGCATAAAACATACACGATGAGCCTGGAAAAGTTTACGCCAGAAAGAAAGAAATCTACTAGAATTTCATGGAGTCAAGGGAATTCAGAGCCTAGCCCAACCTGATGGGGCTCCTATGGATCCAAGATGCTTTATTCACAGAAAAGGATACTATTGTGCCAGTTATTTATCATTTCTGTCCCAGCTCTTTGTTCATCCTTCTGCACTTGTATATTATCCTAGTTGGAACTCTGCACACTAAATTTCACAGACTCCTTTGAGGGACTGGCTTCCTGTTAGGAACTGCTGATGGAAGATTCTAGAGGAGGAAGGAATAAGAGAATGTCTCTGTTTTACTTCTCCTATCAGTATTATTCCAGCTGCAGTGGTTAGCTCCAATCTCTAGCTTCTTTAAATGCTCCCAATTTCAGCTCCTGGCTGGCTCAAAACCCTTGTGGCTTCCCTGATAGCTCAGTTGGTATAGAATCTGCCTGCAGTGCAGGAGACCCTGGTTCAATTCCTGGGTTGGGAAGATCTGCAGGAGAAGGGATAGCCACAAGGGAAGCCCAAGTGGATAGCCTATCCCCTCCAGTATTCTTGGGCTTCCCTTGTGGCTCAGCTGGTAAAGAATCCACCTGCAATGTGGGACACCTGGNAGTGCAGGAGACCCTGGTTCAATTCCTGGGTTGGGAAGATCTGCAGGAGAAGGGATAGCCACAAGGGAAGCCCAAGTGGATAGCCTATCCCCTCCAGTATTCTTGGGCTTCCCTTGTGGCTCAGCTGGTAAAGAATCCACCTGCAATGTGGGACACCTGGGTTTGATTCCTGGGTTGGGAAAATCCTCTCGGGAAGGGAAAGGCTACCCACGCCAGTATTCTGGCCATGGAACATTCCATGGACTGTATACTCCATAGGGTGGCAGAGTCGGACACGACTGAGTGACTTTCACTTCATTTACAATACCAGCTCTGCAGCCCTTCCTCCGAGTTCCTAGTTTCCCGTAATCCCACATCTTCCTTTTTATCCTCTCAAGGATAAACCAACTTCTAACCCACAGAGGAATGAAAAAATGTTCACTCATGATCTGGCCATTTTATTTGTCTTTGCTTTCTCTAGTGATAATGATACCATCTTACAAGTTATTAACTATTCAGTCAATTCAGTTCAGTCACTCAGTCATGTCCAACTCTTTGTGACCCCATAGACTGCAGCACACCAGGATTCCCTGTCCATCACCAACTCCCAGAACCTACTCAAACTCATGTCCATTGTGTTGGTGATGCCATCCAACCATCTCATTCTCTGTCATCCCCTTCTCCTCCTGCATTTCCATCTTTCCCAGCATTGGGGTCTTTTCCAGTGAGTCAGTTCTTCGCATGAGCTGGCCAAAGTATTGGAGCTTCAGCATCAGTCTTTCCAATGAATATTCAGACTGGTCTCCTTTAGGATGGACTGCTTGGATCTCCTTGTTGTCCAAGGGACTCTCAAGAGTCTTCTCCAACACCACAGCTCAAAAGCATCGATTCTTTGGCACTCAGCTTTCTTTATAGTCCGACTCTCACATCCATACATGACTACTGGAAAAACCATAGCTTTGAAGAGATGGACCTTTGTTAGTAAAGTAATGTCTCTGCTTTTTAAAATGCTATCTAGGTTGGTCATAGCTTTCCTTCCAAGGAGCAAGCATCTTTTAATTTTACAGCTGCAGTCAGCATCTGCAGTGATTTTGGAGTCCCCCAAAATAGTCTGTCACTGTTTCCATTGTTTCCCCATCTATTTGCCATGAAGTGATGGAACCAGATGCCATGATCTTAGTTTTCTGAATATTGAGCTTTAAGCCAACTTTTTCACTCTCCTCTTTCACTTTCATCAAGAGGCTCTTTAGTTCCTCTTCGCTTTCTGCCATAAGGGTGGTATCATCTGCGTTTCTGAGGTTATTGACATTTCTCCTGGAAGTCTTGATTCCAGCTTGTGCTTCTTCCAGCCCAGCATTTCTCATGATGTACTCTGCATATAAGTTAAATAAGCAGAGTGACAATATACAGCCTTGACGTACTCCTTTCCCTATTTGGAACCAGTCTGTTGTTCCATGTCCAGTTCTAACTGTTGCTTCCTGACCTGCATACAGATTTCTCAGGAGGCAGGTCAGGTGGTCTAGTATTCCCTTCTTTTTGAGAATTTTCCACAGTTTGTTGTGATCCACACAGTCAAAGGCTTTAACATAATCAATAAAGCAAAAGTAGATGTTTTTTCTAGAACTCTCTTGCATTTTCAATGATCCAGTGGATGTTAGCAATTTGATCTCTGGTTCTTCTGCCTTTCCTATGTCCAGCTTGAACATCTGGAAGTTTACAGTTCACGTTCTGTTGAAACCTGGCTTCGAGAATTTTGAGCATTACTTTGCCAGCACGTAAGATGAGTTTAGTTGTGCAGTAGTTTGAACATTCTTTGGCATTACCTTTCTTTGGGATTGGAATGAAAACTGTTAACTATTAGTTATTAACTATTAGCTAATAGTTTTAATTAACCCTATAAAGTAGGTTAATTAATTAAAATAGTTAACTATATTAACTTTCAGTTTACATCATTCTTGACTATAAAGTAACTGAAAGGAAAATGTCCACATTTTTACATGTTATTATATATTTTTATTAAACATGATAGCCCATAAGAGAAAAAAAAGTTTGCATTTTGGCAAAAAAGCCTTCATTTTCTATAATTGTTCACCTTGAAGACATCAGGTCCAGCTGCATCATTCACCAATAGCACTGTCCTAAGCAGCTTGCCCCTTGGTTTTCTCATTGTTTAGTGGGATGATAAAAAGCAGTATCATTTAAAGTGGTTTTAGTACTAGCTTTTTAATAAAACTTTCAAGGAGACACCTTGAAAGCTTATTCGATTACACAGCTATCTACTCAGGGAAGATGTTGGTTAGTGCTTCCAAGCTCAGGACTAAATTGCTATGTTCCTTCTAGGAGATTAGAAAGACATTAAGATAAGGTAAAATCTGGAAAAGGTGAATTAATTCCCTGCTCAATGTCAAGCAGGCACTTACGGAGTTGTTTTGCTTAGCTCTTTTGTTTTGTTTCCAAGCCTGAACACTTTTAGCAACAAGTGTAAAGCCAAACAAGGGAACATCTTCATCACTTGTGAGAAGGGGCCACAGAGAAAGCAATACTTAAGAACTAGAAGAAGAGGGTTTGACGTGGAGATTATGAATTGTCTGTGACTCTTGGTTCATTTATACTTGATAAAAATTACAACTTTAGTAGTCTAAAAAGGCATCAGTAATGCCATGTGTAAAACAACCAGCTAGTGGGAACCTACTTTATAGGGTAGGGAGCTCAGCGTGGTGCTCTGCAGTGACCTTGAGCAGTGGGATGGGGGGCAGGTCCACGAAGGAGGGCATATATTTCTTAGATATACGTATACCTGATTCACTCCATTGTACACAGAAACTAACACAAAATTGTAAAGCAATTATACTCCAATAAAAATAAATTTGGACTGCAAAGAGATCCAACCAGTCCATTCTAAAGGAGAACAGTCCTGGGTGTTCTTTGGAAGGACTGATGCTAAAACTGAAACCCCAATATTTTGGCCACCTCATGCAAAGAGCTGACTCACTGGAAAAGACCCTGATGCTGGGAGGGATTGGGGGCAGGAGGAAAAGGGGACGACAGAGGATGAGATGGTTGGATGGCATCACCGACTCGATGGACATGAGTTTGAGTGAACTCCAGGAGTTGGTGATGGACAGGGAGGCCTGGTGTGCTACGATTCATGGGGTCGCAAAGAGTCGGACACGACTGAGCGACTGAACTGAAAAATAAATTTTAAAAAACTTGTTAAAGGCATCAGCAGGACTTCCCTGCTGGTCCAGGGGTAAAAGAATCTGCCTCCCAATGTAAGGGACATCAGTTCGATCCCTGCTCCAGGAGATTCCACCTGCCTCAGAGCAGCTAAACCCATGTGCCAACACTACTGAGCCTGTGCTCCACAACAAGAGAAGCCACCTCAATGAGAAGCCCGCACTCTGCAACAAGGAGTAGCCCCAGCTCTCCGCAATAAGAGGAAGCCCACCTGGAGCAATGAAGACACAGCACAGACACTAATTACTAATCAAAAATTTTAAATACCTTATTTGAAAAAGGCATCAGCAGCTTTCTTCGCTGCAACAGTCCTGTGACCAGCACACTCTGTTTCTGTCCACACATCCTGAACTATTAAGTCAAGGCAAAAAATGACACAGGGCCTGGGTACTCAATATTCTTCCAGTCTCCTCTCTCTTCAAATCAGCTAATTAAACAAGACAGTGGTCTTAAAAATTCATCAAACTGATCATAAAAATTTCAAAGTCTTCATATTGTGCTTTAAACAAAATCCGGATCTGTGACCGTTGACTGGGGGTCCCTGAAGATCTGATCCTAACTGAGTCTTGGCTCACTCTCCATGGTCCAGCTACTCTGCTGCCTCTCATTCCTGGAAGAGATGAGTTCTTTCCCAGCATGGATTCCTGACACATCCTCTTCCCTCTGTTCTGAAATCTCTTCCCCCACCCTTTGCAGGCTGCTTCCTGCCTGCCTCCATCAAATCCCTGAAGAAAATCCATGTCTTCAGGAAGTATCCCCTGACCATGCTATCAAAAAGTGTCCCATGCTGCATTCTGTCATGGCATCATGTACTTTCCAGAACACTACTCACAGCTGATAATTATACACCTAGGACAATATTGGATGAATGTCCATCTTTACTGTTAGATGGCAACCATGACTGTCAACCTAGGGATTGGCAAACTTTGTCTGTAAGAGGCAAACAGTAACTATTTTCAGCTTTGTGGACCATACAGTCTCTGTAACAACTACTCAACTCTACTGTCATAGTGTGAAAACATTCATGGATAATTTGTTAGTGAGTGTGACTGTGTGTGCTCAGTTGCTCAGTCATGTCCGACTCTTTGCGACCCTTTGGACTATAACCTGCCAGGTTCCTCTGTCCATGGGATTTTTCAGGCAAGAATACTGGAGTGGGTGACCATTTCCTCCTCCAGGGGATCTTCCTGACCCAGGGACTGAACCTGTATCCTTTGTGTCTCCTGCATTGCAGGAGGATTCTTTACTGCTGAGCCATCCAGGAAGCCCATATGAGTGCAGCTGTGTTCTAATAAAATTTATTTATAAAACCTGGGAATTCCCTGGTGATCCAGTGGTAAAGACTCAGTGCTTTCACTGCCATGGGCCCAGGTTCGATCCCTGGTCAGGGAACTAAGATTCCACAAGCCACACCACAAAGCCAAAAAAAGAAAAAACGTATTTACAAGATTTAAAAGATCTGTCCATTGGCCAGTGTTCTGATCCCTAGTCTAGCCTATTGTTATATCATTCAGTGTCATGTACATGTCCTAACATGTAGAAAGTGAACCAAACAGTCATTGGATGGATGAATAAATGAATGTTTAGGCTAATGTTTGGATGAGCTTGGGCTCCAGAGTTAAAATTAACTCTCTATACTGGATTCAGAGTTCTTGCTCTAGTCAATTTTGTTCCCTTCTCTTCTTCAACACTTCCCAGCCAGACTTTCATTTATGGTTTGACAAGTCACTCTCCCTCCTTGAGCTTCACTAAATCTAATCTCAGAGCTATCCTTTTGCTGTACAGTAATGTCTATGATTCACCTTTCATTGACTTGTATGGAACATGATCATTTGCTCATATCACTTCTACTCCACTGTTCCCAGCAGTTAGCCACAGAACATTTTTTCCAGGGAAAAGAGAGAAGATAAGGAATGACTGTGAATTCTGTATATGACAACTGGTACATCCTTTTGGGGATGGCAAGTTGCCAGCATCCATTAAAGCTGTAAATGTGCTTTTCAGCCTAGCTTTTTTTTTTTAATCTTTTCAAGCTGTTTATCTTCTGCTTTTGCACCAAACCTCCAGTCATTCATTTGTTTTTTCATTCATTCAGACAAATACTTGCTGGGCCCACGAGGCTTCCCTGGTGGCTCACTGGTAAAGAATCTACCTGCCAGTGTAAGAGACACGAGTTTGATCCCTGCATCGGGAAGATCGCCTGGAGAAGGAAATGGCAACCCACTCCGGTATTCTTGCCTGGGGAATCTCATGGACAGAGGAGCCTTGTGGGCAACAGACCATGGTGTCGCGGAGTTGGACATGACTGAGTGACTAAAGAACAAAAATTACAGGACCCATAAAGTACACAATGTAGCAACCATCGTATGTCACTGACTCTGTGTACATTTGCTGGGATTTCCTTTCTAACTGATCTGAGCACTCCTCTTACACTCACGCGTTATGCTCAGTGTTTGCTCTTTGAAGTCACTGTGTTCGGAGAATTGTTTGCAGGTAATGAATACATCCTTTCTACTGAGCTGCCAGCCAGGCACACTTGTCTGGGGTCTTGATGCCTCCAATTGCATTGCAAGCAAGTAGACCTGGTTTCTACTCACTGACATTCAAGGAATTCTCTGGTCTAGAGGTAGAGAGAATCCCACTCTCTCCTTGCATAGCTAATACATTTTCCCTATGCCTATGTATCTCCTTCTCCCTTCCTTGAAACTCCTCCACAAGTCCTCTAAATGCTGCGAGGGTTAGACTTTGAAAACAAAAGCCCATGGTTGTATTTCTCATACTTCATTACAGCATATGCTGCTCCCTGCCTCACTTCACAGCCGAGAACCACATGGAGCTGGACTGTGCCTTGGTCCCCACCCCAGCCTCCAGCTCAGCCTCACCACCATGCTGAGAATATTACTCAGCTGATTTCATTTGGTCCCCACAGCCAGCCTACGGGGCCTCACACCACCTCCATTCTATTTGAGAAACCTGAAGCCAGTAAGTGGTGGAAAAGTGAAAGTGTTAGTCCCTCAGTCATGTCCAACTCTTTGCGACCCCATGGACTGTAGCTCTCCAGACTCCTCTGTCTAGGGAATTCTCCAGGTGAGAATACTGGAGTGGGTTCCATTCCCTTCTTTAGGGGATCTTCTCAGCCCTGGGATCAAACCTGGGTCTCCTGCATTGCACGCAGATTGTTTACCATCTGAACCACTAGGAGTGGGTCAGTAAATGGTGGAGCTAAGATTCCAACCCAGTCTATTGATGGTCAAGATTTCCATACCTATCCACCAAGCTACATTCAACCAGGGATTGGGACAAAATCAAAACAAACAAACAAGCTATGACTGAAAAGCAAAGGGACAGCCCTTGGAGGAAAAGCGCCAAAGGCTTCAATGTTAGAACAGAGATGACCCCCTCCCTCCACTTTCGGGCCTGTAAGTTTGGAAATACATTTTTGACTTCTGAGTCTTTATAGCCGCTTCCTAGACATTTCCACCTTAAACCTAATCTGAAACAGACAAGGAACCTGCGTCATCAGTGCTGAATATGCTCTCAAGTGCATCCCAGAGCGGAGATGGTCACGGCCCACAAAGCAGATCCCTCTAATGCTATGTGACTCAGGGCTGGAGGATTTGTCCGTCAGATCAGCCCCTCATTGTCCCTCTTTGCCTCCCTTGTCAAAGCCATTTGACAGCCATGGCAGCCCAGAGATTCTCTTTCTCTTTGAATTTGTCTCCTTCATGCTTCGCATCCTCCAGCCCTGCCCTCCTTGGTTGTCGGTTCCATTCGGCCCCTCAGCTGTGCTCTGAAAGGGTTTTACTTCTTACGTTTGTCTTAGCTGAGGTTCTCGTTACTGGAATCTCTCTCATTGGCACTGAAGAGCTTATCATATTTCCCGTTCTGCCGCCTTTCCTCCTACCATCCATCTTACTCCAGCACACCACATCCTCTGTCACCTTCCCCACTCCTGTCTCTCCCCTCAAGTTTACCCTTCATGGTTGTCTTCTTCCTAACACATGTCATTTACTTTGGGTCTTTACAGAAAGGCATTATTTTTCTTCTTTTATTTGGGATTTTTGACCGCCCTCAACAATTTGCTTCATTCTTTTCCTTTCTCCCCCATTTCCCCAAAGTTCTCATTCCCAGCGTTCATGTGAAATGTCTTTTCTACTCCCTGTGTCTCTGCAGTTGTCCTCGAATCACAACATACTTGATGAGGAAGGCTAACCATGCCTCCTAACACATGTCATTTACTTTGGGTCTTTACAGAAAGGCATTATTTTTCTTCTTTTATTTGGGATTTTTGACCGCCCTCAACAATTTGCTTCATTCTTTTCCTTTCTCCCCCATTTCCCCAAAGTTCTCATTCCCAGCGTTCATGTGAAATGTCTTTTCTACTCCCTGTGTCTCTGCAGTTGTCCTCGAATCACAACATACTTGATGAGGAAGGCTAACCATGCCCTTGAAACTACAGAAAATCTCAGAAAGAAGACAATGCCTTCAGTTCAGCTCCTAAAACTCCACATGCTTTGGGAAAAAATGGGGGAGCAACCTCCCAGGAAACATATTCACTATGGTGGGGTCACCTCTCCCTAAACTCAGTGCGAACTGTGCTTCCAAACAGAAAAGAAAAGTACCCAAGATCTCTTTTGCCAAAAGTCCTCAGAATGTCTCCAAACCTGCTACCTGGTGAGGTTCCATTACAGCAGTGGTCCCCAACCCTTCTGGCGCCAGAGACCTGTTTCATGGAAGACAATTTTTCCATGGAAATGGGGTGGGGGGGGACAGGGTCTGATTTTGGCATGATTCAAGCACATTACATTATTTATTGTGCACTTTATTTCTATTTGGTGGCAAACTCAGGATGGAACCCACCTGCCAATGCAGGAGACACAAGAGATGAGGGTTTGATCCCTGGTCGGAAGATCCCCTAAAGGAGGAAATGGCAGCCCACTCTAATATTCTTGCCTGGAGAATCCCACGGACAGAAGAGTTGGTGGGCTACAGTCCACGGGGTCACAGAGAGTCAGACAAAACGGACTGACTAAGCAGTAGCAGAAGAATGTTCCACATCTCCTTTAGGGTTAGGGTTCTCCCTCCTGTGATGACCTAACGCTGAACTGACAGGAGGCGGAGCTCAGGCAGTGATGTGAATGATGGGGAGCAGCTGTAAACACAGATCAAGTTTTGCTCACTCACGGGCCCACTGCTCACCTCCTGCTGTGCAAGCCGCTTTCTGGTCCAGGGGTTGAGGACCCCTTCTCTGGAGCACACGGGTGAGGCCTGCAGCTGATGAAGCATGAAGACTGCAGACTTGGGGCTATAAGAAACTAGAAGGCCAGCAGAAGGGGCACTTTCCCTGCCACGTGTAAGAGCAGAGCTCTGCACCTGGAGACCAGAATGGGCTGGGGCAGAAAGGGACGTTCTCCTCGCTGCAGACCTGAACAGCGCTCAGTCGTGTCCCACTGTTATGACATCATGGAGTATAGTCTGCCAGTCTCCTCTGTCCATGGGATTCTCCAGGCAAGAATACTGGAGTGGGTGGCCATTTCCTTCTCCAGGNAGGGACGTTCTCCTCGCTGCAGACCTGAACAGCGCTCAGTCGTGTCCCACTGTTATGACATCATGGAGTATAGTCTGCCAGTCTCCTCTGTCCATGGGATTCTCCAGGCAAGAATACTGGAGTGGGTGGCCATTTCCTTCTCCAGGGGATCTTCCCAGCCCAGGGATGGAACCTGGATCTCCTGCACTTCTGGCAGACTCTTTACTGTCTAAGCCACTAGCGGTACCAATCTCTTACCCTAGGGTTGATGGCCTCTTCTTGTGAGAGCAACTTAAGAGGATAGGAAAGGTCTCAGCATTCTGGCTGGAATGCTGGCTCCACCAGCAACTGCTGCTTTGTCTTGATGACCTCCAAGATTCTCACATGTACAACAGGAATGACGATAAATTATGGGAGGACATGAGATCACCGGGGAAGGCAATGGCACCCCACCCCAGTACTCTTGCCTGGAAAATCCAATGGATGGAGTAGCCTGGTGGGCTGCAGTCCATGGGGTCGCTAACAGTCGGACAGACTGAGCGGCTTCACTTTCACTTTTCTCTTTCATGCATTGGAGAAGGAAACGGCAACCCACTCCAGTATTCTTGCCTGGAGAATCCCAGGGATGGGGGAGCCTGGTGGGCTGCCGTCTATGGGGTCACACAGAGTNACTTTTCTCTTTCATGCATTGGAGAAGGAAACGGCAACCCACTCCAGTATTCTTGCCTGGAGAATCCCAGGGATGGGGGAGCCTGGTGGGCTGCCGTCTATGGGGTCACACAGAGTCGGACACGACTGAAGTGACTTAGCAGCAGCAGCAGCAGTAGCATGAGATCACTGTTATCAAGCAGAGTGCCTGGAACATCTAAGGTATATATACACGAAAAACCAACTTGCTTCACCAGGAATGTGGCAAAAAATAAAAAATAAAGATAAAAAAGTTGTCCATCATCAACATAATAACAGTATTGATAATAATAATGTCTATTGAGTGTGTACTGCCAGTGTTCTAAGCGCTGGACATGGATCAACTCATTTTATGTTTGCAACAGTGCTATTAGGTACATACTTTCTATAGCTCCATTCTATAGGTGAGGAAACTGAAGCACAGAACAAGCATAATAGCTTGCACATGGCAATACAGCTGCTATGTGAATGCATCAGGAGGCAAGAAAGCTATCTGATCTGACAGCCATCACTCTTAGACACTCTGCTACGTGCCTTCGTCCTCTTCCAGCCAGAAGTGGCCCTCACTTTGGCAAGACCTCATGCACACATTGGCAAGCTGCCATTTTTGTCTTTTCACATTACTTGATTCCAAAGTTCTGTCAGTGTCAGAAGATTTCTCCCTGTCAAAGGCACATTACCAATAATTATAAGCCTATTATCAGGAATGCCCTTTATATGTGGAATAAAAAAAGAAATTATATGAATGAACTTCTTTACAAAACAGAAACAGACTCACAGACTTAGAGAACAAACTTATAGTTGTTGGGGATGGATGGATGGAATGAAGGGATGGTTAGGGAGTTTGGGATGGACATGTACACACTGCTATCTTTGAAATGGATAAACAGCAAGGACCTACTGTAGAGCACATGGAACTCTGTTCAATGTTATGTGGCAGCTTGGATGAGAGGGGAGTTTATTGAAGAATGGATACATGTTTATGTATGGATGAGTTCCATTGCTGCCTACCTGAAATTATCACATTATTAATCGGCCATTCAGTTCAGTTCCGTCACTCAGTTATGTCTGATTCTTTGCGACCCCATGGACTGCAGCATGCCAGGATTCCCTGTCCATCACCAATCCCCAGAGCTTACTCATGTCCATTGAGTTGGTGATGCCATCCAACTATTTCATCCATGTCATACCTTTCTCCTCCCACCTTCAATCTTTCCCAGCATCAGGGTCTTTTCCAGTGAATCAGTGCTTCACATCAGATGGCCAAAGTATTAGAGTTTCAGCTTCAGCATCAGTCTTTCAAATGAATATTCAGGACTGACTTCCTTTAGGATTGACTGCTTGGATCTTCTTGCAGTCCAAGGGACTCTCAAGAGGCTTCTCCAACACCACAGTTCAAAAGCATCAATTCTTCAGCACTCAGCTTTCTTTATAGTCCAACTCTCACATCCATACATGGCTACTGGAAAAACCATACCTTTGACTAGATGGACCTCTGTTGACAAAGTAATGTCTCTGCTTTTGAATATGTTNATAGATCAGGTCTAACTGTGTGTTCAAGCATTAATAGCACTTCAAGAGGACAAAGTAAAGCATCTATCACTGTCACCCAAACAGTCTCTCAGTCAGCATCAGCACCACAATCAGCACTCTTGTGGATGCAAGCATGCAAAATGGTGATTTCTGAATCATCTTATGGACAGTTTTGATCTTTTTTCCCACTTACCTATGCTATGTGGGAACTAGAACCTCTGTCTGGGCCAGTCCTTCAGAATTAAGCAGTTGCTTTGCAAGGAAAACTGAAGTCAATACTGGTTAAAAAAAAAAAAATTAGAGAAGCATAGAATATTAGAAGGGATATTGTCCAGCACAAGACTCTAATCATAGTAGACTTTGCCTTAACCTATCCCCCACTTCCATTTGCTCATTGAAGAAGAGCAATGTCAGGAAGCTCGCTGCTCTTTCTTGTTGTTGGTGAGTTGCTAAGTCGTGTCCAAGTCTTTTGTGAGCCCAGGGACTGCAGCCCTCCAGGCTCCTCTGTCCAGGCAAGAATACTGAAGTGGGTTGCCATTCCCTCCTCCAGGGGATCTTCCTGACCCAGGAATCGAACCTGCATCTCCTGCATTGAAGGCAGATTCTTTACTGCTGAACTACCACGGAAGCTCCTACTACTTCTTGGGGCCTCTGTCCGTGGGATTCTCCAGGCAAGAATACTGGAGTGGGTTGTCATTTCCTTCTCCAGGGCATCTTCCCAACCCAGGGATAGAACCTAGGTCTCCCGCATTACGGGCAGACACTTTAACCTCTGAGCCACCAGGGAAGCCCTATTACTTCTTAGGGCAACTTATTTATTTTTCATACACTGAATGTAATAACCTTCTTCAATGTAAGATAAATTTCTTTTCTTCCATTGTCATTGTTCAATCAATAAGTTGTGTCCAACCCTGTGACCCCCACAGATAGCAGTCTGCCAGGCTTCTCTGTCCCTCACCAACTCTTGGAGCTTGCTCAGACTCATGTCCATTGATTCAGTGAACCATCTGACCATCTCGTCCTCTGTTGTCCCCTTCTCCTCCTGCCTTCAATCTTTCCCAGCATCAGGGTCTTTGCCAATGAGTCAGCAGTTCACATCAGGTGGCCAAGGTATTGGAGCTTCAGCATCAGTCCTTCCAGTGAATATTCAGGATTGATTTCCTTTAGGACTGACTGGTTTGATCTCCTTGCAGTTTCTTTAGCTATTTTTTTTTTTCACTTAGCTTTCTATTAATCTCTTCTAGTTATGTGTTCTGGTTCAAAAATTAATAGAACTCTTTCACAGGACAGTCCTAAAAACACTTTAAAATTATTTATCATATTTTACCTCATGTGAAGAGTTGACTCATTGGAAAAGACTCTGATGCTAGGAGGGATTGGAGGAAGGGGATGACAGAGGATGAAATGGCTGGATGGCATCACTGACATGAGTCTGAGTGAACTCTGGGAGTTGGTGATGGACAGGGAGGCCTGGTGTGCTGCGATTCATGGGGTCGCAAAGAGTTGGACACGACTGAGCGACTGAACTGAACTGAACTATGTTTTTGTCCTTGAAAAGGCCATTTACTAGTAGAGTATAAAAATCATAGTAATATTAGCCAATATTAAGCACTTTGTAAATTACATGTTTTTTCCTTTTGGATATCAGAGTACTTAATATTTGGGGGGATCATAATTTTGTAGGAGAGGATTCAAGTAACAGTTACAGAAGCTAAAGAGCTTGCTCTGAGTCACAGATTAGTCAGTGATAGAGCCTGGTTTTTAAGCCCAGTTGTCTCCTGTAACAGAGCCCAAACCTGAAATGCTTCACTCTGCTGTCCACCATATGACATAGTTTCCAGATTTCTGACCATTGCATTTGAATGCCTTTAAATGCCTTTGATTTGAAGATCTGCCTCTTTAAATGTGGTATTTAGAACTAGATGTAATACTCAAGATACGGTGTAACCTGCACAAAGTCGACTAAAACTTCCTTCCCCTGAACTAGACTTGCTACTTGAAGCACTACCACATAAATTTACTGTAACTTTTCTGTACTCATGGTGCAAATACTCTTGATTAAATACAATTTATGCCTATCTTCCGGAGAAGGCAATGGCACCCCACTCCAGTTCTTTTGCCTGGAAAATCCCATGGATGGAGGAGCCTGGTAGGCTGCAGTCCATGGGGTCGCTGAGAGTTGGACACGACTCAGTGACTTCACTTTTACTTTTCACTTTCATGCATTGGAGAAGGAAATGGCAACCTACTCCAGTGTTCTTGCCTGGAAAATCGCAGGGACGGCAGAGCCTGGTGGGCTGCTGTCTATGGGGTCGCACAGAGTCGGACACGACTGAAGCGACTTAGCAGCAGCAGCAGCATGCCTATCTTCTAAATTAAAAGTTCTTCCTTTAAAGAAAAATAAGATAATGCTCTGACATTAATACTCCTTATTCAAGTAATTTCACAATTGACTTTGAAAAAGTTGTGGTAAAATACATAAGGCATAAACTTTACTATCTTAACCATTTTGAAGTATATAGTGTAGCAGTGTTATATATATTCATGGTGTTCAGCAATCAATCTCCAAAGCTTTTTGATCTTGCAAAACTGAAATTCTATACTCATTAAACAACAAATCTCCCATCCCTCTGCCCTCCAGCCCCTGGCAAAATCATTGTACTTTCTATCTCTAGGACGATTTGAGGTATCTCATATAAGTGGAATCATAAAGCATTTTTGTGTGTGATGAACTGATTTCATTTAGTGCATGATCTCAAGCTTCATCCACATGATAGCATATATCAGAATTTCCTTCCTTCTTAAGACTTAATAACATTCAATTTTATGTATGTGTGAAAGTGAAAGCGCTCAGTCATGTCCGGCTCTTTGCGACCCCATGGACTGTAGCCCACCAGGCTCCTTACTCCATGGGATTCTCCAGGCAAGAGTACTGGAGTGGGTTGCCATTTCCTTCTCGAGGGGATCTTCCCAACCCAGGGATCGAACCCAGGTCTCCCGCATTCCAGGCAGACGCTTTAACCTCTGAGTCACCAGGGAAGCCCATATACACTGTATTTTGCTTATCCATTCATCCATTGATGGACAGTTGGGTTGCTTCTATTTTTTGGCTAATGTGAATAATGTTTATATGAACATGGGCACATAAATATCTGAGATTCTGCTTTAGTTACTTTGGATATAGACCCAGCATATTTTTATATATGTGTATGAAGATCCCCTGGAGGAGGAAATGGTAACCCACTCCAGTATTCTTGTTTGGAAAATCCCATGGACAGAGGAGCCTGGCAGGCTACAGTCCATGGGGTTGCAAAAGAGTTGGACACAACTTAGCAACTAAACAATATATATGTTTACTTTATATATATATATATACATTTTTACTTACAATCTGTTTATGTTAGTAACTTGATGTCAGAGAAGCTGTGTGGTAGCATGTTATAGTCATATATCAAAAGAGAGTCCCAGGAAAGCTTGAATTCACTTAAATCTGAGTTAGGCACTGATGATTCCTGAGGAGAACATGACCTCAGTTTAGACAATCAAGGCCTCATTATTTTTTATCAAATCTGCCAAGAAAAATCAATTACTTCCTTCAAAAACAAATTAAACAACAAATCTTTCCCAAGGAAGTTACACACATTTGTTTATGTAAGTTGAGGTTGTTTTTGTGTTCTAAAATACTTGCTTTCTCAGGAATGCATTGTTACAAATGAGTCTGAAGAATAAAATTTTAATATGTTTTAACAGATAGAAATTTAACATATAACTAATAATTGGTTCAGCTTTTGTAGCTAGTGGTGGGAACCCCAACAGGACTATGTTTATTTTGCTCTCGAATTTATCGTATCAAACCAGAAATGTTAACGCACTTAACTGTCAGCATTTAATCCACTATAGGATTTTACAGGTATACACAGACAAAGCTTTTTTCAATAGCAATTGTTTTTTCATCTTAGCTTTACTGATGTAACTATATGCATATACTTACTCTGAAACAATGCAATATGCCCTTACATTTTATCTAAGTTCATTTTATGTCTTTGGTTAAAATCCCATACATAAAAGGAATTGTCCCATGACTGAGAATTGCATTTAATAAAAAGAGAAAGAAAGAAAAAAAACACAGCTAATCATATTACACACACACAATTATATACTATAATATATACATATAAGTCTATTATTAAAAATACATTACTGATAAACCATCATGTATAATTAATGAAAAATGTAGTCACATAAAAACCTTTGGCTGAGAGTTTGCAAATTGCAGTACCTGAGTGAAACACTGAGGGGTAGAAACCTCCAGTCTTATTAATTTGCCTAAAGGCATTCTTCATAGCATTTTAGAAATTCCATGATGCTCCTTGGAATATATTTGGATGTTCCTTGTGGCCATGTAATAAGTAAAATAACTTTCTCCAAAGCCTGGACCTTTCCCTTGACATGTCTGTAAGTGCCAAACAGAAGATTGTAACATTAAAGAGTAGAACAATTTGTGTATTCTGGGTGTGCTATATTAAGAGATATGAACAAATTTAGAGCAAAACTAATCATGAAATAATGAAAAGATGTGTATAAATCCTTCTTCACACCATTGACATACATGTGTAGTTATGTTCCAGTCATAATGCAGATTCACTGTGTGCTGGTTAAGAGTGAAAGCTTTGTGCATGGGTAGAAATCTTTGCTTATGGTCAGATACTTAACTTCTAAGCCCTTGTTTCTCATTTATAAAATTGACGAAATATTTTATACTTGTAAAACACTTAAAATTTTATTGCACATAGTAAAAATTCACCAATGGTAGTGGATATTGTTTGAAATAAACTGCGATATTACATGAGTTAATGCATATAATATGACTGACACACAGATGATGCTTTTGCTGTCTTTATATCACTTGTGCCAGACTTTTTCAGTGTGGAGTGAGCCTGCACCTTCAACAGCTGCCAGCATTCTGTAGCCATGGACTTTGTTTGAAAATGGAGATTCTTATACTCTGATGTCATCCTGAAGATGGTGTTTTGCTGTTTCAGGATGTTCGCAAATATGCCTTATCATATTTGACCTTCAAATATATCTTTCTAGGAAAATGGAAAAGTATAAAGTATATATCAGTTCAAAAAATATTTATGGAGTATCTACTGAGTGGAGGCATCTCAAGATATAATACTTCCTTTTATGGGATTTGAGATCAAGATAGGAATATAACTATTAATATATGAATATTATGCAATATTATTGAAACTTCAGATTTTATGTGGGACATGAATTAAGAGAGCAGTTATATAACTGTATTCTTGAAGGTACATAAAGACCTATTCTTTGGTGTTAAGTCCTAACTTTTACTGCTATCAAGCAATTAATTTTTACAGAAATACTAAAATAGAAAGCTCTGTGGTTCTGATTTCCAGGGAATTATAAGTCTCATAATTCCTTAGGATCACTGTTTAATTTCTGTCCCTTTTTTAAAACGGTGGATGTTTGGGAGGAGGGGATCGTGCTAGCTTTCTACACTGAGTGTAGACTCAGTACTTTCATTGCATTTCCAGAACTGGATGTTGCTCCTACCCAACCAGCTTGCTCTATATCTTAAGGTTAATCAGGAAAGTCTTTGTTAACCACCAGATGGTATGTTGACCAAAGGAAATGAGGCTTTAGCTACTGGAAATCTATTGTGCCAAGTACAACATTCCTAAAAGAATATGGAAGGAGAGATTATTGTTTATGGTCCACCCATTCACCCAGAAGTGTTGCTGAGTCCTGGGATTCCAGCAGTCTAAGGATGGTGAAGTGACGGAGGCAGGACCCCACTTGAAAGTATTTTTCCCGAGTTAATTAGGCAATAAAGATTTTCCAGGAAACTCTGCTTCCTTGGATTAAGAAGGTCCTTAACATTGCTGATATAAGATACTGCAAAAACGTGTGCTTGGAGCTTTTTTTTTTTTCCAAATATCTCCCAGCCATCTCAGCACTCTTCCTACATCAGCCCTGATCCTGGACATCATCGTCTCTCCTCAGCTGTTTGCAGTAGTCCTGCCCACTCTTCTGTTCAGTCATTTCTACACACAGAAAACAGATGAATTATTTTTAAATGCAACTCAAATTATTATACTCTCCTGCCAAACACCTTCTAGTGGCTTTTCTTCTCACTCTAAGTGAAGCCAAATCCTTACAGTGGCCCCCAAATTCTGCCAGTAGTTTTCCATCTCATTTCCCCTCCGCCCACAGTCAGCTGGCTCCTACAACCCTGCTTTCTTTGCTGGGCTCTGAACATGAGGCCTGCTCCCATTCAGTACCTCCAGTATCCTGCCCTTTCTGTGGGAACACTCTCTCCCTGGATATCTACCTAGCTCTGCTCTGTTGCTCACTACCTAGGCCTTTGTTCAAACTGTACCTCCTCAGCGAGGAGGCAGTCTTTGACCACTCTATAAAATTATAGCGCTTCTCAACTCTAGCAACCCATTACACTTTGGTGATTTGTTTTCTCTACTATTACCAACAGACATTATTATTTAGTTTACTTCTTTATGTATCTGTCTACTGCTTCCAGAATCTAAGCTACATGTAAAGGTAAGAATTTTTGTCTTTTATATCAGTAGTTAATTTTGGAACCTGGCCTATTTTGTTGTTCAGTCGCTTATAGATACACCCAATAAATATTTGTTGAACAAATAGAGTAAATTAATTGTGCTGGTGATTTAAGTTTTTCTATCCTACACAGATTTAAGAATGGCTTACCAAGGACCTTGATCTTATTAAAATATCTGAGCTGCCTTCTCCCCTCTAGCCACTGAACTCTGAATAAAGCCATGGCTTAGTGTGGCATGGGAATTTAGTTCTAACTCTGTTCCCTGCTAAGTCACTTCAGTCGTGTCTGACTCTGTGTGGCTCCAGATGGCAGCCCACTAGGCTCCTCTCTCTCTGGGATTCTCCAGGCAAGAATACTGGAGTGGGTTGCCATTTCCTTCTCCAATGCATGAAAGTGAAGTCGCTCAGTCGTGTCCTACTCTTAGCGACCCCATGGACTGCAGCCTATCAGGCTCCTCTGTCCATGGGATTTTCCAGGCAAGAGTACTGGAGTGGGGTGCCATTGCCTTCTCCAACTCTGTTCCCTATGTTACTACATTTTTCCTAACATTAAGACTGGCCACCTTGTTTTGGCTATAGGGAATATTATGAGAGGCTCTGGCACAAGGATGTAGAGCAGATGGATATACACATTCTGAGTGAACATAAGCTGCTTTCTTGGAAACCCTTGTAGAATCTGATGGGGACGGGCAAGAAAAAAACCAAACTGTAATTCTTCATTGTTTCTTAACTGGCTTTTCATCATGGACATTTGCAAACACCATGACTACAAAATACAGAACAAAGAAAGTATACATAAGTGTGTGTGTGTGTGTGTGTGCGCGCTCAGTCTCTCAGTCATGTCTGACTCTTTGCTACCCCATGGACTACAACCCTTCAGACTCCTTTGCCCATGGGATTTTCAAGGCAAGAATACTGGAGTGGGTTGCCATTTTCTCTTCCAGGGGATCGTCCCAACCCAGGGATCGAACTGTGTCTCCTGCATTGCAGGCAGATTTTTTACCACTGAGCCACTGGAGAAGTCCCATACATAGGTAGATGACTCCAGCAATTTGTGTTGCTTGAAGATAGATGAAAATAAATGAATTTTCATTTTCTTCCAAGCATTTGGTAGGCCTTTTAAGTGTACCAAATTAATAGAGATAATTGATTAGTTGATTTATTTTTGTGTATATAATAGGCAAACTGATTCACCATACAAATTCAGTAGAGAAAGGAAATTAAAGAATTTTAGTTCTGATTTAATGTATATGTAACACATGCTAAGTGGTGTGATGAAAAGTAAGGTATGATATGGCTTCATAATAAATGATTACAAACTGCTTGTCAAAGTTTGAGTCTCATCTGCTGCTAAGTCACTTCAGTTGTGTTCGACCCTGTGCGACCCCAGAGACAGCAGCCCACCAGGCTCCTCTATCCCCGGCATTCTCGAGGCAAGAATACCGGAGTGGGTTGCCATTTCCTTCTCCACTGCATGAGAGTGAAAAGTAGTCTCATCTAAGTGATGGCAAAAATAACCCTTCTACAATTCTGTCAGACTTTCATTTTCCCTATGAAATATTGCCATAGTTACACTCAGTTTGAGAAGAAAAAAATTTTTTCCCTTAGGTAAGAAATAATGAAAGCAATGTAATAATTTTATATTCTAATTAATACAGGATTGTATTAAGCTAGGATAAAGTCTTTATTTTGTGAATGACAATTGCTTATTATCAAAAATTATATTTATATCCTTTTATAAAAATTTTTTCTACTCATCACTTTTATTTCTTACACTCCGCTGATGACTGACTCCAGTGTAACTTTTGATGTTACTGATATTGTTCCCTTTCAACCAAAATTAAGCCAGTAAATAAAATCCGTGGTCATTCATTAGTGGTCTGCCTAGTAACAGGCACCATGCTGGGAACTTTGCATGTTTAATCACCAACAATCTTCAGTTCAGTTCAGTTCAGTTGAGGTGAGCGTCATCATCCCATTTTATAGCTGAGTAAATCAAGTTTGAAAACAGTCATCAAGGAATATATTTGGGATTCACACTCAGATCTAATTTACTCTAAATGGCATACCATTTATACCACAGTAAAGCTGGCACAACTGTGAATGAACAGATATGCCTAAGAAATGAACTTTTCATTGAATTAAGGCTACCCTTCTTCTAGGTCAGGAAGAAGTTATTCAGTTGAAGCTATGACATCATAATCCTTAGCAATGCCTTTTCTAATACTTTATAATCCAGATTCAGTCTTTACTGCTGAATAGAAACTGAGCATTCTCTTGATTTTAATGACAATTCTTGAATATTTCCTCAATTCATTTAAGAATGTTAATTTAACAAAAAATATAATTTTCCCTGATTATTGGGGAAAATCAACTGAAAGCAAGTTTATAAACATCATTATGTGGGTTGAAAAGCTTTTCTAAATTTAAAAACAACTTTTTTGTCCTAAAACTTTCTTATCCTTTCAAATAAAGGCAAGTGGACTGTTACAGGCAGATTCAAAATGGTTGCTGTTTTAATTGAGCATTTCAAGAGTTTCTCAGATGTTGTCTTACATAACCATGTAATGAGAGGCCCCTAAGTTTATAAACATCATTATGTGGGTTGAAAAGCTTTTCTAAATTTAAAAACAACTTTTTTGTCCTAAAACTTTCTTATCCTTTCAAATAAAGGCAAGTGGACTGTTACAGGCAGATTCAAAATGGTTGCTGTTTTAATTGAGCATTTCAAGAGTTTCTCAGATGTTGTCTTACATAACCATGTAATGAGAGGCCCCATGTACCAGAACAACCCTTATGCATGAGAGGGCACAGCTAAGGTTACTGTGGGCACATTCACACTGGCATCTCTAATTTATTTGGGATTAAAATCAGACAATTAACATTCTGCAAACACAGCATTCAGATTGAATTCACTTGGAACCAGGAGTGAATTAGAACTTGCCTCTGAATTTCTCTGTTCTGGGCAAAAACAATATAACCAACATGGCTACAATGCACTTGGCTTTGTCTGGGTCCCACCCAAGCTCCCTTTGTCCCCTTTCCCATAGCCACTTGCTTCAACCATGCCCCAAACATCTTACTCTCAAGAGAAGGAAGTGCAGAGGAAAGGAGAGAAAAATAATCAAGACTTCCTCAAAAGCTATTTCATGATTCCTGTAGGTTTCATGAGGTGGGTGAGATAAATTTTCCTGTCCTCAGAATTTCCATTCACAGATCAGAGATGGGAAGCTGACTGGCATTTCTGTATTATAGCCAATTCCAAAGGAAAAGGAGAGTATCACAAATTTTAATGCATGCACACACACACAAAAATATTAGAATAAAATTGCTTAATGGATGAAAATGTGACTACCCACAGCCTTTCTGCCATTTTATCATTTCTTTAGCAAATAACTATTATTTTCAGAAAGTTCAGCAATGTAAGTAGAAACTCAAAGTCCATTTGAAGTTATAGTTCAAAGCACTAATTAGTAACACTATCTTCTTTTTTAAGCTTGCAAAATGCAGAACTGACTCACACTGAATTCAACCATCTTTGTTGTGTCCCCAGACCTTATTTCTGGGGACCTAAGTGGGAACTTAGGTGGGAACTTTTTACCTTGGGAACTAACTGCTCAACAAAATGGTTCCTTGCCTAAAAAGATTGTGTTTCCTTAATGACTACTGTTTGTGTGGGCAAAGGAGGTTATTGTCAGTATTTTCCCTTTGAGTTCTAAAATATTTTTGAGTAATAGTAGAAGTGTATATTTGCATCCATGACAGAAGTTGAATCACTTACTGGACTGGTAAATGGACTGGTAAGTCGAATCACTTACCTTAAAAGTTTTCTAATTGTGACTAAATAAGAGGGAAATTTATAAAATGAAAGGGAAACTAAGAATTATAAAATTGTGCCAGAACTTAGAAATATTTTAAAATACATGCTAGACTCTTCTACACACAAAATATATATTTAATGAAATCTTGACTTGGCATATTACCCAAGAACAGGACTTCATGTCTAACTTTTAGAACTCTACAAGCTTAAAATACACACAGGATGCCTTTCCTCAAGTCACTTACCTAGATGGGAAATACCAAGATTAGAAGGTAAACACTCTGATTTTCTTTCAAGATTGGGTTGTCTTCCCACGCTAGACGCAAAGTAAACTTTTGATAGGTAATTAAGTTTGCCTATTTTTGTTCCTGGAACTCTTTTGTGCTTTTGAATTTTGATTAGTAAAAAATAATTGAGAACCAATTCCCATAGACCACTTAGCTAAAGGGTCAAACTGGCGCTATTCGAAACCAGTAGAGACATCAAATAATCCTAACCTTAAGAATGGGAATTGCGTGCTGGTACAGTATGGCCCTCCTACAAGACAGCCTAACGTATTTACATAGAAAAGAGTAGTAAGCCACAAGCATATCAGAGAACCAATCACAAGACACAGGACTAGAAGATGACAAGGAAAAGCTGACATCATTTCCTTTTCCAAAGAGAGGTTGTGTTTCACAGTGTTGACAGGAGGGCAAGCAGCTGATGTCCTGCTAAAGTGTGGTGCTTTACTATCTACAATGTCTTACTTGATTGCAATCCCCTCACAGTCTGAAATTCCATAATACTTCATGAGAGAGATGTTTACTTCTTCTTAATGCTTTGCCTCCAGTTATAGCCACCAGTTTGATTGGTTAGGCCTGTTAGTTTGGATTTAGAAATAAGAATGAAGGAAAAATACTTCCGATCTCCGTAATGGCTAAGGGGGTCTCTTTCCTTCAGGACTGACCCCTCTGAAAATGGGCTGCCTTTATTCTAGCTATAGGCTCAGTTCCACCCCCCAACCTCAGTGACCAATCCTTTTTGTTGACAAACCTGCTGGAAAATCATGGAGAAATATGAAAGCCACATATACATGACCAAGTTGTGCATTCTTTCTGGTTGGAATGACTTCTTGTGAAGCCAAATTAAGATCAGAAGATGGTGAGTTGAGTGCCATATCACTGTAAAAGTAGTTATTAGATGATTAATTAAAAGATAATAATGACTTATAAATGACTCTTACTAAATACTTCTAGTGTTCAGTTGAGAAAATATATATAATTATAAAAGAAAATAGAGCATATAGAATCAGAGACCATCAACTTGCTAACAGAATGTTGGTGAGATTTTCTGCATGGAGAGTTAGCCATTAAAGATGATCAAAATGTCTTATCAAAGGATTATTTTCTGTCTGAAGAAAGCTGATTCTCCTGGGAGATTTGGCATCACGGGAAGAGAAAGTCAGAACTGGCCTTGGCTTCTTTCTATCCATAACTGCTAATTGCTAGGAGTATCCTACAGTTAAACATTTTTTCAAGAGGTGGAGACCTAGCTTAGGCAACTGAATTTCAGAAGATACCATTTATGGCCAGTCCTTTTAAAATGTGAATTACATCTAACATTATGGTATTTCATTAGTGAATGCCTTATTTTTGCAACTTTTTCATTTTACGTTTGTTTATAATTATCATCCACATCCTTTTGAATTTTAATTCTAAATGCAAGTTTAATGGTATTTCTATCTGGGTCATCATTCAATGAGCTCTAAAAATTTTATGAATATAACCTAATCTGTATTTCCCTTGCCTCCAGTAACCCTGCAGACACAAAGCCATTCTAATTCCTCCCACAGCGGAGGATAGAGAAGGATCAGATTACATCCAAGTTCAGTTCAGTTCAGTCACTCAGTCGTGTCCGACTCTTTGTGACCCCATGAATCGCAGCACACCAGGCCTCCCTGTCCATCACCAACTCCTGGAGTTCACTGAGTCAACGTCCATCGAGTCAGCGATGCCATCTAGCCATCTCATCCTCTGTCGTCCCCTT
>SJYX01005521.1:716515-729186 GCA_006410675.1 Oreotragus oreotragus | reverse complement strand
CTGAATTTGGTAATAAGGAGTTCATGATCTGAGCCACAGTCAGCTCCTGGTCTTGTTTTTGTTGACTGTATAGAGCTTCTCCATCTTTGGCTGATTTCGGTGTTGACCATCTGGTGATGTCTATGTGTAGTCTTCTCTTATGTTGTTGGAAGAGGGTGTTTGATATGACCAGTGCATTTTCTTGGCAAAACCCTATTAGTCTTTGCCCTGCTTCATTCTGCATTCCAAGGCCAAATTTGCCTGTAGGATTCCTCAATTTTATCACTCCGTAGTCCTGACAGGTAAACAGTGTGAGGACTGCAGAGTGATACGATGTCATCAAATGTGTTGTAAGCAAAAGTAATTACATTGGAGTTACTCATGCTTGAAAATGAGAGTAAGTTTTACTAGAACCCCTTACTTGCCTGTCATGTTGCACTCAGTTTATACAGTCGAGGTGGGAGAGTCTGGTGATTGAAGTCATTTTCCCAGGGATGTAATCTCTGTAGGGGTGGACAGATAAGTAAGAGATTTATAGCTGCTTGTATTTCTTTAGTTATTTACAGGAATGCTGTTAAAAGAGGACACTGGGAAATAAATTTACCTTTGGTTGCAAACCCAGGGCAGAACTATGATGCTACTGTAGTCTCTGAACTCTTTCCCACTGCCACTGCCTGAGTGAAGAGAGCTATTGAGAGCCACAGCAGATTTCTGGAATTGCCATAGTTTTTCTCTCATATTAATGGACTAGGGCATTCCTCTTTGTATCAAGTTATTGTTGTACAGTCGTTAAGTCGTGTCAGACTGTGTGACCCCATGGACTGCAGCCTGCCAGGCTTCCTTGTCCTTCACCATCTCCCAGAGTTTGCTGAAACTCATGTCCATTGTGTCAGGTACGAAATTCAAAATGACATCACTCAGAAGTTCACACTTCACTACTGGTCTCTCTCTAGCCTTCCTTTATCTTCCTCTCTCTCTTCTATAACGTTTTCTGAACGAGGCTCTATTGTTATGATTTTGGACTGTTTGGTGAGAAGCGGTGAGGGAACACATTATTTATTTTAAGAATGCTTTGTTGCCTCTAGGGAAACTTGGCAGAAGCTAAGAGGACTTACTGAGGCTGCAAATTAAAAATGTGTTCACATTTTGAATCCATAGGAAGAAATACCAACAATCACATGAAAAGATGTTGTGCCTCACTCATAATAAGATGGAAATTAGAACAATGTGATATAATTTTTCACCATTTAGAGAGGAAAATATTTCTGCATTATCACCCAGTACTTGAGTGGACAGGGAAATGTAGGCATGTTCCCTTTGGATGACAATTTGGCACCATCTATCAAAATTTAAAGAGTACCTCTACTCATTCAAACAGGCAAAGATATGATTACAAAGAGGTTTAATGCAACATTTGTATGTTATGTTAATATATAAACACCCACATTTTAATATTTGCATTTTTTAATGGGGAAAACATTTTTGTCCATCATCAAGATACTTGTTTCATAAGTTATGGCATAACAACTCAATAGATTTTTATGATAGAGTTTAATGTTATAGGTCTAAGGTTTCATGATGCATAATAAATGAAAGGAAGATATGTACACACATAGCAAGATCTATATAAATGCAAGAAAATATTCAGTTATTTCCTTGGAAGAGTGAGAATGAAGATCAGGAGCATTTGATTTTTTTACATTAAAATCTTGGAATGGAGAAAATAATTTTTTCTTGTGGTCAACCTGGTTTTGTGTATTTTGTTTTATTTTTTAAAAATATGTTTTTGAATTGAAATGTCATAAAATTGCTTTAGAATAATACACCTGTGATTATAGTTTCTGCAGTATATTCGTACTAGACTTTTCTTATGACTGTAATAAATAATGAAAAAACACACCCAGCAAAAGCTCCATGCCAGGTGGTGAAGCTTCTGAGACAAAGCCTTTGCTAAAGCCTCAAGGCACTGCCCATAACTAGCTCCCTGAAAAGAAGTGGGCCTCTTGTAAAAACCTGTCTCCAGACACCATGCCATAAATTTCTGAAAGCCTACTTTCTTTCCTGCATAGCCAAAGCTATGTTATATGCTTTATAAAATGCCATATAAATTTTATTTAATACTTAAATATGCTTTAGTTATTTGGCTACTGGGGAAAAATTCTTGGATAAACATTTTCATTAAATGAGACTCTCTTTCTTCCCCCTGTTCAGGAAAAGATAATCGTCATTAATGAAAATTACATCAGACATGTACATAACACTCTTAATCCTCAAGGTGGTGACATTCAATTTGCACGATATTTCTAGGAATCACTTGATCCATTAAGGATATAGACTCTTCTGATCTGGAAGAACTTCAGACATTATTCAGCTACTTAAGTCAGAAAGTAAAAATCTCATATTCTTGTGACCCCCTCCAGACAGCAATAGTTAATATAATCACATTTGATATCCGCCTTCAAAAATGATGAGATCAATTGATCTATCATCTGTCTGTCTAAAAGAGGTGGAAAAGAAGAGGGGCAGGAGCTGAGAGAGAGAGAGAGATAGAAAGAGTGAAGGGGGGTGGGGTCCAGGGGAGATAAAAGGAAAGAGAAGGATAAAAGGAATTCAGAGGAACAGAGAAAGAATTTTTTAAAACTACAGAGAAGGAAAAAGAAATCAATACCTGTAAAACAAAAACACAAACAAAACAGTTACTTTGGAAATTTACACTGGAAGTTTTGAAGAATCATTTTCTCTAAGCCATTTATGTTATACCTGAGGAAACTGAAATCCAGAGGAATTTCTCAAAGATGGAGTCAGATGATACTGAATTTAGCAGGATAACCTAAGTTTCCCTTCTCTACCTTTCATTTTACACTGTTAATATTTATGTTATTTATCTTAATAGTTGAATATTAAAGAGTAAAATTAAAAGATTAGAAATTCAACGTATTTAAAGAACATAAGGGGCTAAGGCTGTGAGTATGCTGGTAGATATTCACTGGGTCTCTACCTGTTCGAACTTGCAACAAACATTTTGAGTGCCTCCTCTATACAGAACATTGTGCTGGATTCTGAGTATATGGCAGTTAATGAAAGAAATAAGGCCAGTGTATTCATGGCATTTTAGTATTACAATATCTTAGCTGCTTTCTAGAGGTAAGGTTTCTCTCTAAATAGTAACCGGGGTAATTTTTCAGGCAACCCTGCCTCTGACTACTTTCAATTATTATGGCACAGCTCAATTACCCTTGGGGCTTCCTAGGTGGCTCAGTGGTAAAGAATCTGCCTGCCAATGCAGGAGATGCCAGAGACACAGGTTTGATCCCTGGGTCAGGAAGATCCCCTGGAGTAGGTAATGGCAACCCACTCCAGTATTCTTGCCTAAGAAATTGCATGGACCGAGGGGCCTGGCAGGCTAAAGTCCACAGGGTCACAAGCCATGATGGAGGACTTACACTCAAGAGAATCCTTGTGCATGCTGGGTTGTTGACCTAAGTTCACATTGTCTTTCTCAACACTAATCTCTCCAGCATAGACCTGGATAGAGGACAGACCCAACTTTCTTTAACTTTTCTTTATGTATAACTATAAAGTATGAAACATTTTGCCTTAGTATAACATATATATTAAAAAGCAGAGACTTTACTTTGCCAACAAAGGTCCATCTAGTCAAAGTTTTGGTTTTTCCAGTAGTCATGTATGGATGTGAGAGTTGGACTATAAAGAAAGCTGAGCACTAAAGAATNAACATTTTGCCTTAGTATAACATATATATTAAAAAGCAGAGACTTTACTTTGCCAACAAAGGTCCATCTAGTCAAAGTTTTGGTTTTTCCAGTAGTCATGTATGGATGTGAGAGTTGGACTATAAAGAAAGCTGAGCACTAAAGAATTGATGCTTTTGAACTGTGGTATTGGAGAAGACTCTTGAGAGTCCATTGAACAGCAGAGAGATCCAACCAGTCCATCCTAAAGGAAATCAGTATTGAATATTCATTGGAAGGACAGATGCTGAAGCTGAAACTGCAATACTTTGGCCACCTAATGCAAAGAACTGACTCATTTGAAAAGACTCTGATTCTGGGAAAGATTGAAGGCGAGAGGAGAAGGGGATAACAGAGGATGAGATGGTTGGATGGCATCACCGACTCAATGGACACAAGTTTGGGTAAACTCTGGGAGTTGGTGATGGACAGGGAGGCCTGGCGTGCTGCAGCCCATGGGGTCACAGAGAGTTGGACACGACTGAGCAACTAAACTGAACTAAACATAAGTTTTTATTTGATTTGAGTTAGAGATGTCTAAACCCAGACATGCAGTGAGGAGTTAGCAACAACAACCCACTACTCTCTTTCCAGATGGACAAAGCCTTCTACTCCAAGCCCCTCTACCCCAGGGTTCCAGTCTGTCTCTGCTCTACAAAGCAAACCAATCCATCTCTAAAATCTTCAGCATTGATTCTAAATCTGGTTGCTTTGAAGTCCCAGGGAACATTTCATTCTTTCTAAGGTTGTGCTGATAAGTGCAACTTCGTATCTGGCCCATTTGCAGCCTCAAAATACAGGTATATGGGTTTGGTAACTTTAGGATCTTGCCCCCAACCAAATTTTGAAGGCCAGTGATAGCTTCGGGAAAACAGAGGAGGAAAAGCTTTCCAAAAATTTCATAGCATAAAAATGTAATAATTCACTTGATTGAAATTCTTTATTCCTCTTATCACTTCTTATTCCATCAGCATTTTAGTATCCATCATCACATATTTATTTTATTTGTTTACTATTTATTTGACCATGCTGAGTGGCAGATGGGATCTTAGTTCCCAAGCCAGGGATCAAACCTATGCTCTCTGCATCGGAAGTACAGAGTCTCAACCGTGAAACACCAGGAAGTCCTGTTCTATTTTAGTGACCTTACTTTTACATCTTTTAAGATGTTCATCAGTACTATTTTCAGGCCACTATTGGCTAATCATTTATTTAAGAGATTCAACTGTTTTCTGTAAGAAAATACTCCAGGAGGAATGAGAAGTTTATTCTGAGGAATTAAATGAAGCCATTATGCCCCCTGAACCAAGAACGCATTTGAAACTAGCGATAAAGTTTCCCTACTCTACGGGGTTCTCTACCCACAGGTTGACTCAGGTTTCAAATGTGGGTCATTTGGGGTTAAGTTAAATTGTATGAGGAGAGAGGGAATGACTTTGCTCAAGTTCTCAGAGAACTGCAATTTAGAATATTCATCAGGAAATTGCTCTATGGTGTGAAATTGAAAGGTAGCATTGGCCTTGAGCCTTTAATGTGAAAAGTATGTGTCCAAAATTTTAACTAGATGCTTTTTAAATATGATCCTCTACTCATTTTGGTAAATCCTTTCATTTCTAAATAGGAAATTAAGTCTTTTTATTTAAGCAATTTTATTTAGCTCAAAAAACACTTTTTTGAGCATTTTACCAGGAACAAGATAATCCACTATGTTCAACAGGGATTTAAAATTAACGACTGTGGTGCTAATAGCCAAGGAACTCAGAGAAATAGGCAATACACAGACGTCTTTATATATCTACCAAGGGACAGATGGAACTCGTTGCTAACAGAGGGCCATATATATGGTACAGGAGGACAGAAGTGAGAAGAGTTACATTTGATTCGAAATATAAAGGATTACTTGAAGAAAGGTACAGTTTTAACAACCAAAAACAAAGCTCCTTGAAGCAATGACTTCCAAGAAAATATTTGTCCAAAATTTTAGTTAAGTAAAAATGGATCAATTAGAAAGAAAACACTGAGATGGTTTTTAATATTTGTGATCTAATTATTTGAAGTATTGATTTCTTAATGAACCAGATTTTTTGTTCAATAATGTGTGATGGTTAATATCTGTGTTCATGTGACTGGGAGAAGAGAGTGTCAGAGGATGAGATGGCTGGATGGTCATGTTGCAGTGGGCATGAACTTGGGCAAACTCTGGGAGATGGTGAGGGACAAGGAGGCCTGGCGTGCTGCAGTCCATGGCATCGCGAAGAGTCGGACATGACTGGGTGACTGAACAACAACTTTGAATCACTACTGACTAAGGTAGGTTGCTCTCCCTAACGTGGGTTAGCCTTGTCCAACCAACTGAAGGCCTGAATAGAAGAAAAGTTTGACCTTCCTGGGAGTAAAGGGAGCACCCAAAGTCTGACTGCTTGAGCTGGACATTAGTGGTTTCCTGCTTCCAGACTGGAACTTACACCAATAGCTCTCTGGGGTCTCCAGTTTGCCAACCACAAATCTTGGGGCTTCTCAGCCTCCTTGGTCACAAGTCAATTCCTTAATCTCGCTCCTTCTTAATTTCTCCCTCCCCACCCTCTGCATTCTATTGATTCGTTGTCTCTGGCATAAAGTGAAGTCACTCAGTCATGTCTGACTCTTTGTGACCCCATGGACTGTAGCCTACCAGGCTCCTCCNAATCTCGCTCCTTCTTAATTTCTCCCTCCCCACCCTCTGCATTCTATTGATTCGTTGTCTCTGGCATAAAGTGAAGTCACTCAGTCATGTCTGACTCTTTGTGACCCCATGGACTGTAGCCTACCAGGCTCCTCCATTGATAGGATTTTCCAGGCAAGAATATTTGAGTGGGTTGCCATTTCCTTCTCCAGAGATCTTCCCAACCCAGGGATTGAATCTGGGTCTCCTGCATTGTAGGCAGATGCTTTACCGTCTGAGCCACGAGGGAAGTCTGGAGACCACCTAATTAACACAAATGTATACATTTAATTCATAAATTTAAAAAAAATATATATTTGGGTTATAAAGGATTGCCCAACTTTTTCTACTAATAGATATGTGTATTCAAACATACACACACATATAGTCATTAAAGCTGGAAGGATATTTTTCATTAGAAAAATCAGAATGTGACAGTTGACAACTGCCCACAGATATTATCTTTTTAAAGAAAAATTTTACTTTGGTTTTTTATTGAGACTTTCCTTATTCAGATACTGCCTGCACTGCCCCATTGGCTGAGATTAAATACAAAATGGAAAATAAAAGAGAACTAATGGAAAACACATGACCCCTCACCACATACACCCCATCATCACCACCACCACAATAACAAACATAAAATCAAATCCAGCATCTAAAAGTCAGATTTCTGGTATGATCAAAGTTCATATGTGTATAAAATTTCTGGATACTGTCCTATCCACACTTTATCTTATAATCACAGTCCATTACAAGACAGTTAAACTCATACTTCTTATCTGATTGATCCTCCTATCGTACTTTTTCTTTATGATTCAAATACCCTACAAGAGTTGTTATCATGACTTTCTAAGTATTTATCATATATACATGCTCTGGGTTCAGAAAATTTCTACTCCACTAGTCTTCTGCTTATTAAACATACAAACCTTTTTTACTTGTGTTACTTTGTTCTGAAAATGCTTGTTCCTCAGATCTTCACATGACTAGCTACTTCTGATCATTCTTTTCCTAATCATTTTATCTAATGTGGATTTGTCATTCTCTATCAAATTGCATTATAACATTTTTCACAGTGCTTAAGAATACCTAAAATAATTTATTCTTTTACTTTTTCACTCTGTGAATGTGTTACTTTGTTCTGAAAATGCTTGTTCCTCAGATCTTCACATGACTAGCTACTTCTGATCATTCTTTTCCTAATCATTTTATCTAATGTGGATTTGTCATTCTCTATCAAATTGCATTATAACATTTTTCACAGTGCTTAAGAATACCTAAAATAATTTATTCTTTTACTTTTTCACTCTGTGAAAACAAGTACCTTATACTCTGTTTTCAATGACTAGAACATTCAAAGATAATTTTGAACAAATGAGCTAATAACTGAGGGACTTGGAAGGCAGTGAATAAAAATTTAAAGAATAAGGGTTAGATTTTATAAATACAATAGTGCCTAAATTAAAGACAGCATGCATTATTTACACAGAATTCAACCTCGACTTAATGATACTCTTCATTATTCATTTAAAGTTCAATCCATTCAAAAATGATTTAGAATTTACTAAGATGGTGTCAGAGAAAATAGAAATGTGGAAAGTAGAAATAACATCTGTAGCTGATTCATGTTGATATATGGCAAAAACCATCACGATACTGTAAAGTAATTATCCTCCAATAAAAATAAATTAATTAAAAAAAAGAAAGTATCATCAATATAGGCAGGTAATTTACTATGGGAGAAAACCATAAATTGGATAAATTTTTAAAAACTGACTTTGAGTCCTCAGTTCTGAGTATCAGGGAAGATAATTATGTCATCAAGAGAGACTGGGAATTTTATAAGGGGTTATGTGTGGATGAGAAAAATACATCTGTGTAGAATGCATTGCGTGTGACAGCTCAGTGGGCCTCCCAGGTAGAGATGTCCAGTGTGCAGCTGAAACCATGGGCTTGAAGGCTGGGGAGGGGACACAGGTTTGGAGACACGAATCTGGTAATCATCCTCACAGAGGTGATGATTGAAGTTGTGGGATCCCATGAGATCACGTAGAGCATTTCATCCTTACGCCTCCTGGATAATCACAGAAATCATACCGAGGGCAAGCTTTTCCTTGGGAATTTATAGGCCTTTCATAGGCATCAGTGAAAAAGGCTTTGATTTAAAATGATAAATGGCTGACCTTTAGACACTGGCTTGGGACAGTAATTTTCCTTTCCTAGCTATTTCATGAGTGTGTCGCCTATGATAAATGCTGGCCAGACCTACAACTCTGAGTTAAGGGAGTATGGGATGTAGAATGCTAAGCCTATTTAGGGAGCACAGATCAAAAATTCAAAAGAGAATAAGAAAATATTCATTTTAATACTAAAAGTAATGTTCTTTTCAATAAGCTATTTTCTACTGTTTTTGTGGGAAACTACACAAATCTAGCATGAATTTTCAACAGAATAGAGACAGGGTTTCTTATTGTTCATATTAGGACTCTTTTCACAATGTGTTTGGAAGCAGATTCAAAAAATCAAATCATTAGGATATAATCACACACCTGATTATCGTGGTGCCTAGAAATGAGAAGAAAACCTGAGTAAAACACACGGTTTTGAAATGGAATAAAGAAAGTATCAGAAAGTTCTGTCATTTCTTCCATGTCATGTGCTCACTGGCTCAGCTGTTTCTATTTGGGGCCTCACAGACTGTAGTCCACCAGGCTCCTCCGCCCATGGAATTTTTCAGGCAAGGATACTGGAGTGGGGTTCCATTTCCTACTCCAGGGGATCTTCCCAACCCAGGGGTTGAACCCATGTCTCTTGTGTCTCCTGTTTTGACAAGTGGAGTCTTTACCACCAGTGCCATCTGGAAAGCCTCCTGTTTTGCTTGTATTTTGTATTAACTGTCTCTCTCTGACTGTTATCTGCATGATTCCTGTATGCTGACATGAGTTGATCTTTGGACATCTGGACTTGGTTATCTTTGACATTTCTCCTATTCATGACCTTTTACCAGTGCACTTTTTAAAAGTGTTTGCTCTTTTGGTGAGTTTCCATAATCACCTCACAGGATAAACAGACCTGAGAAACTTAAGTTTTCCTCCTAAATTCCAGTTTATAGCCCATTTAAACTGTGATGTTATGGCATTCTAAATCACTGAAACAACTTTAATACTTAGGAGAAGAGCTGAAAGTAACATTAGGTTTTTATATGCATTGAGAAGAATATTGCTTTCATAGTATTATAGGTATGAACATAACTGATATCTCAGATGCTTGGGAGGATATTTTTAAGAAAATAAAGGAAAAGCCAGTAAATATGATTTATTTAGACTTCCAGGGGATTTTTCTAAAACACCACATTAGGGGATTAAATAATTTTGACAAGTACAATGTAAGAAACAGATCACTACTATGGATTTTTAAAAGTGGTTGTGAGAGAATACTTGTAAACTTGAAAAGAGTAGTCAATATTTTGTCCAGAAAGTTTTAGGCCTTTTAAAAACCTACCTTGATGACAGTGTTAATAACTTGTAAGGAAAAGTGAACAATAGGCTATTAAAATTTGTGTGTCCTGACACCCTAGTCCATTCACTGACAGTGGCATCTGATTTTGGTTAAATAGGAAATAACAAAAATTTTAGATTATATTTTTTTAAAAAGAGTAACAAAAATAGAAACAAACTGTATACTAAGCACCAAAATAACCTTCTTGTAAACTTTCTTTTTGCCTAAATTATAGAAAGTTTTTCTCTATTGATTGCAACTTAAGAGTAATATTGATAAAAATCAGTTTGTCTCTCCCTTTAAAAGTTAAATACTTTTCTCCTTATTATGTAAGTGACAGGTCTCAGTATAGAATACTTGAAAATGCATAAAATTTCATCAATTGGATATAGCCATTATTTTCCCTTATGTTTTATGTATAACTGTGTCTATGTATGTTACAAAAGATTGATTTTGTAGGTTAGTTATCATTTTCCAATTTCTATTCTTGCAACTTGGTTTAACTCATAAGAATTTCCAATAAGCTATTTTTAAAACTTCTCTTACATTTTATTCTTTGAATATATTAAACTTACTAAAATATATCCAAAATACTGCTAGGAATACCAATATTTATTCATAACTTTGGCATGAATGTAATTTATCTTTTTTATGGGTTGAATTACATCCTTCCCAAATTCATATGTTAAAGCCTGAATAGTACCTCAGAATGTCACTGTATTTAGATATAGGGCCTTTAAAAAGCTAACTAAATTAAAATGAGGCCACGAGGGAGAGTAGGTTCCAATATGACTAGTATCCTTATTAGAAGAGGAAATTTGAACCCTCCAAATACCAGGAATGCTTGTGCACAGAGGAAAAACAGTGTGAGAACATTTGCTAGCAAGAAGGTGGCCATGTACAAGCCCAGGAGAAAGGCCTCAGGAGGAACCAAACCATTGATCTTGGACTTAGCCCCCGGAATATGAAAAAATAAATTTCTGTTGTTTAAACCATCCAGATTGTGGTATTTTGTAATGGCAGCCATAGGAAACTAATACATTTGTGTGCAAAAGAAGTCTAGTAAACAGACTCATCACACCTAGAAATGGTAATTGAAAGCATGCAAGGTATTCAGAGTGTGGTTCAGGACAACCCTTCCCAATCTGCTTCAGCTTCCAAATCCCTTACGTTTTAGAATGGCTATCCTCTCCAAAAACCATGTGAGAATTCTGATGCCTCTTCCTCCTTAAATCTAATAACTTATGATTTATGTAATGTGTTGCTTAAGCTATTTTTGCTGTGGCTCTTATATCTGAACTTACTTTTAAACGAAACAGCCATTTAGTATTTTTTAAATCAGTACCTCTCAACTAAAACAACATCATAGCTTTTTAAAAAATTCTCCAAGACAGCTCTTTCCTGTGCCCTTTTAAATTAAAAGAAAATTCCTAATGCACAGTTGGAATAATTACTGTATTCAGAAATCTTTATGTTTTGTTAGTTATTCTTTTCCACTAAAATTCAGACAATATTAAGAAACATATATATATTTAAATGCACTACTATTCTTACATGCAGAGTTAAATACTAGTAATGTTTGTGAGTTTTTTCTTCCGATTTTTATTTTCTGCTTACATGATGGTGATCATGGTACAGAGTTGTTCGCAATGCTTGCAATGCTTGCATATTAAAATTGTTTATAGAAGCAATGCAACCTGTTAGAAAAATATCAAAAGTCCACAAAGAAGGAAAGAATATCCACCAAGAATTCTACTCTGCAAAGAAAAATGATAAATACCAGTAAGATATTGATGCATCCCTAGCAATCTTTACTCTTTTTTTCCTTTATAGTTGAGATCATCATACAGATTTAACTAACATTAAATAGATATAGTCACCATTCCTAGATAAGAACAAAGTAAGTAGTGGTTTATTGACAAATATTATCTATCACTGGATATATTCTAGCCACACCAATTAAATAGCAAAACACGTGGACAAAAAAACTTGGAAGTGTAGTATGATTTTTCAAAGGTACTGAAAATCAATATTGAGTTTCAGCCATATAAATAGCCATAAATGACTTTTCCCCTCAAATTTTATTCTTAGGAAAAAAGGAACCTTTTTGTTTTAATCTCCTAAGCCATATGCTAAGTATATATATAAATAAAGGACTTCACGGAGAAGGGCTGAACCACAGTAAAACTAGTAGTTATTTAAACTTTTTCAAATATAGGAGAAATCTTTGTCAACTATGGTGTTAAAGAGATTTCATCTTGCTAATGGTGAACTGAATAATTAGAGTCAAATCCTTCAATTTAGAAATCCAGCAAATACTGTTTATAGCGTGTGGTTGGATGGTGCTGTATATTGCTATACATCAAGGCTGTATATTGTCAACCTGCTTATTTAACTTATATACAGGGTACATAATGAGAAACGCTGGACTGGAAGAAACACAAGTTGGAATCAAGATTGCCGGGAGAAATATCAATAACCTCAGGTATGCAGATGACACCACCCTTATGGCAGAAAGTGAAGAGGAACTAAAAGGCCTCTTGATGAAAGTGAAAGAGTAGAATGAAAAAGTTGGCTTAAAGCTCAACATTCAGAAAACAAAGATCATGGCATCCGGTCCCATCACTTCATGGGAAATAGATGGGGAAACAGTGGAAACAGTGTCAGACTTTATTTTTGGGGGCTCCAAAATCACTGCAGATGGTGACTGCAGCCATGAAATTAAAAGACGCTTACTT
>SJYX01005521.1:665533-713128 GCA_006410675.1 Oreotragus oreotragus | reverse complement strand
TTTGAGCATTACTTTACTAGTGTGTGAGATGAGTACAATTATGTGGTTAGTCTGAGCATTCTTTGGCATTGCCTTTCTTTGGGATTGGATTGAAAACTGACCTTTTCCAGTCCTCTGGCCACTGCTGTTTTCCAAATTTGCTGGTTTATTGAGAGTAGCACTTTCACAGCATCATCTTTCAGGATTTGAAACAGCTCAACTGGAATTCCATCACCTCCTCTAGCTTTGTTCATAGTGATGCTTTCTAAGGCCCATTTGACTTCACATTCCAGGATGTCTGGCTCTAGATTAGTGATCACACAATCGTGATTATCCAGGTCATGAAGATCTTTTTTGTACAGTTCTTCTGTGTATTCTTGTCACCTCTTCTTATTATCTTCTGCTTCTGTTAGGTCCATACCATTTCTGTCCTTTATCGAGCCCATCTTTGCATGAAATGTTCCCTTGGTATCTCTAATTTTCTTGAAGAGATCTCTAGTCTTTCCCATTTTATTATTCTCCTCTATTTTTTGCACTGATCACTGAGGAAGGCTTTCTTATCTCTCCTTGCTATTCTTTGAAACTCTGCATTCAAACGGGTATATCTTTCCTTTTCTCCTGTACAACGTCACAAACGTCTGTCCTTTGTTCATCAGGCGCTCTGTCTATCTGATCCAGTCCCTTAAATCTATTTCTCACTTCCACTGTATAATCATAAGGGATTTGATTTAGGTCATACCTGAATGGTCCAGTGGTTTTCCCCACTTTCTTCAAATTAAGTCTGAACTTGGCAATAATGAGTTCATGATCTGAGCCACAGTCAGCTCCTGGTGTTGTTTTTGCTGAGGGTATAGAACTTCTCCATCTTTGGCTGCAAAGAATATAATCAATCTGATTTCAGTGTTGGCCATCTGGTGATGTCCATGTATAGAATCTTCTCTGTTTTGTTGGAAGAGGGTGATTGCTATGACAAGTGCGTTCTCTTGGCAAAATATTAGCCTTTGCCCTGCTTCATTCTTTACTCCAAGGCCAAATTTGCCTGTTAGTCAAGGTGTTTCTTGACTTTCTATTTTTGCATTCCAGTCCCCTATAATGAAAAGAACATATTTTGGGGATGTTAGTTCTAAGAGATCTTGTAGGTCTTCATAGAACCATTCAACTTCAGCAGTACTGGTTGGGACATAGACTTTGATTACCATATTATTGAATGGTTTCACTTGGAAATGAACAGAGATCATTCTGTTGTTTTGGAGAGTGCATCCAAGTACTGCATTTTGGACTCTTTTGTTGACTATGATGGCTACTCCATTTCTTCTAATGGATTCCTGCCCACAGTAGTAGATATAATGGTCATCTGTATTCAATATGTTGTGACAAACCATAATGAGAAAGAATATAAAAAAGAATGTATATATGTATAACTGAATCACTCTGCTGTACAGCAGAAATTAACACAACATTATAAATCAACTATACTTTGATAAAAAAAGATCAATGGATGACTTTCATGGTAATTAAAACACAGTTTTAAGGATACTGTGGAAGGAAAACACAGTTGAAGAAGGAATTAGTGAATTGCAAGGAAGTTTAAGACAAGACTTAGAGTTCAATGAAGAGAAGCAAAAGTGATGAATCCAAAAAACAAAAAAGGAAACAAAACAAAAAGATAGAGTAGAAGACATAGATTGTTAAAAAGTAAAATCTAACTTAGCTAGAATTGGAATCCCACTGGGAGAGGTGAGAAAGAAAGACAGAAGTACTACTTAACAAAATAACAGCTGAGAAGTTTCTAGATGTGATGGGCAACACCAATCAATAGGTCTGAGAAACAACACATCTCAAGAAAAATAAGTAAAGAAAACAGTTTTTAACTAGAACATGGTATCTAGACATAACTGCGTACAATTGTGGTGTGACACCATAGCACAGGAAAATTTTATATATGAGAGTAAATGTGGTATAAGACTTAAAATTAATATTGTGAACTGCCTTGCCATCTGAAAGCGGGAGGGCCTCTGATGACCCAACCTCAAGTTCACATTTCCATGGTGCTCCTGCAGATAAGACTCCTGCCCCCAGCCAACAGCCTTGTTCTTCCCAGCAACCAAGCACAGTGCGTGCTTTTCCCTTATGCTGGGCTTCAGTTCTCTGATAGCCCATGGAATTATTCTAACTAGACAATTACATTCTTCCACAAGAATGAGAGGGTGTTGCATGATTCTGTTTACTACAAAATTTGCTTTCTCCAACCCTGCTTGTTCACTCTGTGGTTGAAGGCAACCCCTGGTGGTCCTCCATGACATGTGGTGTCTTCTTCTCCCAGGCTGTGAGTTTTGTGACTAGAACCCACTGTTGACCTCATCTGCTGATGATCTCATCTCATCAGCATCAGTGCCTTGCATTCAGCCATCCCCATAACCTAGAACAAAGATCTCTCCTTCATTAACAGGTTGAATTATCTATCAAAACAGTAAGCTTGTATCTGCTTATTGCTTTGTTCCAGCACCTAGTATGATGTCAAGCATAATATTATAGGCTCAATAAACATCTGTTATATAGGAAAAGAAAAACAGCAACAACTAAATAAGCCTCTTTTTGTCAGGGTATAACCCTACTGAATAACCTAGTTTAGGTTCAGAGCGAATAGGGAAGGAACTTTCAGTTTTTCTGACACCTTTACAGTTTTTGAGATTTTTAAATGATTCATCTCTTGTTCAGTAAAAGGAACACTGCATACATTTCTTTTTTCAAGAAAAATAATCCATCAGAGATTGGTGGTTGCCTACTTGCATCCTTTCTATGTCTCCCTATCTTTTATTTTTTAAGACATCCATCCTTCTTGGTTTAAGTAAATCATGGCAATCATGTTCCCTTCACACGTAATTGATTTATGATGAGAGAACAAAGTGGAACATGACTTAATTCTGGTCAACAAAATGTGAGTAAGCATGCTCTGGGAAATGATTCTGTGCCCATAATAGCTACACAGGGAGCAATAATCTCTTGTCTTTTTTACCTAGTACACCAGTCCTGTTATTAAGATGAAAGTTAGACTGAAAATAAAATAAGATGATCAAAGAAAAAAATGGAAAAGATTTGAGTCCTGGATGTTACTGAGGCACTGAATTATCCAGTCTAAGATCTATCATACTTCTGGGTACTTTATTATTATAATTTCCAAGCCACTGTTCTTTTTCACTACAGTTGTTGTTGATATTACTTGCAACCCAAAACATCTAAGTAATACATGTGATTTACATGTTATATTTTCTAAGCTTTTGAATGTGTTAGATATTATTATATCACAGTATATAAAAGCTGTCTCTTATACACATCTAGATGTGTATAAGAGACAGCTTCCAANCTGAAAATAAAATAAGATGATCAAAGAAAAAAATGGAAAAGATTTGAGTCCTGGATGTTACTGAGGCACTGAATTATCCAGTCTAAGATCTATCATACTTCTGGGTACTTTATTATTATAATTTCCAAGCCACTGTGCTTTTTCACTACAGTTGTTGATATTACTTGCAACCCAAAACATCTAAGTAATACATGTGATTTACATGTTATATTTTCTAAGCTTTTGAATGTGTTAGATATTATTATTATATCACAGTATATAAAAGATTACTGTGTTTAATTAGATAAGAGAACTCTTTCAAAAAAAATCTCTGATACTATAGATGTTCCAATTGTCTTCTGATAAGGGATGCTTTTTAGAATTCTAAGATTAGTTTTATTTCTATTCACTTGTGGGGAAATAGAATCTTTTATCTTTTCCTAAGGAGTTGTGGTGGAAAAGGCAATGGCACCCCACTCCAGTACCCTTGCCTGGAAAATCCCATGGATGGAGGAGCCTGGTGGACTGCAGTCCATGAGGTTGCTAAGAGTCAGACATGACTGAAGCGACTTAGCAGCAGTAGCAGCAGGAGTTGGGGATTATATTTGTCTTATATATTTAAAATTTTACTAGAATACTTTAGTTGGATTTCATTTTGAAATGGTTTATTTGGAATTTAGTTAGCCATTTAAAATTGTGCTCTGTGTAGCTTTTAATAATAAAAATGAGGATTATTTTTATTGCTTTGTCTTTGCTTTTTACTTCCTTCCCATTTTTCCTAGTAGCTTTTGAAAGAATGCCAATGATTGTTAGGTTAAATTTCCAATCTCTAGATGTGAGAGTTGGACTGTGAAGAAGGCTGAGCACCGAAGAATTGATGCTTTTGAACTGTGGTGTTGGAGAAGACTCTTGAGAGTCCCTTGGACTGCAAGGAGATCCAACCAGTCCATTCTGAAGGAGATCAACCCTGGGATTTCTTTGGAAGGAATGATACTAAAGCTGAAACTGCAGTACTTTGGCCACCTCATGCGAAGAATTGACTCACTAGAAAAAGGCTCTGATGCTGGGAGGGGTTGGGAGCAGGAGGAGAAGGGGATGACTGAGGATGAGATGGCTGGATGGCATCACTGACTCGATGGATGCGAGTCTGAGTGAACTCTGGGAGTTGGTGATGGACAGGGAGGCCTGGCGTGCTGCGATTCTGGGGTCACAAAGAGTCAGACACGACTGAGCGACTGAACTGAACTGAACTGATTCTTGTATTCATTGTGATAGATTCCTTTGGTGTCCTTCCCAGGTTCCCTTTACTAGACCTTGTGCTGATTTCCCAGGTGCTATGAGTATTGACTGCTGATAGATAACCACTGCCCCCTTCTCCTCAGATCACCTTTGGCTCACCCAGAAAAACGTTGGATCTTACTTGGGGATACAAAAAGCCAGCCCCCTTCCCATAAGGTGGGACACATATCATTTACCTTCTAAATTTCCCTGTAGGATGCTAGTCTGGATTAACCTCTTTGTCTGACTGCTTCCTTCACTTAATTTTGCTCTACATGTCTCTTTTCCTAACAGGACAAAAGTCATATTAGATTTGGTGTCCACTCTATCTCAATATGACCTTGTATTAACTAACTGTATCTACAACAACTCTATTAAGGTTGTTGCAAATAAGGTCACATTCTGAGGTACTGGGGTTTAGGCTTCAATAAATATTTTGCAGGACACAGTTAAACTTATTATAGCATCAAATTTTCTTCTAAGTGTGATTCTATTTGCCTAGAATTTTTTTTTCTAATCCACAGCGTTTAGCTCCCTGACACTTTAAAATAGTGAAGACATGAAAACCTGCAATTCATTTTTGTACATGATATTTGCTCTTCTAAAAGTTAATCCTCTTTCTGTCACTACCTATGGTGATTTAATTGGAAGACTTATATCTCCCATGTTAAAATGGAGCACCACTAGTTTACCCTTCATTTACTTCTTGACAAGTGGATTTTTTTCCCCCAAAGAGGTAGGAAGTATCAGTAAGGAAATAGAACGAAACACAAAAGAAGAGATGGTCAAAAAGCAACATCTACAAAATTGTTGCTGGGATGTTAAGACATGTTTCTAAACATGAGGGAGAGATAGGGGTAGGAAAAGCTACTTTTCGGTAAACCAGATGTTTTCAGAAGAATAACAAGTCTCCCAATGATTGTGCTTTCCAGTTTATATCCATCTGCTTTGTCACTATTGGATAGTCTTCTTCCCAGATTTCAGCATTGAAATATTGACTCTTAGTCTTTATTTTGACTTCAATATGACTTTTCACTTTTTCTTTATATCAATAGGTTGCACTCTTTCTGAGACAAGAAGCATTTTAAATTTAAATGACACTCCTTGCTTACCAAATTAAATCACAACTCCTTAGCAGTGTATGAGGAAAGACACTTTCTGACATCGCTTCACCTAGTTTTCTACTCATATGAACTTAATATCACTACACCAACCTGACAGGAGAGCTTACTTTTGGAACCAAAGGCATGGAGATACACTGAATAATTCATAACATTTGCCATGCACTAAGTAAGGTACTTTACATATTTTATTTCAATCAATCCTCAAACCAACCTGATGAGAAGAGTATTATTCTCATTAAACACTTAATGAAAATGAGCACAGAGAAATCAAATCATTCATTAGCGGCCATATAATCAGTAATTAATGAAACAGAATTTTGCCCTTTACTTTCTTGAATTCCAAAGCCCGTGGTATTACCCACAAACTGTATTTTCCCTCAATTTGAGGAAACCAAAAGAACATGATAACTTGTACTCAATGCAAGCTGTTCTGTGGAAGGGAAGTATGTTTTTTTCCAGTTGCTATTGTGGCAAATCAGCAACATGCACGATGAATTAAAATAATGGAAATATACTGTCTTCTAGTTGTTGAGGTCAGAATTCAGAAATGGTTTTCACTTGACTAAAAGCAAGGCAATAGTGCAGCTGCATTCCTGAGACTCTAGGTTGAAATTTATTTCCTTGCATTCCTCTGAGACTCTTCCCTTCCTTGCCTTCCCCAGCTTTTAGAGGCCACTTGCATTCCTTGGCTTGTGACTTCTTTCTATCTTCAAAACCAGCCATGAACAGTCAAGGCTTTCTCATGTTGCATCACTCTGATACCAACTCTATTTTTCCTCCTTTCACTTACTAGGACCTTTATGACTACAGGGAGTCTCCCTGGATAATCCGGGTTAATCTCCTCATCTCAAGGCTAGATAATTAGAAACTTTAATTACATGTTCAACATTAATTCCCCCTTGCTATGTAAAAAAAAAAAAAAATTCAAAGATTCCAGTGGTTAGAATTTGGACATCTCTAAGTGGCTATTTGTCTACTGCAAGATAGACAAGAGTCTTTACAGCGGTGATGCTCAGAGCTAGGCTTTATGACAGTTGCTAAACTATTTGGAGTAGAATTCTTCCAACAAGTGTGAGTTCAAGGAAAGGGGCACAGCTTCTGGTTGAAAATTGCAACAAAAATTATATAAAGCATCTGATTCCCAGACGAGGTAATTCGGATTCAGGAAGGTATTCAAAATTTGTCTGTGGAAATGAATTACAAAATAGGAGATCAAGATAAAAGTCTTGTTATAGGATCAGGTTACAGAGTTGAGAGAAAGCTTCTCCAGAAAGCTTAATAATTTTATAGGAACTCACAACTCACTCCAAGCAATCTTGCCCAAGGCAACAAGATCAATGCCATATCCCACTTTCTGCTGGAAATTGTACTCAATATTTGTTCACATTTAGTCAGGATAATCTCAGAAAGTACATAGTATGGAGACTTTGGAAGGAATTATCAATGCTTATAGCTAACAAAAGGTGAAAGCTGGCAGTTTCTTCCGTTTAGATGCTAGCCATCCATCAAGGTCCACTGAGAATGCCACGTCTACCTTGAATCCTACCCCAATTCTCTCCTCAGGAATCATCTCTCCTGGGATTGCCAAGGTACTTCCTATGCTTATCCCTGTAGCACTCACAACTCGCCATCTACAATATCTGTGAAATTATACCTCCAGTAAATACGTAGAATTCTGCTTACCAGATTCTGGTAAGCAGAATTCTACGTATCGCTGAGGGTCGGACACGACGGAGCGACTTCACTTTCCCTTTTCACTTTCCTGCATTGGAGAAGGAAATGGCAACCAACTCCAGTGTTCTTGCCTGGAGAATCCCAGGGACGGGGAGCCTGGTGGGCTGCCGTCTATGGGGTCGCACAGAGTCGGACACGACTGAAGTAACTTAGCAGCAGATTTTATCTTTTAATAGAGTTTTAATCCTGAAAATTGTAGCTTCTTCTTAACATTTTTATTTGAAACAGTCGCCATTTTTACTTGTGAAGTTGCTCAGTCGTGTCCGACTCATTGCGACCCCATGGACTGTAACCTACCAGGCTCCTCCCTCCATGGGATTCCCAAGGCAAGAGTACTGGAGTGGGTTGCCATTTCCTTCTCCAGGGGATCTTCCTGAACCAGGGATCGAACCTGGGTCTCCTGCATTCCAAGCAGACCTTTAACCTCTGAGCCACCAGGGAAGCCCATTATTACTTGTAAATACACACAAAAATATGAAAATATTTAGTATATTAGCTTGAGTATTTTCCATTAAAGGAATGGGGACAGATATAGCTACATAAATCTGTCATTTGGTTTATGTTTTTGTTATCTATTTACTTACATACTGAGTCTGAAAGACAGCTGAACCTTTAACTAATTTTGCTCACCTGTTAGCACTGAAGAAAGTACAGAAACACTGCCCAGTTTTGGTGGCTCTGAAAATGACAGCATAACAAAGCAGAACTCAAGGTGCCTGGCTAGTGTGATATCTGAATTGAGGAAATTTTCTTTCCTTCTTGCTCTGCACCTCCTCCCTCCTTATTCGCCTTTGGGTAGAACATTTGCTTTACCTTTGCTGGGTTTCTGTCAGTATTGGTATAAATCAGTTGGAGGAGGATGTGGTTATGCAAATGTTCAGGACCCCTATGGTGGCAGCTCCCCACGATGCAGGCTTTTCACAGGTGAGTCAGCATTGGAGAATAAATGAGTTATTGTGTCTTGGCACCCATGGCTACATCCATAACCTGCCAAGTCAAATCTCACTGGGCAATTATGGGATTCTCATAATGCTCCTTAAGTCCTTTCTTTGGCAGACATCCCTCAGGTTATGACATTTTGCATGACATTAAAAAAAAAAAAAAAAACAGAAAAACATAAGTAAGATAGTAGCATTAATAGCAGATGGACTATGCCAGTTAGTTTAGGAGATGAATGAGGTGACCAAAACAGCAGTTGAGAAGTCCACTTGAAATAAAATGATCAAAAGCTGCAATCAGTCACCCTCTGAGTGATGCTGATAGAAGCTTAATGTTAGCGAACTAAAACTTGGGTATTGAATTGATGGTTATGATGGTTCTCAAAGGACCATGGCAAGATTAGTCACAGTCTAGACAGTACTGAGAATGACACAGCCATAGAGATAGAGCATGAACTGTATTCCAAATAGGAACAATGAGTGCTTGAAATATGCAACTGGAATAGATTGGAAGAGAAAGACATGCCAGGTTCCCAACAGGAGATCAGGGATTTAGATTGGTAGTAAACAGGATGATGATTCAGTGAGCTGAGAAAGGTATTGCTGAAAACTCCTTTTTTTTCTCAAAACTCTGAAATTCTTCTGCATTGATAGGTTTAAAAACTATTGTTATATATTTATACCTGTCAATGTTAATTTTTTAAAAGTTTGTTTAAAACAACTACTAGTTTTGTTCTCTAAAATGTTCTTGGGTAAATCTCATGCAGGTTTATTTTGTTATATACTAATATAATGTTTGAAGTAACTAACTTGATACTCTTGGTCCAATCCTTAGTAATCATAGAATACATTCTTTAAAAATTCAATTTTGATAAGTCACAAATGCAACTATTTGTTAAGTATGTTTTGGTATCTAACAGGCATCATTACATTTTCAAAGACGGTAATTAAGGGAGAAGATATTTGATCTATTGTCCCTGCCCTGTTGGGCTATTTAAGTCAAGAATCTTGAAGGGCAGTTCAGAGTAGACTTTGGCTAGGAAATAAAGCAGTTGTTTTTATTATACACTATGTGAACAGTTTAAGAAGGATCACATTTACATAGCTGTCTGTTATGCTAATATTATAGTTTCCTAATTCCAGTTCACATAAAATTATACCAGACAGTAGCAATTTCCATTGATTGATGATGAGTCTGTCATGAATCATTCGACTCTCTTCCTTTCAACAAACATTTATTGAGCATATAATAGATACTGGGTACTTTGCTAGATACAGATGCTACAGAGAGAATTACAAAAAACAAAAGCCCCACCTCCTTGAGTAGAGAGAAAGATACAGTACAAGAGAGAGAAAAGAAATCAGAAGCTATAACATTGTGGGATATGATATAAGGCTGCATAAAGCGCTGAGGGTACCAGGGACAGGTTACTTCTGCCAGATAGGAGGTAGGGGAAGAGGTATTTACTAAAAACTTTCAAAAGAGCCCCCGCCAAGTTTCCCTGATAGCTCAGTTGGTAAAGAATTCACCTGCAATGCAGGAAACCCCAGTCAATTCCTGGGTCAGGAAGATCCACTGGAGAAGGGATAGGCTACCCACTCCAGTAAGCTTGGGCTTCCCTTGTGACTCAGCTGGTAAAGAATCTGTCTGCCATGTGGGAGACCTGGGTTCGATCCTGGGTTGGTAAGATCCCCTGGAAAAGGGAAAGGCTACCCACTCTAGTATTCTGGCCTGGAGAATTCCATGGACTATAGTCCATGGGGTCACAAAGAGTCAGACAGACTGAGCAACTTTCACTTTCACTTTTCGAAAGACCCCACCTGAATTATGATTGGAAGGAAGGGAAGGAGCTTGCATTCCAAAGAAGGGAGATCAAAAGTCCCTTCCAAGTAGGAATCAACAAGGGAAAGACCACAAAGCAAGAGAAATCTCATTGTGTTCAGTTGTCCAAAAGAAATTAGTGTTGCAGAGGAGAAGGAAAGGCAGGTGATGGAGAAAGTGACAAGGCTCTAGAGATCACAAAGGGTCTTAGATTTTATTCTAAGAAATTTTGATTTTTCTTGAAGACCACAGACGGAAAAATGTAAAAAAGTTTCAAACAGAGAAGTGACCCTGTAGCAGATAACATTTGAGTTGTCTTTCTTCCAGAGTCCCTTTCTTCAGGTTCACTTCATGACTCTGACCATGCTCACCTCTGCCATAATTTGATATACCAGTGGTCTTCCCTGATCAAAGTTGAGGCAATTGTGTTATCTCTGTTAGGGAGTTGACATTCTAACATACCAGGTTCTATGTAACGTAAAAGATAGACGCTATAGAGTGGTCCTATACTTGGAAAAGCAAAGTCATGATCTACAAATGATTGGTTGAATGGTAGAATTACTGCTAAGAAAATGAAAACTGTATTTATGACCAAATTGTGAATGTCAAAACTTAAGGATGAAAAAAGACATAATGAGCACTATGCATGCTGATAGAGTTTGGGCTGAAAAGCAACTATTAGCCAAATCCCAACATATTCAATGACAGTAGAGACAGAACTACCAAATAACTATATAGAAATAATGAAGATGAGGTAATGCTACAGCCAACTGATAGCCTTCAAAAATAATTTTTAGCAGAATTTAACACAATTGTATACGGCAACATCACAGAGAATACTTTATGAGAAGGATACACATATAAAAGAATTTGTCCTGAAATGAGAATTTCAGAAGGCATGTTGGAAGAGTTTGAGGAAAGGCAGGAATTAGATTAGGAAGAAGAAACAAAATGCATTAAACTTGTGTGTGTGTGTGTGTGTGGTGGGGGTCATCTCACCTTGTGTAATGAGGCTGAGGGCATGTATCAAGAGTTACATATAAATCACTCCTAAGCTGACAGGGAAACATAAATAACTATAAAGTATTTGTAAGCAAGTGTTCTTGCACATTTTAGTTTTAATACAATATGACTTGTATGAAAATATATGAACAGCCTTTGAACCAATGAAAATCTAGTCTTCGTTTGGATGAGTCTATAGAGCAAATAAAAAATGAGAATTTTATCTTTCTGGAGGGAGATGGACTGTTCTAGAGAAGCCTTGTTTCTGGATAGACGACTGCCTCCATGGGGTGGAAATGCTGCAGTGAAATCCTGCTTGTGTTGAGTTGAATCTGGGAATCCATCAGGTAACAGATACCAGATTCCTTCTGAAATGGTGGATTCTGTATAAATATTACTGTCATTATTGTTAAAAAGCTTTTGTGCAGATGCATGATGAGATTCTTGGTGGTAAAAGACAATAATTGCCATTTACTGAACACTTTCTATGCTCGCACTGTGTAAGTATTTACAAGGTGATTTCATTAAATTCTAACAAAATTGCGCAAGTGGGTATGATTATACTCATTTTATTGATGAGGAATTGGAGGTCTACATGCTTAAATAACTTGCCTGTTTCTCACAGGTAGCTAGAAAGAATCAGAGCTGAACAATTCCCAATTGGTGGTGTCTCTGAAGAATTACCAGCAAATCAGTGAGAAGTTTTCTGTATACCATAGGCTGTATACTGTACACATTTAATAATTCAGGATTGCTCTTCCAAATGCTATTGCTATTCTGTTTTTTCCAGACATTTATCCCTGAAATTTAGTAAACTGAAATTTTAGTTTTGGTGCCTTTTAATTATCCTCCATGTAGCTAAGGGGTTCGGCCTGTTTTATAAGAGGNAAAAAAAAAAAAAAATTCAAAGATTCCAGTGGTTAGAATTTGGACATCTCTAAGTGGCTATTTGTCTACTGCAAGATAGACAAGAGTCTTTACAGCGGTGATGCTCAGAGCTAGGCTTTATGACAGTTGCTAAACTATTTGGAGTAGAATTCTTCCAACAAGTGTGAGTTCAAGGAAAGGGGCACAGCTTCTGGTTGAAAACTGCAACAAAAATTATATAAAGCATCTGATTCCCAGACGAGGTAATTCGGATTCAGGAAGGTATTCAAAATTTGTCTGTGGAAATGAATTACAAAATAGGAGATCAAGATAAAAGTCTTGTTATAGGATCAGGTTACAGAGTTGAGAGAAAGCTTCTCCAGAAAGCTTAATAATTTTATAGGAACTCACAACTCACTCCAAGCAATCTTGCCCAAGGCAACAAGATCAATGCCATATCCCACTTTCTGCTGGAAATTGTACTCAATATTTGTTCACATTTAGTCAGGATAATCTCAGAAAGTACATAGTATGGAGACTTTGGAAGGAATTATCAATGCTTATAGCTAACAAAAGGTGAAAGCTGGCAGTTTCTTCCGTTTAGATGCTAGCCATCCATCAAGGTCCACTGAGAATGCCACGTCTACCTTGAATCCTACCCCAATTCTCTCCTCAGGAATCATCTCTCCTGGGATTGCCAAGGTACTTCCTATGCTTATCCCTGTAGCACTCACAACTCGCCATCTACAATATCTGTGAAATTATACCTCCAGTAAATACGTAGAATTCTGCTTACCAGATTCTGGTAAGCAGAATTCTACGTATCGCTGAGGGTCGGACACGACGGAGCGACTTCACTTTCCCTTTTCACTTTCCTGCATTGGAGAAGGAAATGGCAACCAACTCCAGTGTTCTTGCCTGGAGAATCCCAGGGACGGGGAGCCTGGTGGGCTGCCGTCTATGGGGTCGCACAGAGTCGGACACGACTGAAGTAACTTAGCAGCAGATTTTATCTTTTAATAGAGTTTTAATCCTGAAAATTGTAGCTTCTTCTTAACATTTTTATTTGAAACAGTCGCCATTTTTACTTGTGAAGTTGCTCAGTCGTGTCCGACTCATTGCGACCCCATGGACTGTAACCTACCAGGCTCCTCCCTCCATGGGATTCCCAAGGCAAGAGTACTGGAGTGGGTTGCCATTTCCTTCTCCAGGGGATCTTCCTGAACCAGGGATCGAACCTGGGTCTCCTGCATTCCAAGCAGACCTTTAACCTCTGAGCCACCAGGGAAGCCCATTATTACTTGTAAATACACACAAAAATATGAAAATATTTAGTATATTAGCTTGAGTATTTTCCATTAAAGGAATGGGGACAGATATAGCTACATAAATCTGTCATTTGGTTTATGTTTTTGTTATCTATTTACTTACATACTGAGTCTGAAAGACAGCTGAACCTTTAACTAATTTTGCTCACCTGTTAGCACTGAAGAAAGTGCAGAAACACTGCCCAGTTTTGGTGGCTCTGAAAATGACAGCATAACAAAGCAGAACTCAAGGTGCCTGGCTAGCGTGATATCTGAATTGAGGAAATTTTCTTTCCTTCTTGCTCTGCACCTCCTCCCTCCTTATTCGCCTTTGGGTAGAACATTTGCTTTACCTTTGCTGGGTTTCTGTCAGTATTGGTATAAATCAGTTGGAGGAGGATGTGGTTATGCAAATGTTCAGGACCCCTATGGTGGCAGCTCCCCACGATGCAGGCTTTTCACAGGTGAGTCAGCATTGGAGAATAAATGAGTTATTGTGTCTTGGCACCCATGGCTACATCCATAACCTGCCAAGTCAAATCTCACTGGGCAATTATGGGATTCTCATAATGCTCCTTAAGTCCTTTCTTTGGCAGACATCCCTCAGGTTATGACATTTTGCATGACATTAAAAAAAAAAAAAAAAACAGAAAAACATAAGTAAGATAGTAGCATTAATAGCAGATGGACTATGCCAGTTAGTTTAGGAGATGAATGAGGTGACCAAAACAGCAGTTGAGAAGTCCACTTGAAATAAAATGATCAAAAGCTGCAATCAGTCACCCTCTGAGTGATGCTGATACAAGCTTAATGTTAGCGAACTAAAACTTGGGTATTGAATTGATGGTTATGATGGTTCTCAAAGGACCATGGCAAGATTAGTCACAGTCTAGACAGTACTGAGAATGACACAGCCATAGAGATAGAGCATGAACTGTATTCCAAATAGGAACAATGAGTGCTTGAAATATGCAACTGGAATAGATTGGAAGAGAAAGACATGCCAGGTTCCCAACAGGAGATCAGGGATTTAGATTGGTAGTAAACAGGATGATGATTCAGTGAGCTGAGAAAGGTATTGCTGCAAAATAAAATTAAAAAATAGATAAGACTTGGAAAAAGTTCACAAAGTATGGTATCTAATTGGTCAAATAGGCATATGAAAAATTGTTCAACATGATTATTCATTATGGAAATGCAAGTTAAATCCACAAGGTGATATCTTTATAATTACCCTAAAGGCTAAAACTAAGTAGACTGATCACATACAGAGTGGCAAGTATGTGGTCAGCTGGAACTCATATATATTACTGGTGATGGTACTAGTTGGTACAACCATTTAAAAAAAACTGTTTCAAATATATAGTTAAGCTGTACATACATATACCATTTAACTCAGAAAGTTTACTTTCTTATATATAGCTAAGAAAAAAGTTATTAATATCCACAAAAGGAATATATATATATATATACATACATATATCTGCTTTATTTGTCATAATTAAAATTGGATACAATAATTAACATATCCAGCAACAAGAGAATGGCAGTGAACAACAACAATACTAAATCTCACAAACATGATATTGAGAAAAAGAATCAAGATACAGAAGAATAAGTAGTTTATTATTTACTGTATGAAAATCAGAAACAGGTTAAACTCATATAAGATGACAGAAGTCAGATTGGTGATAACCTAATGGGGGCAATTTGAGGTGGGCATAAGAAAGCTGTTGGGATGCCAAAATTGATCAAGATTTTTATACAGCTGGTGATATATGGATTTTTATAGATTAAAAAATCTGAATCTATGTGTTATAAGATATGCCAATAAAATGATAAATATACATCTTGATGCATTTTCACAAAGTGAATATAGCCCCTTTACCTGGTCGCTCAGTTGTGTCCGACTCTTTGCGACCCATGGACTGTAACCTACCAGACTCCTCCCTCCATGGGATTCTCCAGGCAAGAGTACTGGAGTGGGTTGCCATTTCCTTCTCCAGGGGATCTTCCCGACCCAGGGATCGAACCTGGATCTCCTGCATTCCAGGCAGACACTTTAACCTCTGAGCCACCAGGGAAGCCCAATAAAAAAATTATCTGCCTCTAAAAGTGCTCTTCATATCCCCTACTAGTATCTTCCATCCCCAGGGATAACCATTTTCCTGACTACTGACACTCTAGATTACTTTTGCCCGGTTTTGAACTTCATATTAATTGGATTGTTTATTGTTGTTGTTTATTTAGTTGCTTTTCAGTATTCCATTGAATGAATATACCACAATTAATTTTCATTCATTCATTCTACTAGATATGATATTTATGGTTTTTCCAGGGTGATTTTATGTAGTCCTTCTAAAAGCATTCTTGTATGTGTTTTTGATGAACATAATTATGTATTTCTGTCAGATAAGTTCATCTGAGTAGAATATCTGAGTCTACCAAGATGTCTTTATTTCCCTAAGGTGAAGCATAATGATCATTCAGTGTAAATTCCTTTTAGCACTTAACAGTCATTAAGTTTTACCATCTCTGAAATCCAGAAATTTCTTCACTGCAACATTATATTTGATGTTGAAACAGAATTTGAGTGGAGGTTTGGGTGCACTAGATTACCTTTCATGTCAGTTTTCACCTGTGTTCCTTCTTTTTTTTAATTTAATTATAGTCTCAAACAGTTTACCTAGGACATTAAGATTCAACTTGTTGCCTCAAGTTTAAACTTGTCTTTTCTGTGAACTTGATATCAAAGGACTTGGAATAGTTATCAGTTTAACTTTTATTTCCTCCTAATTATTTCTAATATAAGCAGAAAAGTAAAGGTGCTAATTGGCCTCTTTTTGCCAATTACTTGGCAAAAATTACTTTTTGCTTTTTAATTCTCTTACATCTTCCTTGAAATTTACAGGAAATGGAAAAAGTTGCAATATGAATATGTAGAATGCTTAAAATATAGTCTGTCCCAGGTAAGAGCAGCTTTGCCAGTCAGCTTCTAAGATTGTTCAAATATCTGTGATGTTTTCTCTCCATCTGTCTTCAGCTGGTTTCTTTATCTCCTTCTCCCATTCTGAAGAAATTTTACTTCATGATCTTGACAGAGTGCTTATTCTTATAGAAGGGAATCCCATTTTTCTTAGACAATTATAAGATGTAACTTTAGAAAATATTGAAACAAAACATAACAATTTTTCCAAGTATTTCTTCAATAGCATAATTTTACCACAGTGTCTAATGAATTCCTTATAAAACCATAATTCTAAATTCAAACTCTCAGAGGTTGCTATTGCTTTTAAACTAACTAAAATTGCCTTCTTTTGTCAGCATGGATTTCCATTTCTAATTTCTTGGTTTTAAGTATCCTTTGTATTCCATGTCCGATGGCAACTGAGAATTTTCTGATAGCTTCTGTCAAGTCTTGTGTTATTCTCTCATTTAAAAGCCATACTGGATCTTATGCCTTAGAGAATCTTTTTATGATGAAATAATTTTTAAAATCTAGATGATCCCCATATTAAGTTTTCAATCCATTCCCACTTCTTGAATCTGTTCTTTACTTTACCACTTTTTGCTCCTAAATTCATACTTCTAATTCTAAATATCCTACCTGTTCATAGCCTTTAAAATAGATGAGTTAAATAATAAATTACATAGTTTTTTCTTTTTATATGGAAAAAATATATAGAGAGAGTAAATATAGATATTACAAAAATGTCACCACAGCTGTTACTTAAATCTTAACACTTTCTTAATACATATATAAAGTAGTGGGGGCATGTTCTTGTCACATAAAAGGAGTTAAGAGTTTTTTTCAGCTACACAGAGAACCAAACTCAAAGAGAGAACGTGAAAAATTCTGTCTCAGCTTAGGATTCTACAGCTTTAAAAACATGATTGAACAAACATCATGGAATGGAACATACGTGCTTGAATAGTTGTCTCTGAAGTCTTTTAACATTCACTGCAAAGTCACTTTAACGCCCCTTAGAGATACAGCCTACTTCTGCAATCTTTAAGCAATACTGTTTTAAGGAAAGGAAGTACAAAAGACTTAAGTTTCATTAGCTTTGCTATTGTCTTGCTCAGACTTTGTTTCCTACACTCATGTGACTTACTCATGATATAACAGGGAAACAGACAACAAATCATCACTCTCTGGTCTCTCATTCCCAATTTCGTGATTGGTTCCTTTCCAGTATCCCATTCTGTGGGGCTAGTTTCTTGTCTCATTCTCCAGTGTTTCTAGAGACCAAAGCATTTTCCCTGGGCCATGTGCTATCGGACCCACCCAAATGTCCTTTCATGTAGATGACATTCTGCTGAAGACCTCTCTGATGTTTTGCTCGGTTTAAATCTTTTGAGCTTTGCCTAAATCCAGTGTTGCCTGAAAATGACTTTCTGACTGTCCATAACCCAACTGATTACCTGTGCTCCCCTTTCAGAGCAGACTGGTCTCCCAGACCTGACCACTTTCTCTCTGATCCATTGTCATTTTCCTAAGATATTATTTATGATAGTGCAGGAATGTTTCTGAAATTCCAGTCACACTCTATGCTCTTAATCACTTAACCAGTGATTAGTTGTTTTTTTCAAAGGAAGTATGCTCAGTTGCTCAATCATGGCCAACTCTTAGCGACCCTGTGTATTGTAGCCCACAAGGCTCCTCTGTCCATGGAATTTTTCAGGCATGAGTCATAGAAAAATGCTACATAAAATAAAAATTTAAAACTCAAAGCAGAATTGCTATAGGAGAAAAATGAAGTAGTTTAAAGGGGAAAGAAAATGTAGCATTGCAACTACATGTAAAAATAACTAGTGCAATATAGTAATATTACATTACTATGGTCAGCATTTAGATTTTTCATAAGGATGCCATGGTAGGGATGAACATCAGCGAGTGTAGTGAAATGAAAATAAAACCTAAATATGTCAGTGATTGCAATGTGAGTTTAATTTGTGCGGGTGGCAGGGGGGAAGATATATAACCTACTTGTCACTTATCAAAAATTACTTTACAAAATAAATTGAACTGAGACTCAAACATATATGTACATTCATGTTCACAGTAGCATGTGGTTTAAGCAGTATCTTTAGAAGTTTATTCTTCAAGAAGTCAGATCACTTTGATTATATAGGTTTATACTGTTCTGACATCTCCTTTACATAAAATCAAGATGTTTTCACTTTTGTAAGAGGCAATTGATAGACTAAACTTTCCCAACTCATTCTATTGCACCTTTGCTTAAAAAGACTTAATAGCCCCCTCCCAGCTCTGAAATAAATTCTTGATAATCTAGTTCCATTCAGGCATTTTTGTTTCTTTACAGCCACCTAACACAAACTAGCTATTTCGATTGATAACGTCTTCAAAAAATGTATCCATTCTAACATCAGGCTTATGCTCAGACTGTGATTCTGCCCCAGAGGGCTCTTCACTGTTTCCTTTCTTATCCTGAAAATACCAAACATCTGTTAACAGGGTTTCTAGCTCTAGAATTAAGAGAATAACTAGCGCTGGATTTACTATCTATCTATGGATAAGAGCAGGCTAGACTATAAAAGGTGACAATCTGAAGGCAGTGGAGCACAAGCAAGGAGGATTTGAGGAGCTACAATCCAGAAAGAAGAAGAGCAGAGATATTAAGATGACATGCTGGTATTCTGTCTGCCTACCAAAACAAAGCAAAAGTGTATTCAAATAAACCCAAAAGAAAAAAGAAAATGTTAACCCTTTTAGATTAAGATAACAACACTGTGACATTCTTTAATTTTCAATCCTCTGGCTTGAAATAACATGTTATGAAACTTGTTAAAAATATACAAAACACACTAAAGGAAAAACCATGAGAAAAGCAACAGACAATATAAATGAACTACAGGGTTATACAGATGTTAGCTTTATCAGACAGGGACTTTAAAATAATTATGGTTAATATATTCAAAATTTAGAGTAGCATGTAGAATTTCAGCAGAGACCTAGAATGCATTAAAAAATAGACAAATGGGAATTCTGTATCTAATATTAAATACTGAATTGCAGATTCATTTAATATCAGACTAAACATAGCAGAAAGGAGGATTAGTGAACTAGAAAACAGACCAATAGTATCCAGATTGATCCACAGAGATGAAATAAATGATAGATTGTACAGAAAGTATAAAAATATATGGAATATAGTAAATATCCAATATATGATAAGAAAGAGAATATGAGACAGTCGGTGTCTGAAACATTTCTGGGTCAAAATTTCTCAAAACTAATGGTGGCTCAGCTGGTAAAGAATCTGCCTGCAATGAGGGAGATTTGGGTTCAATCCCTGGGTTGGGTAGATCCCCTGGAGAAGGGAAAGGCTACCCGCTCCAGTACTCTGACCTGGAGAATTCCATGAACTCTATAGTCCATGGGGGTTGCAAAGGGTCAGACACGACTGAGTGACTTTCACTTTCACTTTCAATGAAAGATATCAAACAATATGACCTATGAAGTTCTCTGTTCCCCTGTCTCTACTGTATGGGAAAAAATATATTTGTGATGAATGATAGACTTCAACAAAAAAGAAGAAAACACCCTCCAAAAGAAAGCAGAAGAGTCTGTCTTCCTGACCGTGGAGTTGAGAGAGATGTTTTAGATAGATTACAAAAGTATTAGCTGTTTATAGGTAAAATTGGCATTATTAAAATCAAAAATTCTGTCTTTAAAAGGTAATTTAAAGAGATTAAAAGACAAAGTTGCAGACCAGGAACAGAAGACATTTGCAATGAATTATTTGACAATGGATTCACATCTAGAAATTTAAAAAAACATAAATAAGAAAAAACAGAAAACACAACTAAAATTAAAAAATAGATAAGACTTGGAAAAAGTTCACAAAGTATGGTATCTAATTGGTCAAATAGGCATATGAAAAATTGTTCAACATGATTATTCATTATGGAAATGCAAGTTAAATCCACAAGGTGATATCTTTATAATTACCCTAAAGGCTAAAACTAAGTAGACTGATCACATACAGAGTGGCAAGTATGTGGTCAGCTGGAACTCATATATATTACTGGTGATGGTACTAGTTGGTACAACCATTTAAAAAAAACTGTTTCAAATATATAGTTAAGCTGTACATACATATACCATTTAACTCAGAAAGTTTACTTTCTTATATATAGCTAAGAAAAAAGTTATTAATATCCACAAAAGGAATATATATATATATATACATACATATATCTGCTTTATTTGTCATAATTAAAATTGGATACAATAATTAACATATCCAGCAACAAGAGAATGGCAGTGAACAACAACAATACTAAATCTCACAAACATGATATTGAGAAAAAGAATCAAGATACAGAAGAATAAGTAGTTTATTATTTACTGTATGAAAATCAGAAACAGGTTAAACTCATATAAGATGACAGAAGTCAGATTGGTGATAACCTAATGGGGGCAATTTGAGGTGGGCATAAGAAAGCTGTTGGGATGCCAAAATTGATCAAGATTTTTATACAGCTGGTGATATATGGATTTTTATAGATTAAAAAATCTGAATCTATGTGTTATAAGATATGCCAATAAAATGATAAATATACATCTTGATGCATTTTCACAAAGTGAATATAGCCCCTTTACCTGGTCGCTCAGTTGTGTCCGACTCTTTGCGACCCATGGACTGTAACCTACCAGACTCCTCCCTCCATGGGATTCTCCAGGCAAGAGTACTGGAGTGGGTTGCCATTTCCTTCTCCAGGGGATCTTCCCGACCCAGGGATCGAACCTGGATCTCCTGCATTCCAGGCAGACACTTTAACCTCTGAGCCACCAGGGAAGCCCAATAAAAAAATTATCTGCCTCTAAAAGTGCTCTTCATATCCCCTACTAGTATCTTCCATCCCCAGGGATAACCATTTTCCTGACTACTGACACTCTAGATTACTTTTGCCCGGTTTTGAACTTCATATTAATTGGATTGTTTATTGTTGTTGTTTATTTAGTTGCTTTTCAGTATTCCATTGAATGAATATACCACAATTAATTTTCATTCATTCATTCTACTAGATATGATATTTATGGTTTTTCCAGGGTGATTTTATGTAGTCCTTCTAAAAGCATTCTTGTATGTGTTTTTGATGAACATAATTATGTATTTCTGTCAGATAAGTTCATCTGAGTAGAATATCTGAGTCTACCAAGATGTCTTTATTTCCCTAAGGTGAAGCATAATGATCATTCAGTGTAAATTCCTTTTAGCACTTAACAGTCATTAAGTTTTACCATCTCTGAAATCCAGAATTGCTTCTACATAATCAGTTATTTGTGTACTTCATTGGTCTTCAGCCTCGCTCAACTACTTCTCATATTTACTTCTTGTTTTTCCCAATGGGAGTATAAGTTCTCAGAGAAAAGAAAATTGGATCTTCCATTCTTTAAAAACATGGTTAGGGAGCTTTCCTGGTGGCTCAGTACCTAAGGCTTTGAGCTCCCAATGCAGGCGACACTGATTTGCTCCCTGACTGGGGAACTAGATACTGCATGTTACAACTAAGAGTAGGCACTGCCAAACAATAAATAAATACATTTTTAAAATGTGATTAGTCCCTTCTTCTTCTCTTTGGCAGTAAACACTCCTCACCCCTAGTTTCTTTTGCACCTGCTTAATATTTAAGTCTTGTCTTCCAAATTCTCTATTTCCCTAGTTATCTGTTTTTGATTACTTTTTTTTTGAATAGTACTGTATTTTCTTTGATTGCTCCAGTGAGCACCTGTTCCTCAGAAAAAGCACTAGCCTTTGTTTCCCAGGCTCATCTTTGCTGCTGCTGCTAAGTCACTTCAGTCGTGTCCGACTCTGTGTGACCCCATAGACGGCAGCCCACCAGGCTCCCCCATCCCTGGGATTCTCCAGGCAAGAATACTGGAGTGGGTTGCCATTTCCTTCTCCAATGCATGAAAGAGAAAAGTGAAAGTGAAGTCGCTCAGTCTGTCCGACTGTTAGCGACCCCATGGACTGCAGCCCACCAGGCTACTCCATCCATTGGATTTTCCAGGCAAGAGTACTGGGGTGGGGTGCCATTGCCTTCCCCGAGGCTCATCTTTACCTAAGATTTATTCATTTATTCTTTTTTCCTCCTTTGCTCCATGACGCATTATTTCAGAGCATCCCAGAGGAAGGGGAGTTTAGACATATATTTTAAGTACCTATAATTTTAACAGTATTAAGGTAGCCTCAGTGAGGGATATAAAGATGACGACAACAAGATGCACATCTTTTCTCACAAACTAGCCTAGTTAAGAAGATGCCAAGTAAATTGAAATAATGAAGTCTGTTAAGACCATTACATATCATTAGCTATGAAAAAGTTATAAGGCCCAATCTTATCCAAAATAAAACACAAAGGCACAAAGTAACTGAAGGAAATCCAAATTAGTTTCACTTTTTCTATGATGACAACACCAATTAAAAACCATATATAGGAACTCCCATGGCTCTCCAGTGGTTAAGACTCCATGCTCCTACTGCAGAGCTCATTGGTTCTATCCCTGGTCTAGGAATTAACATCCCACATGCTGGGCAGTGTGGTCAAAAATTGAAAAGATAATTTAAGAAACTAAGGAGAGAATTATATATATTTATATTTATAATAGTTATATGTGTCAACTGAAATTGTTAAAATGAAAAGTTTTATTGTTTTTCTATACCTGTATAATAGTCCCACTTCCCTTGAAATTACAGACAAAAGCAAACACTTCTGCACTAATGCTCTTTCGGGGAGTACAGAAGTTGAGGCAGAAGAACAAATGGAAGAGACATCATTGCCTACTAGACCACAGTTTCCTGGAGATCTGACTGCACTGTCATTCAGGATGTTTCCTTAGAGACCGTATATAGTCGCTGCAATTGCAAATAGCCCATGATGGTCGAGGAGGAAGGGAGAAAAATCTGTTGAGTCCCAGCTTCCACTGATACAAATTTCCCCATGAAGCATCTACTTCCCAAACTTCTGGGTTGCATATGTATGGGTGCCAAGTGGGTGCTGAGCCATCTCATGCCACAGTAGTATTAGGGAAGCATGGAGGGAGCCAGGAACCACTGAACCTTGGATGTGAGCAAACATGTGTAATTAGGAGCTTTCTGTAAGACAGGTTACAGGTCTGTGGTGGTGCTCGTGGTGGCAGAAGTAATCTGGCAGCTTACACTGGAATCATGTAAGCTGTTACTGAGGCCTACTCTGACCCCAGAGCAAAGCCAGTGCACCAATCTGGGGTGTCATATAAACAAAGAACTCCTTTTCAGATCTATTCACTCCTAACAACATCCCTGTCTTGTCTAAGATAATCCTCTCATTTCTTCCTCATATAGAAGTACAAGTCTGATTCATCAAAGTGGCCAAACATTTTAACTTTTCAAAAAACCTTAAAAGGGATTGGCAAGGCAGGCTTCAGAACCACTGCTACAATTGGCTCCAGCCTGTAAGTGATGCTCCTTGCCTCCCTTCACTATCTCCCATTTTAGATTTCTCTCACTCTCAGCTAACACTCTCGCTCACCTGAACTGCTAACCCGGTAGGATGATCCAGATCTTCATTCCCAAGAGGTTTGAGACTATAGTTGCCCTTATCAGGGTGTGGTTGTTACATTTCCTCAATTACATTTGACAAGGAGTGCCAAAAGACACCACGGTTAGTCCCCTGCATTCAAAATATTCCTCCCTGTCTTTGCTGTGTAGCAATCAATTCAGGCTTCATTATCCTCCCCACCCCCTTCCCCCAGGAAAGCAACTCCTTTCTTTGTTTAAAAAGAAGCCAGATGATACCTGCAATCTCGAATTTAGTGTAACCCATATTGTGTTTCCTGTCCTCCTCCCTTTAGTACATGATTGTGTACCCAAAGAACACCTCCCCCAGCCCCACAGAGTGCTGGCCTCAACTTGGCACCTCAGCTGAGCCCTCAGAAGACCTTTACACCTTTGATCGGGCTGGCTACTCCTGGATTATGGGGTTCACGATAGGTAAGTGAAAGCATTAGTTGCTCAGTTTTGTCCCACTCTTTGTGACCCCATGGACTGTAGCCAGCCAAGCTCCTCTGTCCATGGAATTCTCCAGGCCAAAATACTGGAGTGGAAGCCATTTCCTTCTTCAGGGGATCTTCCCAACCCAGCGATCAAACCCGGGTCTCCTGCATTGCAGAGAGATTATTTACAGTCTGAGACACTGGTGAAGCCGAATAAGTAAGTGGATGTTATAGTCAGGAGCCCATGGTTGTATGTCCTTCACTTTAGAACTGGTACAAAGATGTCATGTAGGATACTCTTTTCACAGAGTAGGCATTCTGTTAGCCCTTAAATGATGGTGCAGTGAGATGGGGACTGAAGGTCAACATTCACTAGGAATGCTCTGCTGCTCTTCCCGAAGTGGAGATAGTTGACCCACCACCAAGGGGCTAACTAGTCTCCCTGAGGAATGAAGCCTTGTTGAGGGCTTAATGTTGATATTCACTGCTCACAGGTTGAACATTCAGCGGGAGCAGGAGTTGGATCAGCCTTGGCGAGGGGAGTGCAACTTGTCAGGTCCACGGTGAGTCTACAACTCTGCCTGTCTTCTTCCAGTGCCTCAAGTCTACCCCATGGGATCTGTGTGTGGGCAAAGAGTAGTTTCCACAGCATCTCATGTCTATAACAGGAAAACTCAAGACACGAAGTGAGAAGCACATGGTATATATTTGAAGCCTCTGTCAGGAAGAAGTTGCTAAGCTGAGCTCCAGATTTATAGTGGTATAGGAGTAGTGTATGCTGGTGCTAGGAACCTTTTGGCCTAAATGTAGAACAGATGTGTAGATCATGGGGACGTGCAAACTCAATATGCTGTGTCCTGATTTTTCTGGTGCCTTAAGCAGATACTTATTTGCTTATTTGTAAGTCAGCCCCACAAACATAATAAAAGGCAGAATATGTCACATACCAAGATTAGGACTGACATTCAACCAGTAAGTCTCAGTGTGGCAAACTGCCCAGTGGGTCTGACAGGTCAGGTTGCCCTCTGATAAAATTTGAGAAGTCGTAACTGCAGGTTAAAGAAAAGATTTCTAAAATGGCATCGATAAAAGAAAGGCAGAAATGTTAGAAATAGAATGCATCACACTGGAATCACTAATCAACTCACTTTTTTTTCTTAAATGATAAGTTAAAGGGAACACTCTAAAAAGACTGAAATGGAAAACAGGAAATATAAAAAATTTGATAGTTAAAGGAGAGCTGTCAAAGCTTTTATGAGGAGTAACAAGATGATCAGAACTCGGCTTTAGGAAAAACAAGTTGGCAGTATTATTTCAGAGAAGTGTAAGGGTTTGGAGAAAAAAAAAAATGACTTTAGCCTTAGTTGAAGTACAGTGAGACTTGAATTTCACTAACATTAATGGGAATGGTGGGGGGACAGCCCAAAGCAGGACACCACTTACTAGGCATTGACTGGATGGAGGAGGGGAGTTAAGATATATTAAAGACAATTTGAGATGTCAGCCCTAGCTTATTGACATGGGAGTAGGGTCATCTTTAATTTTGATCACAGTGAATTTGAGGTGTTAGAATAGAGATTGATTTAACAGTTTTATATATACATGTATATATATATATATACATGTATGTATGTACTTCTGTGTTCACATATATATAGATGTGTACATACAGCTGTTGTGGAAATGAAGATACCCAGATCACCCTTCAAGGAAAGGCTTGATGGTTAGCAGCAGGGCACCTGGTTGGAAGTCAGCATCCACCTGTCTTCACCATCAGATTGCCTTAGCTTCACAGAACTCCTTTGCTTGAGGTTACATCCTTCCTGGAGTAGCTTGCACCTAGTTTCCAAAAGATGCAGGAATGTAAAACTCTGGCCTTTGTGACCTGGGGATAATCTTGTGACTGATAATACTTTCTTTGGAGCTCCTTGCCAGTTCAACTTTTTCCTCTGCCTGTTTCTGTTGCTTAATCTTCCTTTTTAGTTTTTGGTCCCTAATAAACTTTATGCACCTAAACTGCATTTCAGCATCTGCTTCTAGAAAACGTAATCTGTAACAGTAGTGTTGTATTATTTGGGAGTTCTTTTAGATGCAAATAATGGAAAAACCATCTAAACATGTCTAAAAACATTATTGTCTCATAAAACAAAAGGGTTCTGAAACATGGCCATTACAGAGTTAACTAACAAATGACTCAATGACATCATCATGCCTATGAGCATCTTTCCATTCCCTTATGATAGGTTTATTTATTTATTTATTTATTTTGCCTGATTTTTTTGTTTTAATCAGAGAAGAAACTCTCCAGGTCCTAGTGGCCTGACTTGGGTCATATACTCATCGTTTATAAGGAAGCTGGAATAGCAATTTCTAATATGTTCAGCTCTTAGAGCAGAAGGCAATCTGCCAGCAAGGATACATTTGGGAAAATAAATGGTTTGGAGTGAGTAGCCATCAGTGTCTACCACAAAAATGTCTGAACTTGATACCATAAATGTAATAATGGAATACCTGATTTTCATTATTCCCTTTAAATCAAATTGCGTTAGACTCTAAGTGCCCATAGTTCTGGTGTGTAGGAGGAAATTTACTCATAATCCCCTGGTGTGAAGATTCTTGATATTATTTGATGCCAAAGCATCAAAAAAACAAAACAAACAAACAAAAAACCCTGTGGTCAGCAGCTGACGCTTGTTTTCATCAAAGCACCCATCATTTTGTGCACACAGAATCTGCAGGCGTAATATGTTCACTGCTTCTAGGCCCCTCACTGCTGACCCATGTGGCTGGGTAGTGGGGCCAGGGACCTTGGAATCATGTGTACTACCCCCTAGACACACCTTTCTTCCACAACATCCTCTTCAACGTCTTGCCTTATCATCCTTGTAAGACAAGCTCTTGCAAACAGTGTGCTGGCTCCTTATAAATGCAAGATCTGCCCATCTCTGATCTCTGTCAAATCTAAGGGAAATGTCTCTCTCAAGTCACTCTTCTGCCTTCTCCATCTTCTTTCTCTCTCCTCTTCTCTTTAAACATCATGGATAATCTTCTCATAGAGTTTCAACAAGGAAAGTACATCCTGCAAAAATCCTTGAGACAAGGAAATGCTTAGGGCTTGATTATTGCTCCAAGTTCTAGGAGACAGGAAAATGCAAAGATCAAAACACGAAAGAATAAAAACTGATCCAAGCTTCCACCCCAGGGTTGCCAGAATTAGCAAATTATACTTCAGGAAGCCTAGCTCACTTTGAACTTCAGATAAACAATTAGCTTTTTTTTTTTAAGTATGAATTTGTCCCGTAAGTTTGGAACAAATTTAACTGGGCATCATGCATTTTTTCCAGCAACTTTAAACCTCCCTTTCCCCATAAAAAACAGATGCCAGCTAGTATAGCTGTTATTGTTGGTGTAAAGCTTAGAAGAGAGGTTGTTATTATAAACATAGATTTCAGAGACTTCCAATTAGACTACAGCTGATCCTATATAAAATGACATAAACTTCAAGGGGATGGAATGTACAAAGAGAAAAAAGGATTCTTTGTATTCTTCTTAAAGTCTTTTATAATGCTTGACATAGATCAATAGATCTCAATAAAATTTTCTGCTTAAATAATAGATTGTTTCTTCCCTGTTTTCATTATCTTTTTAGGAGATTATATAATATAAACATATGTAATAATTACTGTGACACCTTATGAAGTCTTAAGAGTAGAAGAGAGATTCATATTAATATTATACTTTCATGATTATTCAGATTGTCCATACATGTGACCTAGACATTATATTAATAAAAGATCCTCTCATAGATGAATAATTTGAATAATTATTTTGAGAAACCAATGTCTGTTTCTAAATGCTCTCAGACAGTGCATGTATCGATAAAGCCTTAAATTTCAACTAATTTTAAAATGTATATGATAGATATACTTTTCAGGTTTCTTTAATGATTAACTTAAATTTGTCACCCTGTTCAAATGGCACTTCTTGGGAAGATTCAGAGCTGTTGTCTAGCAATAAACACTAAGTACAATAGCAGACCAGATTCTAGAAAATATGAATCTAATTTTATTGGTATGATATACTTGACAATATAGTCCATATAACTGGCTTTTCCCTTTGGGATAATCAAGACCATAGAGAGAACGTACTACCTAGAGGCTGGGGAAGGACACCATCAAGCACAGTTTGAAACTGATTGAAACTGCAGCTGTGGAGGCAGGGCCCAGGTGGCCTAGAGTAGTGCTGAGTGTGACTGGCCTTGTATTCACCACTTCTAGGGGCCAAGAACATCACGGGGTTCCAGGTAGCACTGACAAGAGCCTTGCCTTTGCTCCAGCTCCCTACATGCATTCAGTGGCTCCCTCCAGAGCATTGTATTCAGATGCAGCGCTTGTGCTCATCAGTTATTTTAGAATCACATTAACTTGGCAACATTTCCAGAAAATAAGAATACCGAGTGTCTAAACTGCCAGTGGATATGGTTTTGAAATGAAGCAGGAGGAAGTTTCCTTGCATTAGAAAGACTGTGCAGTGACTTTGGTGGTGATTATTATTCCATCTGTTGATGTGATTATGGAAATTCTGGCTGAGACTGTGAAGTCTTATGGACTCCGTCTTCTNATACATGTATGTATGTACTTCTGTGTTCACATATATATAGATGTGTACATACAGCTGTTGTGGAAATGAAGATACCCAGATCACCCTTCAAGGAAAGGCTTGATGGTTAGCAGCAGGGCACCTGGTTGGAAGTCAGCATCCACCTGTCTTCACCATCAGATTGCCTTAGCTTCACAGAACTCCTTTGCTTGAGGTTACATCCTTCCTGGAGTAGCTTGCACCTAGTTTCCAAAAGATGCAGGAATGTAAAACTCTGGCCTTTGTGACCTGGGGATAATCTTGTGACTGATAATACTTTCTTTGGAGCTCCTTGCCAGTTCAACTTTTTCCTCTGCCTGTTTCTGTTGCTTAATCTTCCTTTTTAGTTTTTGGTCCCTAATAAACTTTATGCACCTAAACTGCATTTCAGCATCTGCTTCTAGAAAACGTAATCTGTAACAGTAGTGTTGTATTATTTGGGAGTTCTTTTAGATGCAAATAATGGAAAAACCATCTAAACATGTCTAAAAACATTATTGTCTCATAAAACAAAAGGGTTCTGAAACATGGCCATTACAGAGTTAACTAACAAATGACTCAATGACATCATCATGCCTATGAGCATCTTTCCATTCCCTTATGATAGGTTTATTTATTTATTTAGCCTGATTTTTTTGTTTTAATCAGAGAAGAAACTCTCCAGGTCCTAGTGGCCTGAGTTGGGTCATATACTCATCGTTTATAAGGAAGCTGGAATAGCAATTTCTAATATGTTCAGCTCTTAGAGCAGAAGGCAATCTGCCAGCAAGGATACATTTGGGAAAATAAATGGTTTGGAGTGAGTAGCCATCAGTGTCTACCACAAAAATGTCTGAACTTGATACCATAAATGTAATAATGGAATACCTGATTTTCATTATTCCCTTTAAATCAAATTGCGTTAGACTCTAAGTGCCCATAGTTCTGGTGTGTAGGAGGAAATTTACTCATAATCCCCTGGTGTGAAGATTCTTGATATTATTTGATGCCAAAGCATCAAAAAAACAAAACAAACAAACAAAAAACCCTGTGGTCAGCAGCTGACGCTTGTTTTCATCAAAGCACCCATCATTTTGTGCACACAGAATCTGCAGGCGTAATATGTTCACTGCTTCTAGGCCCCTCACTGCTGACCCATGTGGCTGGGTAGTGGGGCCAGGGACCTTGGAATCATGTGTACTACCCCCTAGACACACCTTTCTTCCACAACATCCTCTTCAACGTCTTGCCTTATCATCCTTGTAAGACAAGCTCTTGCAAACAGTGTGCTGGCTCCTTATAAATGCAAGATCTGCCCATCTCTGATCTCTGTCAAATCTAAGGGAAATGTCTCTCTCAAGTCACTCTTCTGCCTTCTCCATCTTCTTTCTCTCTCCTCTTCTCTTTAAACATCATGGATAATCTTCTCATAGAGTTTCAACAAGGAAAGTACATCCTGCAAAAATCCTTGAGACAAGGAAATGCTTAGGGCTTGATTATTGCTCCAAGTTCTAGGAGACAGGAAAATGCAAAGATCAAAACACGAAAGAATAAAAACTGATCCAAGCTTCCACCCCAGGGTTGCCAGAATTAGCAAATTATACTTCAGGAAGCCTAGCTCACTTTGAACTTCAGATAAACAATTAGCTTTTTTTTTTTAAGTATGAATTTGTCCCGTAAGTTTGGAACAAATTTAACTGGGCATCATGCATTTTTTCCAGCAACTTTAAACCTCCCTTTCCCCATAAAAAACAGATGCCAGCTAGTATAGCTGTTATTGTTGGTGTAAAGCTTAGAAGAGAGGTTGTTATTATAAACATAGATTTCAGAGACTTCCAATTAGACTACAGCTGATCCTATATAAAATGACATAAACTTCAAGGGGATGGAATGTACAAAGAGAAAAAAGGATTCTTTGTATTCTTCTTAAAGTCTTTTATAATGCTTGACATAGATCAATAGATCTCAATAAAATTTTCTGCTTAAATAATAGATTGTTTCTTCCCTGTTTTCATTATCTTTTTAGGAGATTATATAATATAAACATATGTAATAATTACTGTGACACCTTATGAAGTCTTAAGAGTAGAAGAGAGATTCATATTAATATTATACTTTCATGATTATTCAGATTGTCCATACATGTGACCTAGACATTATATTAATAAAAGATCCTCTCATAGATGAATAATTTGAATAATTATTTTGAGAAACCAATGTCTGTTTCTAAATGCTCTCAGACAGTGCATGTATCAATAAAGCCTTAAATTTCAACTAATTTTAAAATGTATATGATAGATATACTTTTCAGGTTTCTTTAATGATTAACTTAAATTTGTCACCCTGTTCAAATGGCACTTCTTGGGAAGATTCAGAGCTGTTGTCTAGCAATAAACACTAAGTACAATAGCAGACCAGATTCTAGAAAATATGAATCTAATTTTATTGGTATGATATACTTGACAATATAGTCCATATAACTGGCTTTTCCCTTTGGGATAATCAAGACCATAGAGAGAACGTACTACCTAGAGGCTGGGGAAGGACACCATCAAGCACAGTTTGAAACTGATTGAAACTGCAGCTGTGGAGGCAGGGCCCAGGTGGCCTAGAGTAGTGCTGAGTGTGACTGGCCTTGTATTCACCGCTTCTAGGGGCCAAGAACATCACGGGGTTCCAGGTAGCACTGACAAGAGCCTTGCCTTTGCTCCAGCTCCCTACATGCATTCAGTGGCTCCCTCCAGAGCATTGTATTCAGATGCAGCGCTTGTGCTCATCAGTTATTTTAGAATCACATTAACTTGGCAACATTTCCAGAAAATAAGAATACCGAGTGTCTAAACTGCCAGTGGATATGGTTTTGAAATGAAGCAGGAGGAAGTTTCCTTGCATTAGAAAGACTGTGCAGTGACTTTGGTGGTGATTATTATTCCATCTGTTGATGTGATTATGGAAATTCTGGCTGAGACTGTGAAGTCTTATGGACTCCGTCTTCCCTGTACTCCCCAAAGAATGGAGAGCTGCCAGCTATGCAAAGTGCTGGAAAGGGATAAAAGGAAATCACCGACCTTGAATTACTATTGAGGAGTTCTTCACCCTTTTGATATAGGTGAGTTTGTTTCTGTGTATTTACACGGCCTTGCGAAGCTCTTCAGATGTTCTTAACTGAGATTTTTTTTTTTTTATGCTGATCTCTGAACTCCACTGCATGGTACCCAGAAAGGGTGATGAAGCACAGAGGGGATGAAATGAAAAACAGCAATAAGTTTAGTTTTTAAAAAAGGGGGATGTTATACGCACATGGCCGTGTAAGTAGCTAAGGAAAATGGGAGTGGACCAATGTTCATGCTACACAGCCCAAACCAAAAAATAATTCTTGTGAGGAGAAACAATTTTAAAGTATTAATAATTGGCACTTTCAGTTCTTATATATTTTTTTGTTGGCCATATAGATGGACAGGGGATGTAAAAAATTCTAGTTAAAAAAAAAAGACTTGACTTCGAGTCATTGATTCATTTTTAACAGAAAAGACCAAGACTGAGACTGTCCTTATAAACATCAGATTTCTCAGAGAGAGTAAAAAATGCCATGTCCCTTGGAGTCTTCCAAGGTCTGGGGAACTCTTGATGTCACAGGCATTCAGGCTGGTTTCCAAGCTGCTCCTACCTTAATGGTTTGGATTCCTTTAGGTATCCTTTTCCACCATCTGCTTGGCTCAGTGCAGTAAGGTGTTTTCTCTCTGAAAATAATAGAATGGGCAATTTCGTATGTCTCTTTAGGGTACTGGCCAGGAGGTGCTTTCTAATTTTTGTGATTTGACTTCTCCAGTGAAACATAAGACCTGGCAGCATTGTTAGGAAATGAATCCTCTGTGCATCTGAATCTGTTGTTGCAATATCTTTAAAATGTGAAGTGACTCATTTCAGCCTCTGAGAGACAGTCTTGGGTAGATTCATTCATGTTATCGTTCACCAAGGCTATTTATTACCTGGAAATTTTGTTTTTCACTTCTAACTCATTATTCCTTCCACCACCCCAAGGAAGCAAGCCTGAGGACAGAAAGCAGTCCATGACGGTTGGAAGCAGACGGTTGGAAGCAAACGGTGGACACCGTTCATTGGTACAGATCCATCGGGGTCAGTTGAAGACGCCACACAACCACAGCTGAAGGTCTTCAGCACCGTGCATTGCCTCACTTCAGAATGGCAAGAAGGAAAGTTTACTTCATCTCTTTTGCCCAAGCCATTTCTTTGGTCATACTATGAGAATTCTAATCTTAGTCTGTGTTTGAAAAATTAGAATGGCCTCATTAATCTAGGGCCTAAATAAAGCCAGAGTGGGTTTAGAGAAGTTAGTCTGGAGGCAAGTAAACCTGTTATTTTAAATTAAAGTTGAGTTCATGTACACCCGTCGTGGATTCATGTCAATGTATGCCAAATCCAATACAGTACTGTAAAGTAAAATAAATTTTAAAAAAAATCAAAGTTGAAAGTATGAATGAAATTGGTGGCATTATTACTAACACTTTTTAATGCTAGATGTGTATTTTACAGTGAATATCATTGTGATTTGGAAATATGGACAGTGTTGTCAGACCCTTAACGAATTTAGGAAGTGCTGTTGGCTAATTGCTCATAAACAAGTCTTTAAAATTGCTTCCTCTTTCCTACAAATTTGCTTCTAAATATTCTAGAATGACATCTGTTGGGCCTGGGAGAGAAATGAGTCAACGGGTTGTCCCATGGAACCACAAAACCAATGAAGAAAGGGTACTTAACTTCTTTGGATAGTCACAGTTTCTTCAGAATTCTTTTTCCCTCTTTTTATTTATGAGTCCTGAGTTTCCTCATATCTGTTTCCCAAATATTTATAGTGAACCAGAGCAAAGCTGGTCCTATAAGCAGTTGTTGTTGTTTAATCATTCAATCATGTCCAACTCTTTGAGGCCCCATGTACTGTAACCTGCCAGGCATGGAATTCTCCAGTCAATAATACGGGAGTGGGTTGCCATTCCCTTCCTCCAGGGGGTCTTCCTGACTCAAGGATTGAACATATCTCCTGCCTTGGCAGGATTCTTTACCACTGAGCCAGCAGAGAAGCTCTCTTATAAGTGGTACAGTTTACATTATTTGAAGATGTCCTTTTTATTATCTAAATGACTATTTATTAAGGGCCACTATTATAGTCAATGTGGAAACAGCCATAAAAAAACAAACAAACATCCTGATAAAAGAAACATATAATAAACAAATAATAAAATTTGTATTCTGTAGGAGATAATTGCTGCTATGGTAGAAATAATGAAAGGAAATGGGGAATCCTGAGAGTAAAGGAGGAAACTTCAGTGTTGAGTACGGTGGTCAGGAAAATCTTTACTGATGAAAATAATTATTTTTAGCCAAAACTCCTAATGGTGGTGGTTTAGTCACTAAGTTGTGTCTGACTCTTTGTGACTACATGGGCTATTCAGCCCATGGAATTCTCCAGGCCAGAACACTAGGGTGGGTAGCCATTCCCTTCTCCAGGGGATCTTCCCCACCCAGGGATCAAACCCAGGTCTCCCACATTGCAAGCAGATTCTTTACTAGCTGGGCCACAAGGAAAGCTTTTAGGATACTATAAACCAGCTAGGCTTTACTCTCAGAGAGGTGGATAGTCATTGTTATGGTTTGGCTTAAATTCTAACAGTATCATTCAGCTGCTGGGGTGAAAAGAGAATACAGAGGGGCAACAGTGGGCACAGGAGGCCAATAAAAAATCTACTAGGATAACGAAACTGGCCAACAATGACTGTCACTAGGGCCAGGCTGACTGATGCCCATGCTGATGGAATTTACAGCGTGATTAGATGTAAGGCAGGAGAGAAAGAAAGGAGTCAAGACTCCCAACAGTTTGGTCTGAGCAATTGGAAACACAAGAGTTTCCATTTGCTGAGATGGGGAAGCGTGAAGGTTCTTCAAGTCCTTGATATTTGTTCCTGGGTCTTGTCCCTTGATCTGTTACAGTTCAGGCAGAGAGACACTTCCTTTCACTTCCTCTTTCCATTTCCCAACCATCTGAAGTTCTGAAAAATGTAAATCCTCTGGCATTCACCTTGTAACTCAGAACATGGACAACCCAATAACTTTTATGTTTTATTAACACAATTATTTTTCAACATTTTACAAAGAGAATAAAAGCACGTGTGTCTGTGTGAGTCTATTTTGTGGTGGTTGTTACTGTCTTGAAAACGAGACTGTCAGATTCATCCCTCAGAATTTCACTTTGCCCCAGACAGAAGGCACTACGAAAGCTTGAGTCACTTGCGTGGATGACTTTTAACTACACTATTGTTTCCATCCTGGACACTTGTTTATCTTAGGCCTTGTGACAGATGAGCTCACCCCGATCTTAAAATGCAGAATTTAAGGTTGTGTCAGACTATAATTTTATGCTAACTTTGTTTATTCCCCTCTTCAATTACTAAAGTTACCACCCTAGGCTCTGGAAAATAACCGGAGACAATGTTTGTTTGGTGGCAAATTACAAGCTGACGTTCCAGCTCTCCCTGAGTGTGACTATGTGTATGCAATTTAATTATATTGAAACGAGCATCATGGTCTCTAAAAGAACTTTCCTTTATTCTATGACTGACTTCATGTTTGTGAAAAGCAAGGGAAAGTGGTAAATATCTTCTAGAGTGGAAAATTTCAAACCCGAGCTACAGAACAAGAATGCACATCTGTATATTTACACAAACCATCATGATTTCTCCTGTCCTCCCTGGAGATATGAAGGCAGAGGAAGTGAGGACTCGGGCCATCCTCAGTTGAGTCAGAGGAGTGGATGGTCTCAGGCCTCTGTCTTTGGGAAAAGCTGTGAAACATGATTATGGCCGACTGGGAAGACATTTAAAATGTAGAATAAGCTAACAGAGGACCCAGAACATCTACTTTATGGACACTGTTTTATTTTCTGCATTTGTAAATCTATAGTTCTTTCTAAACAGAACAAAGTGGTCAATTTTCAGAGGGGCTGTACTGACACAGTGGTACCAGGTGCTTAGTTTGGGAACAAAATCATTAAAAATAACTATGTACAAAGAACTCAGTCACAAATAATGGGCCACAGAGGCGCCAAAGAAATCCGAAGGCAGTAAATGATTTACTTCAGTGTATCTGAGAGTCGGCTGTAGGCTTCTGGCCCTGCATATGGGAATCCCCAAGGAGCTCCTTCTATTCCTTACCTCTTTCATTCTTCTCTCTTTTCTTCCCCTTTCACCCCACTTTCCTCTCCCTGAAAGATGATGGCTTGCTTTCCTTCAGGCAATTAGTAAGAGAAAGAGAGAAAGAAAAGAAATATTAAAAAATTCCTAAGGGACGGGGGAGCCTGGTGGGCTGCCGTCTATGGGGTCACACAGAGCCAGACACAACTGAAGCGACTTAGCAGCAGCAGGGTCACGTTACCTTTCCACTGGGCTTCAGATTGTGATATAGCCTTTCTGTAATTTATTTTCTTCCATCAATACTATTTTTAAGATGCAGTTTTCTTTAGAACAATGTTTTAAAGAAAAAGAGGAAAATTGACATTGCTTGGAAGCTGAAATATAAAAACCATTTAAGGCCTCCATGATCTTGCTTGCTTTTTACCTTATCTTTTTCCTCTTTCTTGAGTTTTGTTCCTTCTAAATGCTTGTGGCTTCCTCTTTGACTCTTGCTCTCCTGGCAGACATCAATATGACAGGAAATTCTGTGTCTCATTCACGTGTCATTCATGTCTAAAGAGTGACCTTTTCTTGCCCCCTGCACAAGCCTGGGCTTTTCAAATTTCCAAGACTTAGCTTACCCCAGTCTCCCTATGGCTCACAGTCTTCTCGTCTATGAAGACTTTCCTGACTCTCTGTCCTTCCCAAATAGAATTAGCCACTCCCTTCCCTGGGTCTCAAGTGTATGTTATCAAGGCAAATATGATACTTAGTTGCTTAAAAAACACAACTGCTCTTCTCTTGCTAAATGAAGGCCAAGAATGTATTGACTTTCTTTACTGTGTGTTCCTGTGTCTATCACATCATGGGTTCTTACATGGTCAATGGGTATTTATTATGCCAGGCACCATCAATTGCTTTCTTATAGAGTGTCATCTAATCTTTATAGCACTTCTATGATTATAAATGTGATGTTTGTTCCCTTTTCCTGTTTTTGATGTTTTGTGACTGAGAAAAATGAAGCCCAGAGGATGTAACTGGTGGGAAGTCACAGGTCCATTTACCGGTAGTGACAGTATTCAGCTGCCATATTCCCTCTTTCTGTAGTTCTTTAATTTGAGTGTGCATCAGAATCACCAAGAGGTCTTGCTAAAATAGATTGCTGGGCCATATCCTTGGAGCTTCTGATATCTGGTCTGGGTTGGGGCCAGATAATTAGTATTTCTAACAAGTTAGCAGGTAAAGGGGATGCTGCTGATTCTGGGCCCTACTTTACAGACCCAGTACCTTGCATCATCTGCACATCCTAATCTGTTAGCAGCTGTACTGAGAGTGGGACAATCCATGGCTGAAACTTAGCAAGGAGTCTAAGACATTATTTGTATATCAAGGATGTCAGTAAACTGAATAGTTCTAACAGTCCATCTATCTATCTTTCTATCTGTCTCTCTATCTGCCTACCTACCTAAATTTTTAAATGCAGACAGATGCTGTTCTAATTGTTTATTTTTGTTGTAGTTGTTCAGTCACCAAATCATGTCCCACTCTTCGTGACCTTATGGATTGCGGCATGCCAGGCTCCTCTGTCCTCTGCTATCTCCCAGACTTTGCTCAAATTCGTGTCCATTGATTCAGTAATACTGTTTAACCATCTCATCCTCTGCTGCCTCCTCCTTCTTTGGCCTTCAGTCTTTCCCAGAATCAGGGTCTTTTCCAACGGGTCAGTTCTTCGGGTCAGGAGCTTCAGTTTCAGCCTCAGTCCTTCCAATGAATATTCAGGACTGATTTCCTTTAGGACTGACTGATTTGATCTCCTTGTTGTCCAAGGGACTCTCAAGAGTCTTCCCCAGCACCAAAGTTCAAAGGTATCAATTCTTTGGCACTCAATCTTCTTTGGTTCAACTCTCACATCTGTACATAACTACTGAAAAAACCATAGCCTTGACTACACACATCTTTGTCAGCAAAGTGATGTTTCTGCTGTTTAATTCACTGTCTAGGTTTTTTATAGCTTTCCTTCCAAGGAGCAAATGCCTTTTAATTTTATGGCTGCAGTTACCATCTGTGGTGATTTTGGAACCCACTGACAGGGCTTCCACTTTCCCCCTTCTATTTTGCATGAAATGATAGAACTGGATGCCATGATCTTAATTTTTTGAATGTTGAATTTTACACCAGCTTTTTCACTCTCCTGTTTCCCCCTCCTCAAAAGGCTCTTTAGTTCCTCTTCAATTTCTGCCATTAGAGTAGTATTATCTGCATATCTGAGGTTATTGGTATTTCTCCTAGCAGTCTTGATTCCAGCTTGTGATTCATCCAGCCCTGCATTTTGCATGGTATACTCTGAATAGAAGTTAAATAAACAGGGTGACAATGTAAAGCCTTGTCATATTCCTTTCCCAGTTTTGAAGCAGTAAATTTTTCCATATAAGGTTCTAACTGTTGCCTCTTGAACCACATACAGTTTTCTCAGGTGACAGGTAAGATGGTCTGGTATTTCCATCTCTTTAAGAATTTTCCAGTTTGTTGAGATCCACATAGTCAAAGGCTTTCAAGTAGTCAATGAAGCAGAAGTTGATATTTTCCTGAAACTCTCTTGCTTTCTCCATGACCCAGTGAATGTCAGCAATTTGATCTCTGGTTCCTCTTCTTCTTTGAAAGCCAGCTTATACCTCTGGAAGTTCTTGGTTTATATGCTGCTGAAGTCTAGCTTGAATGAATTTGAGTATTACCTTGCAAGCATATGAAATGAGCACAACTGTATAGTAATTTGAGCATTCTTTGGCATTGCCCTTTTTTGGTATTGAAATGAAAACTGACCTTTTCTAGTCCTATGGCCACTGCTGAGTTTTCCAAATTTGCTGACATGTTGAGTGCAGCAGTTTAACAGCATTGTCTTTTAGGATTTTAAATAGTTTGGTTGGAATTGTGTTAACCTTCACTACCTTTGTTCTTAACATCCATTTGACTTCACATTCCAGGATGTCTGGCTCTGGGTTAGTGACTACACCGGCAAGGTTATCTGAGTTCAAAAATCTACAAACTTATTGATGTTGTCACCTTATTGGTGGGAGATTGTTATCATTATATATTGTTTTCTCCCATGCATATTGGAAACATAATTGTTTTATGTGAAGAAAAAACATTTTTAACATGCTAGAGGGAGGTTATCATAAGGTTACAATAATTGGGTAAATAATTGGCTCAAATTTGTTGGATAAGTATGTAGCCACTAAAAAAAGATGTGCTCAGATGTATTTATGGTCAGGAAAAGATGGTAAAGATCAAATGTGGAGTGAACATAGTAGGCTAACAAAGATACCATTTAAAAATCTTTGCATATTTTCATAGAATCTGTATGCAAAAAAAATAATAAAGCATGAACAGTGTGTTTGTTTGATAGCTTAATAGATGATTTCTTCCTCCTTTTCCTCCTCCTCCTCCATCCTTTCCTCCTTCCTTTGCTCTTCCTGTTTTAGGTCTGTACCTTAACTGACAAGTGTTATTAATTTCTACAATAAATACTATTTATTTATAAATAAATAAATCTCTATAATAACTATTCCTCATGTAATGGATATCTTCTCCAACAGAGGAGAAGCACCCTTCCACAATATACTCTGTGCGGAGACTGTGACTTCTGTCTGGAAAGCTTTAGAAATTCCCTGGTTCTGGGAATTCTGTGCAGTACGGCTCTCCAACCACCTACTTCTGGTTCTGTCTCCTTGAGGCCATCAGTACAGACAACCCAAGTTCAGAAAAGCACAGCATTATCCTGTCATAATTCTGCATGAGGCAAGTCTGAAATCATTGCTCCTTGGTTTGTCCCAAAGAAAAACCCAGTCAACTTACTTCTTTTTGCAGCAGCAAGCCTGTTGACTTAAAGAATAAGGGAGTCTTGGTTCAATGATCAGCATAAGTAGATTCTCTTACATTAAACAATAATAAAAGGGGAGATATTTATGTTTCTGAGATTCAGATACTAAAAAGAATTGCTAATACTTACGAAAAACTTTCTAAGCCCTGTGACACAAAGAGTCAGACAACACTTGGACATTAAAAAAATGTATGCCATGACTTCATTGATGATATCACAATTCACCCAGCTTCTCAAACATGGCAATAATATTCCCTGTGGAGTACCTTGAAATTACTCTTTTCTCTGCCTAGAAAGTTCTTTTCCCTGGTGTTTGCATGACTTGTTTTCTCAGTTCATTCAGCTTTCTGCTCAAATAGAACACTGGAGCAGCTTTCTCTGACCTCTGTATCTAAAGCAGCATCCTGTCATTCCCTATCCCCTCAGCTCATATAAAATGAATGAAGTCGCTCAGTCGTGTCCGACTCTTTGCGACCCCATGGACTGTAGTCCACCAGGCTCCTCCATCCATGGGATTCTCCAGGCAAGAATACTGGAGTGGGTTGCCATTTCCTTCTCCAGGGGATCTTCCCGACCCGGCGATCGGCATCACAACCCTATGAGTTGAATATGGACATGATCTCTGTTTTCAAGGCTTTGAGAGAATTGACTAAATTGCCCATTTGAACCAAACTGTCTGACATCCTAGTATACATTCTTGCTGTTGTTCAGCCACTAAATCATGTCTGACTGTTTGTGACCCCACTGACTGCAGAATGCCAGGTTTCTCTGTCCCCTACTCTCTCCTGGCATGTGTGAATGCTAAGTGGCTTCAGTCGTGCCCAACTCTTTGTGACACTATGGGCCATATCCGGTCAGGCTCCTCTGTCCATGGGGATTCTCCAGGCAAGAATACTTGAGTTGGTTGCCATGCCCTCCTCCAGGGCATCTTCTCAACCCAGGGATTGAACCTGTGTTACTTATGTCTCCCACATTGGCAGGCCAGTTCTTTACCATGAGTGCCACCTAGGAAGGCTCACTATCTCCTGGAGTGTGCTCAAAGTCATATCCATTGAGTCAATGATGCTATCTAACTATCTCATCCTCAGTCTCCCCCTTCTCTTCATACCCTCAATCTTTCCCAGTATCAGGGTCTCTTCCAGTGGGTTGGCTCTTTAGCATCAGGTGGCCAAAGTATTGTGGCTTCAGCATTAACATCAGTCTTTCCAAAGAATATTCAGGCTTACTTTCCTTTACAATTGACTGGTTTAATCTCCTTAATCACCCCATATTGGAATGTTCTTTTATTGACTGGATGAAGTCTACTGTCTTAATGTTATAAGCAGCTTCTTGAAAGAGCAGAGATGAATAGATAGCAAAATATCACTGATAATGAAATGTCCAAACACATGACAAATTACCAGGGGTATGAGTATGAAAAATGATGTGTACTTCTAAGCTATCAGCAAGCGATTGAAAATACCTTCTTTTATGAGAGGGTCAGGATGGTTTTATTTGGAGATCCGTACTTACTGATAAAATTGATTGCAGTATATGCAGGGAGAATATTTCATTCTTCTCTATCTCTGACAGAAAGTGAAAAGAGGAAACACTGAAAATAGGAAAATATGTGTGATATCTATAGAATAGCAGATACGTAACTAGCTGAGCAGCTGGAGAATTAAATCAGAGGTATGTTTTGGCACTTTTTACAGGCGCTACTCACTTCCCTTAGATTCTTTCTCTTTTTTATCATGTAAGCCTTGGATCTAGAGACCCTTTTCTGTCCCTGTGCCTGGCAGTTACAGACTGTCACTAGCAAGGCTTTTTCTGATTACAGCAGGAAATCAGATGCACACTCAGAGAACCGAAGAGCAGGGAATCTGGGAATCCAATCTAAGACTGAGCTAGCTGCCCCTGCAGAAGCGCTGAGCCTGGTCTGAACCCATAACATTAGGGACTTAACCTGCCAATGTGATTATTTCTTTGTTGTAAAACCTTCACCTCTAGATAATAAGTCAGTTACATGGGAAGCCTGAAATTCTTATGTCCTTCCCTTCAGGACACTCTGGCCCATTCTCTTTGTCATTGCCAGGGGTAGACATCTGCCATGAGGAATTGCCCTTTGGTCTATTCTCTATGCTGTTATAGAACCTGATTTCTATGCTTGTAGAGATTGTCTCTTAAGATAACATTGAACATCTTCAGATTTATCAGGTTTTAGAAGGAGATGGGTAGCCTATAAGTGAAGCTTTGAAAAATTACATATCAAAGTCTGCAGAGTAACTATCACTGTGTTTTGGGTGGATGACATAGTTTGGGGGGCCTAAGGCTTCCCTCTAACTGCCACTCATTACAATGGAGCAAGACTCTGTTCCAAGCTCCAGCAAGACCTATAATGCTGTCAGCAATCTGGGACCACCCAGTGTAACTTAAATAAGACCAGGAGAAGGTCATTGGTTGAATTACATGCTGGTGTCTGACCGCAGCGGATGCATGAGTTTTAAAAGATTTCTTTATTTCTCATGGTCAGATTTCCTTTTCAAATTCTTTTCTTCATAAAGAGAAAAAGAAAAAAAAAAAGATACTAAAACAAACAAAAACAGCTCATGATATTTTATTACATCTTCCTAGGTATGGGAAATAAGCCATGGAGACCCAAGATACCATAGTGGGAATTATAGAATCAATTGAAATAAAAGAAAACAACACAAATATTTTAAAATATAATTTATTAAGACTTTTCTGAATTAAAATACTATTTCAACATATATATTTAAGAAGGATTCAGGGAATTGTTCCCATCTGTTCTTGAGGAATCTATCTGTGAGCAAAATTTAACCAACCAAGAAATGATTGGAAAAACCACAGCAAAGAAGTTTGTGGTGATTACTGAATCTATTTATCTATAAAAACAAATACTAAGGCAAATGTTAAGATTACAAGATTGAGTCAAAATGTAAGTACTATAATCTGCTGTAATTAGAAAATTAGCTGAAGTTAGATGAGTAAACGTTCTGATCTCATCTTTAACAAATAGTGAAGATACTGAGTATATTTAACAGTACCAAGGTGTAATAGATATACCTGTGTACCACTATTGGATTCTTAAGGAACCTATGAAGTATTTTTAAAGTTGTGAAAAGAAAAAGAAAACTCTAAAATACTAAAACAGTAAAACAGACTCCAATATAAAAAATCTTAATCAAAAGTATAAAAATAAAGTATATTTTAAAAAATCCAAATAAAATACTAAAATGGAATAAAATCAGTCATATCAGTAAATGTAATTAGACTAAACTCACACAGTAGCACAAAAAAAGACCATTTAGATTTCAAAGCAAAATGCTATTCTAAAACAAAAGAGGGAAGTTATGCCAGGCAAATATTAACAGAGGAAAGCAGAGTGCCCCACCCAATATGAGACAAGATTTCACTATGAAAGAAATAGAGAAATATCTGAAAGAATTTCCTTCTTGTCTACCTCTCCTAAGAGCATTGTACCCAGATCATTTCACCAGAGAATTCTAACAAATCGTAATAAGAGAGATTAAATGGATCTATTCTAGTGCATTATAAAAGAATGGAAGACCTCAAAAATAGACACACACATTTGTTTACATTTGCAAACTACATTTCTGTAACACTATCCAGGAAACACTAACATTGAAGGGCAGAATTACAGAGCAGGAGGAGACAGGTGTTGGGGTTGAGAGACCTCTTCATTGTACATCCTTTACTACCAATAGGAAAAATAAATACAGTTGGATAAAATTAACCTGGCCCATGGTAGTAGAGATGCTCATTTTGCCAAAGGGCTGCACCTTCACTAGATAAAAACTAAAGGAAGTCATATCCTTTTTCAAATTTCAAAAGACCTTCTATAGTCCAAACTTAATTGGCAGGACATGTCTTGACAAGGAAGTGAGGAAGAGGAGATGGTGGTCTAAATGAATCAATTTTCTGAGTGCTATCCAGGCACCAATAGGTAGAGAAAACCTCACTGATGGCTTTATACAAAGCATCCAGCCTGTCAGGGCCAAATATTCCTGGCAAAGCTCCTGGTAATCAACAATGCACCCAGAGTTGACACCATCCAAGTGAGGAGTGAGTTTATCACGAAGCTAATGGAGTTTCCCTTTTAGGGACTCACCTTTATCCAGAATATACCTGGGGACCATTTGTATGAAGCATTTCTGGAAAATTAGCTAAAGTAAATCTTAAAGAGACCTAAATCTAATGATTCTGCAACATTTTATGTTGTGTTTCCTCACTCAAAAGAAATATTTACCTCTGCACCTAATTATGTATTTAAAACACGATTTTTGTATTAAAAAGGACTCTTACATTATGGAAGATTTAATCCCCACACAAACCTTGCCCCTGTGTATAGTCCTGCCCTTGACTGATGAAAGAGACCTAGTTTAGGGATCCTCCTTCCTACTACTTTCTTAGCCAAGTGTAACAAAAGGATCACTGGGTTCATAGAGAATGTCAAGGTGCAGTAGAGGACAATGTGAGTCCATATGCTGTGGGCTCAGTGATTTCCTGTCCTTGGACAGTGAGAGGCTTATCTGTACACTGATGGCTTTGTGGATGACCACCCTGTGGCTCCCATGAAGATTCTCCAGGCCTCTAGGATGAATTTATGATGGATTAACAAACAACTAGGACAGTAAGGACCCATAGGAATTTTTGACATATCAAATTGGGCTTCCTGCTGAATTGAGCATATGGGAACATTGAGTCTGGGCACTCTGTAATATCAATTAAAGAATGAAATGGAGCCCTAGACTGGTGGGAGTTGGCCATCCTAGTTATACTGAATTCTGAAATTCCATTAAGCATGCTAAATTGAGTCAAGGTGCCCCCATGATACCTTTCAGCTTACTAAACATATGGAAGGGAAAGTGGATTTAATGGGATTCCAAACATCCCAGAAACCATTTTTTTTATACCAATTTCCTGGCTTTTAAAAAATTCTCATACTGTTTCTCTTTCTTTAAATCCATAATGTTTTTCCAACCAGGACAAAGAGTTGCTCTTCTGTAATGATTATTCCAGTCCTCTACTACCTTTCAGGCCTAAGGATACAAAAATGTGAACTAACTACCTATTCTCATTTCACAGTGTTATATAACAGCAGAAAGGGTCCTGAACATATCACTATTTCAAAGAAAAATTAACTGAATGAAGAAAGAAAACCATGCACAATTTAAGTTCGATCACTGTTTTATGACAGTGAGTTCAAGTAGCAGTGTAATCATAGCAAACCTTTCCCTTACTGATCAGTTAATTACAAAAAGAATGTGTATCATTTCTTCCTATACGTAATCTTCAAACAGGAAATATTTTTAAATAATCGAAAGCTTTAGCAAGATAAATATTTAGTAGGCTATTCTCACTGACTCATGGCAGGATGGCAGCTAAGAGAAATAGAAAAGGCAATGCCATTTTTTTTTTACTGATCAGTTAATTACAAAAAGAATGTGTATCATTTCTTCCTATACGTAATCTTCAAACAGGAAATATTTTAAAATAATCGAAAGCTTTAGCAAGATAAATATTTAGTAGGCTATTCTCACTGACTCATGGCAGGATGGCAGCTAAGAGAAATAGAAAAGGCAATGCCATTTTTTTTTCTTCTGATTTTTGAGGAATTTGTGAGAAAGCATCATTTTCTCCAAGCTTCTCCACTTTCAGCCACTGGCTGTCACCTCACGGCTGGAGAGCTGATCATTTTACCAGGCGCTGAGTGTCAGAGGAGGCGGCCAGTGCCTTCTCTGGCTACTCAGGCAGGGTAACTCTCAGGTTGCTGTGCTGCACTGTGCTTAGCTGCTCAGTCGTGTCCAGCTCTTTGCCACCCCACGGACTGTAAAAGGCCAGGCTCCTCTGTCCATGGGATTCTCCAGGCAAGAATACTTAAGTGGGTTGCCATGTCCTCCTCCAGGGGATCTTCCCAACTGAGGAATCAAACCCATGTCTCCCACATTTCAGGCAGATTCTTTACCATCTGAGCCACCAAGGAAGCCTAAGAATACTGGAATGGGTAACCTATCCCTTCCTCAGAGGATCTTCCTGGCCCAGGAATTGAACCAGGGTCTCCTGTTTGCAGGTGGATTCTTCACCAGCTGAGCTCCCAGGGAAGCCCAGCACAGGTTACATGACATGCAGCATAGGCCTCCCTGCCCTCTCACTCCTTTCCCCAGTTACTTGGAGAGAAAATAGCACTACAGGTGCATTCACCAGGCCCCTCCCCTGCATACACATCTTGAAAAACCTAGGAAGGGGCTTCAACAATATGTCACCTGGTTTTATGTTGTTCGCCAGACTTGAATAAATTGCCAGATTTCCCAATAAATTTCCAAACAATCCTACTCACTTACATAGAGTTGTGACTCTGAAGGAAACTTTTCTTAACTATCAATAATTAAAAATTGATAAATGTTAAAATCACAAAAGATGCACAACGAATTTATCTGTCAATTTTTTGTAGAAAATAGCATTATGAAAACTTTGTCATAGAAAGATGTATTCAAAGATTTTTTGAATACAGATAAGAAGTGTAGGAAAAATGTTATAGAAATGTTTTCACTTGTTAACCATTAAGAACTGTTAATTTTCTAGAGTTTTGTGATGTGTGTGGTATTGCACAGCTTTTAAAGCATATAATCTGTTATAAATTCTTTTCTCATTTTTAATGTTTACTTCCATATCAAAATTTGTAGCTACAAGTGTTCCTTTTCTTACAGAAAGTGAAAGCCCCTCAGTTGTGTCCAACTCCTTGTGACCCCATGGACAGTAGCCCATCAGGCTTTTCTGTCCTTGGGATTCTTCAGGCAAGAATTCTGGAGTGGGTAGCCATTCCCTTCTCCAAGAGATCTTCCTGACCCAGTCTTTTGCAGTGCAGTCAAATTCTTTACTGTCTGAGCCACCAGGGAAGCTACTTCCCGAGTTGTATATTCTTTAGATCCCATAAAACCTGGATCCACTACATCAGGAGGGTTTGTGGCTGTTTGGATGGTGATTGGGAGTTCCTGCTCCTTGGTCAGCCTTGGTTCAAATCCTTCCCTCAAGGCTTTCTACCTATATGACTTTGACATTATCCCTTAACTTCTCTAAGTCTTGCTGGTTAAGCTATAATAATATTAGCATCTATCTCACTGAATCAGTAAGACAGCATAACACATGACACAATGCATATGAACGCAGTTGACAGTTCCCAGTAATTCTGTGAATGCTTGAATAGACATCAGCCTTTCTTAAACATATAAAGCCCAAATAAAGCTCTTCTTTGGTCCCTCAAACTGACCTCTCTCTTTGCCTTGCCCACCTAGTGTTAACAATCATCCAGTTTTCAGACCAAATACCAATGAGCTTCATGCTGTACGTTTAGTTCCATTAGTCAACTCTATTGACCTTATCTTCAAAAAATGACCCTTACTGACAGTTCCTCATCTCTTCCACCTCCGCTGCCCTAGTCCAAACCACTTATGTCTCTCTCAGTAGTTCTGCAGTAGCCTGCAACAGGGCATCTTG
>SJYX01005521.1:641705-664191 GCA_006410675.1 Oreotragus oreotragus | reverse complement strand
AGCATATTAAAAAGCAGAGACATTACTTTGCCAACAAAGGTCCATCTAGTCAAACTATGGTTTTTCCAGTCATCATGAATGGATGTGAGAGTTGGACCATTAAAAAAGCTGAGCACCAAAGAATTGATGCTTTTGAACTGTGGTGCTGGAGAAGACTCTTGAGAGTCCTTTGGACTGCTAACTAGTCAATCCTAAAGGCAATCAGTCCTGAATATTCATTGGAAGGACTGATGCTAAAGCTGAAGCTCCAATACTTTGGCCACCTGATGTGAAGAACTGACTCCTTAGAAAAGACCCTGATGCTAGGAAAGATTGAAGGCAAGAGGAGAAGGGGATGATAGAGTATAAGTTGGTTGGATGGCATCACTGACTTGATGGACATGAGTTTGAGCAAGCTCCAGGAGTTGGTGATGGACAGGAAAGCCTGGTGTGCTGCATTCCATGGAGTTCAAAGAGTCAGACTCAGTGATTGAACTGACTGAGAATACAAAGATAAGAAACATCACGAGACAATAAAGAAAAAAATCCAGCCATATTTTTACATACAATCAGAAAGATTTTGCATTAGAATTGTTTCAGCAGATACCCAGCCACGACTTTCCTTTAATTGAATGAGGCTGTATCTTTAATACCTTCATCAATAGAGAGCTCACACTTAGAAAGGCTGTTTTGTTGTTCAGTCACTAAGTTGTGTTCAACTCTTTGCGACGCCATGGTCTGCAGCTTGCCAGGCTTCCCTGTCCTCTGTCCCTCGAAGTTGCTCAGATTCATGTCCATTGAGTTGGTGATGCTATCTAACCATCTCATCCTCTGTTACCCTCTTCTCCTTTTGCCTTCAGTCTTTCCCAGTGTTAGGATCCTTTCCAATGAGTTGGCTCTTGGAATCAGGAGGCCATAGTATTAGAGCTTCAGCTTCAGCGTCAGTCCTTCCAGTGAATAGTCAGGGTTGATTTCCATTAGGATTAACTATCTTGATCTCCTTGCTTTCTCCTTTTGGACTCCCAAAAAGGTTATCATTTCATTTTTGTATACCTCTACTCATTTTAAAGATTTCATCTTATTACAGAAAAAAAAGTCTAATTTCCTCTAAAACTACTAGATAAATAATCTCACCCATCTTTTTTACATAATGGACCCTTCTTTACTTGAAGGCAGTGTTATCACTCTCTTAAACCTTTTCTTTAGATGAAACTTTTCTGGTCCTTTATCTATGCCTCATGTCACACACTGTCCATGGTTCATCAATTCATGTGTATTGACTGACAGCCAGACCCACAGCGAGGCAGTAGAGACACAGGAGCAGTTAAAATATTCACAATCTTCTCAGTTTTTGTATCTCTCTCTTTTGGGTGAACTTTATTATGGCAATGTCTCACTTAAAATATATTTTGTTTGGTCGTGCCACTGAATAGAAATGAGGCTGAGATGACCATATAAAAGCTATTCTATACTGTTTTCTACAATTGGATTTGTGAGAATTAAAATCTTCTGGGACATAATTTTTTTCACATGATGGATTGTGAAGCCACAAATCTTTTCTTTGTTAGCAATGAATTTTTTAAACTCAGTGTAAGCTTTTATATCTCTGTGAAATTTCATGTTGTGTATTTGGCCTATCAAACTTTGGTTGCATTTTCATTTAGAACCCAATATATTACCTGTTCTTCATAATTTTCTGCATCAAGTTTTTTTCTAAATATGCTTCTATATCTTCACTTATGATGTAGATTGTGTTGTATGCTCAGTTGCTTTAGTCGTGTCCAGCTCTTTGTGACCCTAAGAAATGGGATACATCAGGTTCCCTCTGACCATGGGAATTTCCAGGCAAGAATACTGGAGTGGATTGCCATGCCCTTCTCCAGGGGATCTTCTCAACCCATGGATGGAACCCACCCCTCCTGCAGCTGCACAGTGCAGGCATATTCTTTACTGCTGAGCCACCTGGAAAGTTAAAACATATTAAAAGAAGGGCAACAAAGAAGCCCTATGCCATATCACCAAAGAATTTTTTATTTTGCATGATCTTTTGAGATAATTTTCCACCAACAACACATAAATCTACCTAAATCATTAAACATTAAGATATCAGAAATAGTTGTGTGAAATATTTGAGATATGTGGGCAAATGCTTTTCTGAAATCATCATTTTTAAAATTAAATATGATATGTATTTTTGGAAATCACACAGCCAGCTCGTGATTAGTACTCCTGTCTCTTATACACATCTAGATGTGTATAAGAGACAGGGGTCGCTAACAGTCGGACACACTGAGCGACTTCACTTTCACTTTTCTCTTTCATGCATCAGAGAAGGAAATGGCAACCCACTCCAGTATTCTTGCCTGGAGAATCTCAGGGATGGGGGAGCCTGGTGGGCTGCCGTCTAAGGGGTCACACAGAGTCGGACACGACTGAAGTGACTTAGCAGCAGTAGCAGCATCATCTGTTCTAGATTTAAAATTTTGAGCTACAAATGAATGTTATCATTTCATTTTTAGCCTTGACAAATTTTTGCAAAAAAGTTAAAATGATCTAAGGAACCAAACTAGAAAAGGGAAATTCATGTTGTATATTTCAGTCTCTAATGAAGCTCTAGACAATTTAATCCATAGAATTAACTGAATCTTCCAACATTTTTTACAAACTTAAGATGAAGCTGTCTCTTGATTTTTGAAAACCGTATTTTTTCTGGAACCTAATAACAATAGATAATATAATATAGGTCACTGTGTTAATCATTATATTAAATCACCTCACCTGTTTAATATAGCCAAAAGCTTTTGACACTGTGTTAATCATTATATTAAATCACCTCACCTGTTTAATATAACCAAAAGCTTTTGATGTCTCCATTTGCAGATAAGGATACTGAAGTATAAAAATTTTAAATAGCTTGTTCATAGTCACAATGTTAATCTGTAAAAGCAGAAAGTGAAAATCACTGTCTGTCTAACTTTAAAGCTCAAGTTAACATGAATGCTAATAACTCTGGCATTAAATATTAAAGTGCATGGGCTATTTCTATTTCATTTTAACTTGTATTTATAAACCCCAAACCTTTCTGGTAAGAGATTCAAAAATTCAGAAATGGAAATTTTAACATGAAAAGAAGGTTTGGAGTTTGCTATGATTCCAGTCAAAATTTCCTACAAATATTCTTCTGAACTCAGAAGCAAGTAGACTTATAATTAAGGTTACTGTTTTGTTTTGTTTTGTTTTAAATCTCCATCCAGGTAATCAGTATATGACAGAAACTTACCCTGAAAATGTCCTTATTTTCTAGAGTAAAGAACAGATCTGTCATGGCCATCAATTCAGAATACCATCACAATGATGAAAAGAAACTAAACCATTCATCTACTCAGCCCATTTTTTTTTTTTTAAGAAAGAAAAATACCTTGAAGATAGGTTTTCTTGCTAATGCTAGCAACTGCTGTGTGCTTCCAATGTGAATAATGTTCCTAAGTCATTTTGCAGATAGATAAGGAAAAAGATGAGTAAGACAGAGGACTATGCTTCTGCGTAGAATTAATGTGGTTATGTAAAATTTATGTCACATTTAGGTAGTGTTTTTATGCATAAAATCCTTGAATTCAAAGTAATTCTACAGAAAAGAGGTAAGTGCATGGAATATTCATTTCAATGAATTAAGCATGTCTGAAAACCTTTTTTTTAATATGAGTGAAAAATACTAGGTATTAGATGGTGGTCTGCAGTTCTAGTTTATCATTCACTAGCTAGGAAATCTGGACTAATCTCTTAGCTTTGGTTTGTCATCTGAAAAATGGTGATAACATAGAGTTCATAAGCTTAGTGGTCAGCAAAGCACTCCTCTTCAAAGGGCAGTAGTAAGTTAGCTCTTATTCATCATTTCCTTACATGTTATTCTCTGCTCCTCCGGCTCTGAGTAAGCTCAATAATTTGCTCCATGGTTCTGAGACACATGATGGAAATTCTTTATGTTCCTCCACTCTCCAACTACTACTTACATTACTTGTATTGTTCAGTCATATCTGACTCTTTAGCAACCCCTTGGACTGTAGCCCTCCAGGCTTCTCTGCCCATGGGCTTCCCAAGCAAGAATACTGGAGTGGGTCGCCATTTCCTTCTCCAGGGGATCTTGCTGATCTAGGGGTCAAACCTGTACCTCCTGCATTGGCAGATGGATTCTTTAACCACTGAGCCACCAGGGAAGCCCATTTGTATCAGTAAATTCCTCCTTAAATGTGTTGACTTATTTAATATATCCTGATATATCTACCTTACCTTGTCTATTGTATAAATGCTCTTCAATGCATGAACTTTTGTTCATATGCTGTTATTGTGGTATACATATCTATTTATACATTTGCCTCTCCAACTTCACTGAAAACTTCCAAAAGCAAATACTGCATGCCATTCATTTTTCCATTTTCATAATTTTAGCACATCATCTGTTAGCAGATGTTTGTTGAATTGATGAATAAGTATTTCTTTTTTCTTTATGTAGTGGTTTCTACTGTATTTTAAGAGGTATTTAAGCAATTTTGATGGTCACAATAAAATGAAGGCTAAAAATAATAAGTTTGAGCAGTAGGTATATAATAGTATAGTAATAGAGAATATTCTAGTTGTTAGAAAATAAGTGAAAGTTTTAACATCAGATCTTTAAATGGCTTCATTGCCAGTGAGGTATATATTTTTCAGCATCTTTTAGTAAAGTCCTCACCAATCCTCTCCAAAAATAAATTCTGTATGTAAAATATGATACTGGGTTTTAAAACAGTGAGGATTTCATACTTTATTCATGCAATTTAGTCGACAAATGGTTATTGAACTTAGGGTGAACCTCTTTGTGAGGGGCTCAGGATCTTTTAGTGGGTAAGAAGGAATCTCTGCCCCCACAGAGCTCACAGGCCCTTGGAAAAGAGGGGCAAAGGGAAAAGTTACTGACAATTACAACCTGCAATGAAGGCTGTGAAAGGCAAGCAAAGGGAGCTGGTATGGCATGGTAAGGCCACAGCAGGCCTTCTAGAGGCTTTAGCAGTCACAGAAGCGTATTGTGACACTGGACTTCTCTTAAAGTGGGATCTCATTTGCTTGTAACTTTCACTTTCAATCAGTATTATGTATCTTTTATATTTTTGAGATTAGCTGTTTGTCAGTTGCTTCCTTTGCTATTATTTTCTCCCATTCTGAAGGCTGTCTTTTCACCTTGCTTATTGTTTCCTTTATAGTGCAGAAGCTTTTAAATTTAATTAGGTCCCATTTGTTTATTTTTGCTTTTATTTCCAATATTCTGGGAGGTGGGTCATAGAGGATGCTGCTGTGATGTATGTTGGAGAGTGTTTTGCCTATGTTCTCCTCTAGGAGTTTTATAGTCGGTCTTATGTTTAGATCTTTAATCCATTTTGAGTTTATTTTTGTGTATGGTGTTAGAAAGTGTTCTAGTTTCATTATTTTACAAGTGGTTGACCAGTTTTCCCAGCACCATTTGTTAAAGTGATTGTCTTTAATCCATTGTATATTCTTGCCTCCTTTGTCAAAGATAAGGTGTCCATAGGTGATTTCTTTAGTTCCAAAGTTCTTCTTTCTTTAGTTCCAAAGTTCTTCTGTGGGTCTCTGATTGGCTGCTTTTATAGTTACCCACAATAGTTAATACAGATCTTCAGCATTTATTTAGATCACCTTAAACTCCTACTTTCTTTCACTCTTCAATAGTTAACCTTGTCTCCTTCACAAAGAAGGACAAAAGAATGGATATCTTTAATTCATTCAGCAAACGGCTATTAAGAATTTACTATTTTCTGGGCACTGTTTTAGCCACTCAGATATGTCACTAAATAAATCAGGTGAAGTCTTTATTTTCGTCTTTAACTTCCCTCTGTCTATCCAAAACAAATTCAGAAAATATTGAACAAGCATTTTGAGGTATCTGTTTCATGCCAGGAGTTTCTCTTGGTGAAAAGAATACAACAATGAAGAGAATAATTATAATAGTCTTTCTTCACAAAGTTTTTATTTTAGTAAGGTGATAGAAAGAAAGAGAGTAAAAAACTAATGTAAAAGGTATGTACCTAAAATGTTTGATGAGTGAAGTAAGGGGTAAGAAGTAGTAAGATATTGAACGTAAAGTTAATGAAATTATTCATCAAGTTATTCAACTTTCAGAATTCACATGCAATTTGTAAAGAATGAAAATTGAATAACCAACCAAACTTCAGACTCTGTACCCATAAGATGTGTGTGCATGGTCAGTTGCTTCAGTTGGAGTCTGACTTTTTGCCCTATGGACTGTAGCCCGCCAGGCTCCTTTGCCCATGGGATTCTCCAGGCAAGAATACTGGAATGGATTACCATGCCCTCCTCCAGGGAATCTTCCCAACCCAGGGATCAAACCTGAGTCTTCTGAGTCTCCCGCATTGCAGGCAGATTCTTTACTCAGTGAGCCACCTGGGAAGCCATACACATAAGGAGAGCTGACCTAACTTAATAAACAGATGAAAAATGGGAAGATTGACTGACCCATCTCTCTTCTCTTCTTTATCCTTTCTATAAGGCCAAGGTTGAATAACAGCAGTGATGTTCAAAGGTCAGGGACCATCAGTTTTCAGGTTAACAAATATTCTAAAAGTTTTAGGTTTGCATAAATTTTGTGATCTCTAAAGTTATCATTGGCCGCACACACATTTCTAAAACCTTCCTCATCTGGCCATCTGCACCTCTTTCTCCAGCTTTCTATGCTACCAAGCAAGAGAACACAACCATCTGTGTTCAGCAAGTACACTCAGTTTTGTTACTGACAGATTTCCATGAATTTCAAACAAAAAAAAAAGAAAAAAAAAAAAAGGAAAGCAATGAACTTAATATGTTTTCCCAACACCTACTCATCAGCTTCTTTACTAAATGTCCTGAGCATATGTTTATTAGTTGCTATATTTCATTGCACTATTATTCCAACTGAAAATAAATTTTTTCTTTAATTGTACATGTCTAAGTTTAAAAAGTTATTTCTGAACAGAATTAAAACTTAACAAAGTTTTCTATACCTAGTGGAATTATGTAGAAGAATTATATTGATCTTTGGCCTCCTGGAATCCATTCAACCTTCCTTAATGGTGCCCCGTTTTCCTCTGAGGAACCACTGCATTTTGTCCCAGCTCTTAGCATATGGGTTATAATGAAGCTGACTCAAATTCCAGCCTCAACAGTGACCTGTGGTACAGGCCTGGGTAAATAGAAGTCCAGTAATGGTTTGGAGAAAGCTGTGTGATTCAGGCAGGTCCAGCAAGGTCTATGAGACTTTTACTTTGCTAAGAGAGAATGAACTGCTCCATCCAACAGAATGTTGATGAGCATGAATTGCAACTAAAACTCTCCTACACTGCTGAATACAAGGTAAACTGGTACAACATACAACACTTGAAAGAACTCCTCATTTTTAAGAGAGGTAAATAGGAACCTATCGTAAAACCTAGACATTCCATTCCTAATGATTTAGGAATAAAAAGAAATGAAAACATATATCAGAATTAAACGTATCTGAATATCCATCAATATGTGAGTGAATAACCAAAATGTGATCTTGTATTCAACGGGAATTTGCTTGGCAATGAAAAGAACTGACTTACTGATAAATGTAACACACTGGGTGGAAAAAAAAAAAAAAAAACTAGATAAAAAGCATGCATGGTATATAATTTAATATATTTAAAAGTCTAGAGAAATGCAAGTTAATCTGCAGGGACAAAAGCCATATCAGATATCAGTTGTTGTCTACAGCTGGGTATGATAGGAAATATCTATGGAACAGGGGCAAGAAGAATTTTGGGGGGTCACGGGAATTTTATTTTTTTAATTGATGATGGTGGTAATTCAGAGTATGAACTGTTAGTATTTATTGAATTTTGCACTTCAAATATATGCAAATAAGTTATGTCAATCAAGTTGGCTTTAAAAGTAAAAGTTAGCTAGATAATAAAATAACATTTGAGATCAGTCTGTTTTTATCACCATGTGCCAACAATCTAAATCGCTTTTTGTCCATCTAAGTTTTAAATAGTTTCTTCAGTTACGTTATCTGTGTAAAAATTAATTCAATGGACTCTTAGTTATACAGTTGGTTCCCAACTTTATGCACTTATTACAGACAATTGTTTGAAAGTTACTTTTCGAAGTTTTGAAATTGTCTGTGCTCACAGTTTGATCTGTGATGTACTTACTGGTAAGTGTGTTACAATTGGATTCCTGAAGAAATAACCTTATTTCTTTGGTATCTACTACACCTTCTATGACTAATCTCAAGCTGCCAATGTTATGTCAATGACCAAGAAATTGGGAAGAGCTGCTCACAGTACCCTCTGCACCAGCGTGAGCCTCCACCAGCACAGCACTAGGTTGGATTATCCAGTGTTTGTGGTACTCCAATCACTATGTTTAAGCATTATACCTGATAAACATGATCCCATTGACTGTTTAGTCAAGAATACAAAACTTCAGTTACTTCAGTTCATCATTCCATTTGCAAATTATTATCTTAATTGTGCAGAATTTTTTATGTATTACTTTTCTATCTTAAAAATGCTTAATGCAATTAAAAGGACTAACTAGTGTTTTCTTTTTATAACATTCGATTAATTTGTTTCCATTTGCATAATTACATATACAAAGTTCAATTAACTAACATTTTTACATTTATGGTTCTCTTTATGCATTCTTAAAATTTACTTCATTTCATGAATGTTACTGAAAATAATTTTGTTGCATAGTAGATGGTGTTAAAAAATCATCCATTCCAGGTACTCAGTATAAGAAATACAATACTGAGTAGATTGATTACGTAATTCTGGAAATGTCAGATATAAGCCAAATATAATTTTAAATGAAAATTCCAAATGTGGACACAATTTTCTATAAAAATAAAAACCAGACTTCATACTAGATACATGATTTCTAACATGCATAATTATTACTCCACCAAGAAATTAAACTTTAATGAAATTTGTTGCTAGTTTCTAATTCATACTACCATGAAAACTTTTTTGGTTTTTATTTTTCAGCTTCTTTTTCAATAAAATAAATACATTGTAATTGACACCCCACCCCAGTACTCTTGCCTGGAAAATCCAATGGACGGAGTAGCCTGGTGGGCTGCAGTCCATGGGGTCGCTAACAGTCGGACAGACTGAGCGACTTCACTTTCACTTNTATATATGAAACAAATCACCAGTCCGGGTTCGATGCATGATACTGGATGCTTGGGGCTGGTGCACTGAGACAACCCAGAGGGATGGTACGGAGAGGGTGGAGGGAGAGTGGTTCAGGATGGGGAATATGTGTATACCTGTGGCGGATTCATGTTGATGTATGGCAAAACCAATACAATATTGTAAAGTAATTAACTTCCAATTAAAATAAATAAATTTATAATAAAAATATTATCTATCTTAGCTCTGAATTACATTTTAGTGAGATTGAATGCATCTTATATGTGTGTGTGCTCAGTTGTGTCCAACTCTTTATGACCCCCTAGACTATAGCACGCAGGTTCCTCTGTCCATGGAATTTTCCAGGCAAGAATACTGGAGTGGGTTGCCATTTCCTTCTTCAGGGAATCTTCCTGACTGAGGGATCAAACCAGCATCTCCTGCATTATAGGCAGATTCTTCACCCACTGAGCTATCTGAGAGGCATCATGGAGGTTCCTAACTTATTAAGATTGCTGATTTACTGATTACTCAATTATAAACTGAAAAAGTAACATTTTTTTTGAACTGAAGATGGTCTAATCACTAAATCCAGTGTTCTTTAGATGAAACATTTTCATCCTGAATAACTTTAGTACTGAATAGGTCTATTAACTTTTAGGTTTATAACTTTAAGAACTATTGTTGTTAGTCGTTAAGTCAAGTCTTAGTCTTTGAGAGTCCATGGGTGGTAGCCTATCAGGCTCCTCTGTCCTTGGAATTTTCCAGGCAAGGATACTGGAGTGGCTTGCCATTTCCTTCTCTAAGGAATCTTCCTGACTCAGGGATTGAACCTACGTCTCCTCCTTTGGCAGGTGGATTCTTTACCACCAAGCCACCAGGTCAGCCCAAATTTAGGACTAGTAAGCTACAAAATAGTGAGAATTGGACATGGAACAATGGACTGGCTCAGAATTGGGAATGGAGTACATCAAGGCGGTATATTGTCAACCTGCTTATGTAACTTATATGCAGAATACATCATGTGAAATGAAGCACAAGTGGGAATCAAGATTGCCGGGAGAAATATCAATAACCTCAGATACGCAGATAACACCACTTGGCTTCTTATGGCAGAAGCGAAGAGAAGCTAAAAAGTCTCTCGATGAAAGTGAAAGAAGAGAGTGAGATATCTGGCTTAAAACTCAACATTCAAAAAACTAAGATCATGGCATCTGGTCCCATCACTTCATGCCAAATAAATGGGGAAACAGTGGAAACAGTGACAGACTTCATTTTGGGGGCTCCAAAATTGCTGCAGATGGTGATTGCAGCCATGAAATTCAAAGATGCTTGCTCATTGGAAGAAAAGTTATGACCATATTAAAAAGCATATTAAAAAGCAGAGACATTACTTTGCCAACAAAGGTCCATCTAGTCAAACTATGGTTTTTCCAGTCATCATGAATGGATGTGAGAGTTGGACCATTAAAAAAGCTGAGCACCAAAGAATTGATGCTTTTGAACTGTGGTGCTGGAGAAGACTCTTGAGAGTCCTTTGGACTGCAAACTAGTCAATCCTAAAGGCAATCAGTCCTGAATATTCATTGGAAGGACTGATGCTAAAGCTGAAGCTCCAATACTTTGGCCACCTGATGTGAAGAACTGACTCCTTAGAAAAGACCCTGATGCTAGGAAAGATTGAAGGCAAGAGGAGAAGGGGATGATAGAGTATAAGTTGGTTGGATGGCATCACTGACTTGATGGACATGAGTTTGAGCAAGCTCCAGGAGTTGGTGATGGACAGGAAAGCCTGGTGTGCTGCATTCCATGGAGTTCAAAGAGTCAGACTCAGTGATTGAACTGACTGAGAATACAAAGATAAGAAACATCACGAGACAATAAAGAAAAAAATCCAGCCATATTTTTACATACAATCAGAAAGATTTTGCATTAGAATTGTTTCAGCAGATACCCAGCCACGACTTTCCTTTAATTGAATGAGGCTGTATCTTTAATACCTTCATCAATAGAGAGCTCACACTTAGAAAGGCTGTTTTGTTGTTCAGTCACTAAGTTGTGTTCAACTCTTTGCGACGCCATGGTCTGCAGCTTGCCAGGCTTCCCTGTCCTCTGTCCCTCGAAGTTGCTCAGATTCATGTCCATTGAGTTGGTGATGCTATCTAACCATCTCATCCTCTGTTACCCTCTTCTCCTTTTGCCTTCAGTCTTTCCCAGTGTTAGGATCCTTTCCAATGAGTTGGCTCTTGGAATCAGGAGGCCATAGTATTAGAGCTTCAGCTTCAGCGTCAGTCCTTCCAGTGAATAGTCAGGGTTGATTTCCATTAGGATTAACTATCTTGATCTCCTTGCTTTCTCCTTTTGGACTCCCAAAAAGGTTATCATTTCATTTTTGTATACCTCTACTCATTTTAAAGATTTCATCTTATTACAGAAAAAAAAGTCTAATTTCCTCTAAAACTACTAGATAAATAATCTCACCCATCTTTTTTACATAATGGACCCTTCTTTACTTGAAGGCAGTGTTATCACTCTCTTAAACCTTTTCTTTAGATGAAACTTTTCTGGTCCTTTATCTATGCCTCATGTCACATACTGTCCATGGTTCATCAATTCATGTGTATTGACTGACAGCCAGACCCACAGCGAGGCAGTAGAGACACAGGAGCAGTTAAAATATTCACAATCTTCTCAGTTTTTGTATCTCTCTCTTTTGGGTGAACTTTATTATGGCAATGTCTCACTTAAAATATATTTTGTTTGGTCGTGCCACTGAATAGAAATGAGGCTGAGATGACCATATAAAAGCTATTCTATACTGTTTTCTACAATTGGATTTGTGAGAATTAAAATCTTCTGGGACATAATTTTTTTCACATGATGGATTGTGAAGCCACAAATCTTTTCTTTGTTAGCAATGAATTTTTTAAACTCAGTGTAAGCTTTTATATCTCTGTGAAATTTCATGTTGTGTATTTGGCCTATCAAACTTTGGTTGCATTTTCATTTAGAACCCAATATATTACCTGTTCTTCATAATTTTCTGCATCAAGTTTTTTTCTAAATATGCTTCTATATCTTCACTTATGATGTAGATTGTGTTGTATGCTCAGTTGCTTTAGTCGTGTCCAGCTCTTTGTGACCCTAAGAAATGGGATACATCAGGTTCCCTCTGACCATGGGAATTTCCAGGCAAGAATACTGGAGTGGATTGCCATGCCCTTCTCCAGGGGATCTTCTCAACCCATGGATGGAACCCACCCCTCCTGCAGCTGCACAGTGCAGGCATATTCTTTACTGCTGAGCCACCTGGAAAGTTAAAACATATTAAAAGAAGGGCAACAAAGAAGCCCTATGCCATATCACCAAAGAATTTTTTATTTCGCATGATCTTTTGAGATAATTTTCCACCAACAACACATAAATCTACCTAAATCATTAAACATTAAGATATCAGAAATAGTTGTGTGAAATATTTGAGATATGTGGGCAAATGCTTTTCTGAAATCATCATTTTTAAAATTAAATATGATATGTATTTTTGGAAATCACACAGCCAGCTCGTGATTAGTACTCATTTTTAAGTGTTCATACATCATTGGTGATGATGGACAGGGAAGCCTGGCATGTTGCAGTCCATGGGGTCTCAAAGAGTCAGACACAACTGGGCGAATGAACTAACTGACTGACTGATATATCATTGGAGAGAATTCCATTTTTAAATCTACATTGAATTTGCCTATTTATGGTTTCTGAAAAATATATAGAGAAATGTTTCCCCTTTGAATGATCAAGGTATTTGTACTTTTGCAGTGTCATAGGACTTGCTATATTTCCAATTATATGGAATGAAAACCAGTATTCTACAACTATGCCTGCAGTTACTTTTGCCTTCTAGATATAACTTATATGAACTTTCACTCTCTACTTAAGAGAGAGTCATTGGATAGAAAGGAGAAAATACACGACTTCTAACGTCAGACCAGGTTAGGTCCTCACCTCAGTGTCTCCATTAAATACATGGGACATCTCTGAACAGCTTAATGACTTTCTCTTAGACTTGATATTTCCTATTTTAAAAGTAATGATTCCTCTTAAATTTCTAGAAGTGCATGAGAAGTGTGTATAAAATTTCACTTGTGATCAAAGCTGTTTTATACTCAATTCACTTATTTCTGTATGCCCAGAGCCTTAACAGAATGTGTAGTAAATTTCCAAAAAAGTAATTTTTTAGTAAAGTAATTGTCCATAAACAAGGGTCTAATTTTTTCTTCTTTGCCTGCCTTGAGCCTGACTTGTTCTAAGTGAAGTTCTACCCTGTACACTTTGAGGGTCATTGTCTTTCACATGGAAAGTAGAAGTAAAATAACTCTTGACTTTTCCTTTCTCCTTTTTAACACCACAGCATCATGCCCAAGACTAATCCATTCTTTATGATTAATTTTCATATAAAACAGAAAAACAGACCTTTTTGTTGTCCTCAGTATATTTCACAAACTCTAACTTATTCTGGGTTTTATTTAATATTTTTTGCAATGAATTTCCTGGCTGGAATACTTCTTTATCTTCTTCCTTTAAGTTGTGCCTTTTCTTGCATAATGTTGTATTCTTAGATAACTCCCTGTAGAGCTACACAGATTTCTTTAGAAGTCACCTCCTTTTCCTTATTCAGGGGATTATTTATGATTGAATTGTCAAAATTTGTTTTCTTACAGATTCATATCCTTTTTGAACAACCCTCTTTTATGTTACTGAACAGAGACTCCTGTTTATTTCATGAATGTTTTACAGCTGCTTTTCTAAAGCCCAGTGCACACATCAGACCATACCCTGTATGTATCCTTCCTTTGATTTTATGCCAATGTTTGTACACTAAAAATCAGATCTTCATTTTTCTTTGAAATGATTTTGAAAGTAGCAATCCCCATAGTTGTTTCCATCACTGTCTAGAAAATGAATTTGTTAGTAAGAAGACTCAATGATGTATCAGGTTTTTGACTTTAAATGGAATGATGATTCTAAAAGATGTCATTATGTATAAGTACTTCAATACACTGCTGTATCTCTTATATATTAGTTACACTTTTGTATCCCTGTATTTTGATTGCACTGTCCAACTTAACTAGCTCATCTGTTAGCTTCTAAAATAGCAGCTGCTAGTGCTTTTCTCCTGTCATTTATTTTTCACTCAAATACTTTCCAAGTGCATGCTAGCACAATAACCTCATGATTTTCCCTACAGTGGAATGCTACCATAACTTGAATAAGACTTGGTTGTGAGCTCTGTGAGATTCTTATCTAAAAATGTCAGCAAGAAAATGCTGAGTCAGGCTGAAATGACACCACCGTGATCCACCCAAATTTCAGGGCTGGCTGTCAGGTGGGGGATCAGATGAGCAGCTGAAGTTCATTATATCGTTTGGCTTGTCATAAACTAAGCTAGAGTTCATCTGGTGGGGGAAAATACCACAGTGTTCATTCATACTATGGGGAGAAACTGAAATTCAGGTAGACAGAACAGAGCCCTCTAGTCCAAGACAACAGTAATGACTGCTGAGCAAGGATGAGAAAATTAGAGGCTGAAACTCTAATACTCTGGCCAGCTGATGCGAAGAGTTGACTCATTGGAAAAGACCCTGATGCTGGGAAAGATTGAGGGCAGGAGAAGGGGACAACAGAGGATGAGGCAGTTGGATGGTATCACCAACTCAATGCACATGGGTTTGGGTAGACTCCAGGAGTTGGTGATAGACAGGGAGACCTGGTGTACTGTGGTTCATGGGGTCACAAAAAGTCGGACATGACTGAGTGACTGAACTGAACTGAACTGTATTTTCTTACCTGTGCCAGCATGCCACCCTTTCTAATCAGCTCAGCTCCACATATAAAGCTTTCTTTTCTGGTAACGTTTGAGCACTGTTGGTGGGATTATAAATTGGTGTTGCCACTATGGGAAAAAGTTTGGAAGTTTCTCAAAAAATTAAAAATGGAACTACCATACAATCCAGCAGTTCTACTTCTGGGAATGTATCCAAATAAATGAAAACAGTAACTTGAAAATGTATCTGCATCCCTATGTTTACAGCAGCATTATTTACTATAGCCAAGACATGAAAACAATCTAAGTGTCCATCAGTTCAGTTCAGTCAGTTCAGTCACTCAGTAGTGTCAGACTCTTTGCGACCTCATGAATCGCACCACGCCAGGCCTCCCTGTCCATCACCAACTCCCAGAGTTCACTCAGACTCATGTCCATCGAGTCTGTGATGCCATCCAGCCATCTCATCCTCTGTTGTCCCCTTCTCCTCCTGCCCCCAATCCCTCCCAGCATCAGTCTTTTCCAATGAGTCAACTCTTCGCCTGAGGTGGCCAGAGTATTGGAATTTCAGCCTCAGCATCAGTCCTTCCAATGAACACCCAGGACTGGTCTCCTTTAGGATGGACTGGTTGGATCTCCTTGCAGTCCAAGGGACTCTCAAAAGTCTTCTTCAGCATCATAGTTCAAAAACATCAATTCTTTGGTGCTTATATTTCTTCACAGTTCAACTCCCATATCCATACATGACCACTGGAAAAACCAAATCCTTAACTAGATGGACCTTTGTTGGCAAAGTAATATCTCTGTTTTTTAATATGCTATCTAGGTTTGTCATAACTTTCCTTCCAAGGAATAAGCATCTTTTAATTTCATGGCTGCAATCATCATCTGCAGTGATTTTGGAGCNCTGGAAAAACCAAATCCTTAACTAGATGGACCTTTGTTGGCAAAGTAATATCTCTGTTTTTTAATATGCTATCTAGGTTTGTCATAACTTTCCTTCCAAGGAATAAGCATCTTTTAATTTCATGGCTGCAATCATCATCTGCAGTGATTTTGGAGCCCAGAAAAATAAAGTCTGACACTGTTTCCACTGTTTACTCATCTATTTCCCATGAAGTGATGGGACCAGATGCCATAGTCTTCATTTTCTGAATGTTGAGCTTTAAGCCAACTTTTTCACTCTTCTCTTTCACTTTCATCAAGAGGCTTTTTAGTTCCTCCTCACTTTCTGCCATAAGGGTGGTGTCATCTGCATATCTGAGGTGATTGATATTTCTCCCAGCAATCTTGATTCCAACTTGTGCTTCTTCCAGCCCAGTGTTTCTCATGATGTACTCTGCATAGAAGTTAAATAAGCAGGGAGACAATATACAGCCTTGACACACTCCTTTTCCTATTCGGAACCAGTCTGTTGTTACATGTCCAGTTCTAACTGGTGCTTCCTGACCTGCATACAGATTTCTCAAGAGGCAGGTCATGTGGTCTGGTATTCCCATCTCCTTCAGAATTTCCCACAGTTTATTGTGATCCACACAGTCAAAGGCTTTGGCATCAGTAGACAAATATATATGTATGTATATATATATACGTTTGGTGTTCAGTGACTAAGTTGTGTTGTACTCTTTGTGACTGCAGCGCGCCGGGCTTCCCTGTCCTTCATTATCTCCTGGAGTTTGCTTAAACTCATGTCCATTGAATCCGTGAAGCCATCGAACTATCTCATCCTCTGTCATCCGCTTCTCCTGCCCTCAACTTTCCCAGCTTCAGGGATTTTTCAAGTGAGTCGGCTCTTCGAATCTAGTGACCAAAGCATTGGAACTTTAGCTTCAGCATCAGTCCTTCCAATGAATATTCAGGGTTGATTTCCTTTAGTATTTACTGGTTTGATCTCCTTGCAGTCCAAGGGACTCTCAAGAGTCTTCTCCAGTACCACAGTGCTCAGCCTTCTTTCTGATCCAGCTCTCACATCCATACATGACTGTTGGAAAAACCACAGCTTTGACTATATAGACCTTTATTAGGAAAATGATGTCTCTGCTTTTTAATACCCTGGCAAGTTTTGTCGAAGCTTTTCTTCCAAGGAGCCTGCATTTGTGTATGTGTGTTAAGTTGCTTCAGTTGTGTCCGACTCTTGTGACGCTCTGGACTGCAGCCTGTCAGGATCCTCTGTCCATGAGATTTTCCAGGCGTGAATAGGGGGGTGGGTTGTCCTGCCCTCCTCCAGGGGATCTTCCTGACCCAGGGATCAAACCCAAGTCTCCTGCAGTTCCTGCATTGCAGGTAGATTCTTTAANATCCTCTGTCCATGACATTTTCCAGGCGTGAATAGGGGGGTGGGTTGTCCTGCCCTCCTCCAGGGGATCTTCCTGACCCAGGGATCAAACCCAAGTCTCCTGCAGTTCCTGCATTGCAGGTAGATTCTTTAATGCTGAGCCACCGGGGAAGCTCCTTCCAAGGAGCAAGCATGTTTTAATTTCATGGCTGCAGTCACCATCCACAGTGATTTTAGAGCCCAAGATAATAAAGTGTGTCATTTTCCTTTTTTTTCCCCATCTATTTGCCATGAAGTGATGGGACCTGATGCCATGATCTTAGTATTAATTCGCTTTATTTTGTTTTATTTATTTTTTGTTTATCCAATTTTTTTTCCAGTTTACTGAGATATAATTGACATAGAGGACTATATAAATTTAAGGTATACAGCATAATGCAATGATTATTGCATTAAGTTTAATGAACATCCATCATCTCATACAGTTAAAAAAGAAAAGAAAAAATGACACTGTGATGAGAACTTTATGACTTACTGTTTTAATAATTTTCACATATAACATGCAGCAGCGTTAATTATATTTATCACATTGCACATTACATCCCTAGTAATAAATATTATCTGATATCTGAAATTTTGTATGTTTGACTACCTCCTCCTGCCCCAAACCTTCACCTAGAGAAACCACAAGTTTTTATCTCTTTTCCTATAAATTTGTTGTTTTTGACATATACTTAACCTACACCATGTTAGTTTTTGGTACACAACATAGTGATTTAATATTTTTATACACTTCAAAGTCATCACCACAATAAGTCTAGTTATCATCTGTCATCATAAAAAGATATTATGTATTATTGACTGTATTCCCCACACTCCACATTTCATCCCTGTGACTCATACATTTTGTAACTGAAAACTTGTGCCTCTTAATCTCCCTAACTCATTTCTTAGAAGTATATCTCTCATAGGCAATAGCTGTTTATTTATTGAGAAATAAGAATTGGATATAAATTCTAATTTATGAGGTGTGCTTCTTTGAGCCTAATCCTAACTGAAACATTAAAACTTATTTTGCTTTTCTCTACATATTTTTGTTTGAAAAGAAAAGGATGAAAACCTTTGGGAATCATTTATAGTCAACTTTTAAAGCATTTTTAAAAGATCTAACTCTTGCTAACTAACTGTTCTTTAAGCATTTATGTCACATGTTGACTTTTGAAATTTTGGTTATGCTATCAAAAATGTGTGCAATAATCAGTTATGTGAATAGTAATTTTAAATATGATGATTTTTTTTACATTTAAACATTGTAGCTTTAATATTATAATAATATTTATTTTAAATTGACATTCATTTGTCTAGTTTTTTGAAGTAGGTTTTCTGTAGTCTAAAATGGCAAAATTTAAAGAAATTGAATGTGGAGTCACAGGTATTATATTTGTATAATCTTAATTAACATTTCATTATTTCTACTCACTATTAATAAAGAAGGAAAACAAGCTGGTGAAATTTATACAATGATCTCCACCATGAATTAAAGCTGACAGTTAGAAAAGAGAATAAACATGGAGTGAATGCTGAAATACACTTGGGGTATCGCCTTCCTACACTGCCCGTTAAAGTTGACATAAGCCCAGAAGAATGAGCTCCTTCTGATTAGAGGAAAAAGAAGACAAGATTTGTGTCTGGGTAGATAGTGATTGAATTTTTCAGTCTTCTGGAAAATTAAAGCCTGACCCAAACATACACTTCTGTTTTGTTTCCTTTGAGACAGCCAAGAATATGAGATAATAATTCCAAGCATTTCAAATACCAAGAGATGCTAAGACTGATGCATCGTTTCCTATTTCATGAGCTCAAGACAGGATGCTCAGCTCATAAACACATTTAGGGAGCTTTATGGGACACAGAATCACTTACGCAGCGCTGTGAGCCTTCATTTTTAATTCTCCTCCAAATTAATTTTTATGACTTCTCAGGGAGTCTTTCCAATTCCCTATATAGGTCATGAAATCTTGATTAAACATTTAATGAGATTCCTTGCATAGATCTGTCTTATTTCCCATGCCTCTTCATTCTACCATGTTTATTCAACTCAGTGGCCCATCCCTAAAATAAACTATTAAAGCAGAGTCACTACCCCTTCATGGTTTTACAACATACAGTTTTTCAGTCCTGGCCTCCATAGTTGCAAGTTGTTTAAAAATATGCCTTTAACTATTGTTGGGAGCCTCCTAGGTGATAGTCACTGTGAAAGTGAAAGTGAATTTGCTTAGTCGTGTCCGACTTTTTGTGACCCCATGGACTGTAGCCTACCAGGCTCCTCAGTCCATGGGATTTTCCAGGCAAGAGTACTGGAGTGGGGTGCCATTTCCTTCTTCAGAGGATCTTTCCGATCCTGGGATCGAACCCTGGTCTCCCACATTGTAGGCAGACACTTTACTGTCTGAACTACCAGGAAAGACCAGTCACTGTACAGGAGGGTAATAAAGACAAGTATGAATAAAAGTGGTGATTTTCTTCTCTCAAATAATTCACAGTATAGTTGGAGATGTCAAAAAAGGTATTTGCAGTGTGAAGGTGAGACGAACGTAAACTGCTGTGAAATACCTGGTGCCCTCCTGAGTTTCTGGCACATCATTTTTCAGTATGGCGTTGATATAAATTCACTTGGAAATTAATCTGGATTTCTCTGTTCAGTGCAGACAATACAATTAGTGCATGGTCTAATCATCTTCACTCTTCTACCAATAACTGTGCTTATCACATATCATATATAAAAAGTAATTTTTGTTTTATAATATTATTATGGTAATAAGTATTAATATGGGTCTGGTATTCAATATCTCAAGCATATACTACAGATATTAATGTTAAATAAGGTAAAATAACGATGGAAGAGTAAATAAAAGCATCACTGGTATAAGAATTATAACAGGAAACAGTGGGGAGGAAGCAACTAAATCTGCCTGAGGCTGAGGAATTAGACAAGGCTTGACAAGGAAATCACATTTATAGTGAGACTCAAAGAATAGACATATAGATAGACACATAGCCAGCTCCTTAGCTAGATAATTAGATAGATAGATAGATAGGAGTTCATGGTCGTGAAGAGATCAGAGAGAGAACACCCTAATCAGTAAGAAGAGTAAATGTGTGAAACTGTAATAGCTGCCAGGGCAAAGTGGGGTATGGCGAAAATTGATTTCTGCCAAAGGAAGAGCATCTTTATCATGCAAACAATGGAGAGTTGAGAATGTGAACTTCTTTCTCTTCTTTTGTCAGAGATGCAAACGAATTTAAGATTTGATTGAACATTGTTGAACAACTCTGGTTATTGTTGTGATTTCTGAAGGAGAAATGGCTGAAAGTAGAAGATCTATTAAAACACCCTTGCTAAATATTTCACAGCCAAGAAGGTGAGATCTAGATTCCTTATGTTTTGGGGAAGCAGGAATGGGTTCAAGAACTATTTTAATTAGAAAGGGGGAAAAAAAAACAAACCTTGGTAACATTAGATAGAAGGAATAAATAAGAAACAAAAAGTAAGTCTTGATTTATTCATTCAAAATAAAGAATAAAAAGGCATAGGTTTGTCCTTCCTTGGCAGTCCAGCGCTTAAGATTGAATGCTTCCATTGCAGTGGCACATGGATTTGATCCCTGGTTGGGAAACTAAGATCCTGCATGACTTGTGGCCAAAAAAAGACAGATTTTTATGGACCACATGAGATTTTAAGTGTAACTATCTATTTATAATGCTTACAGTGCATCTAAACAGGAATATCTAAAAAGATATTATAAACATTAATTGGAGCACAAAAGATGGTAGAGGTTAAGTATAATGGCTATTTTGCTGTGATACAGTAAGAATTATAATTGAAGCTGAAGAGTATAGACTCATAATAGACCACAAAGCATTTTTTCACTAGCCTATCCTATGTTTATTGTTTTAGGCCAAAATCACTTTTGGTAAATCAAGTTGTTTTAGTTATCTTATTCAAATAACACAACATTAAAAGCTAGAAGATCATTGTTTGAAGAGTAGGACAGACTTTTTAATTTTCTCCATCTCAGTTTCCTGATTCACAGAGTGTTTAGAATAATATTTGTTTTACTGAATTATTGAAAAACTTAAGAAAATATAAGATGAGGAAAAAATACATAATTAAATGTGTCTAAAAAAGATCCATTTTAAATTTAAATCTAGATATATTGAAAATAAAAGGATAGAAAAAGATATACTATACAACCAGTTAGCATACAAAAACTGGAGTGGCTATATTGATAATAGACAAGATAAATGCATGAGGAAATGTATTATAAATAGAGATATTGCATAATGATAAAATGATATGTTTTTCATGAAGACATTGCAATCTTATGTACCTACAAAACTGACATTAGTAAAGAGAAAAATATAAACAAATTCAAAATATAGATATTTTAATATTCAACTCACTAATTGTTAGGATAACAAAAAAAATCAGAAAAAATAGATTTTATAACATTATCAATTATTTTCAAACTAATTGGCATTTATAGAACAACACTTTACCCCCAAATTATGAAACACACATTGTCTTTAAGTGGACTTAAAACGGTCACAAAATTTAATCAGACACTGGACCATGAAATAAATACTAATACATTTAAAAATAATGAAGTCATTAAGAAAGTGCTCTCTCCCACACAGCAAAATTAAATTCCAGTAATATTGCAATTGAACATGATATTTAAACACTCCTCTAAGTATTTTGAATTTAAATACATATTTCTCAATAACTCAAGGGACAAATAGAGGTCAGAAAGAGTTTGAAAATATTGTTAAACAGATAATAATAAACTACAATATAACAAAATATGTAGGATGCGGCTTCAGAAATGAAGGAAAGTTTAAAATCAGTGTTGTAAGTGTCCATCTTAAGAAATGAGAGAAAAAAAGTGCATCAAACAAAATTAAGAAGAAAAAAGGAAATAATAAACAGAGGAAATTAATGACTCACAAATATGAAAATTAGTTAAGAATATTAAAAAATTAAATACTAGCAGGATTGATTGAGAAGAGGGAAAATACAAATTACCATATGAATTACTGATAAAAGAGAGATTATCCTTCTCTTTAAGTTCCATAGACATTCAGTTCAGTTCAGTCGCTCAGAGTCGTGTCCGACTCTTTGCGACCCCATGAATCGCAGCACGCCAG
>SJYX01005521.1:593486-627759 GCA_006410675.1 Oreotragus oreotragus | reverse complement strand
TGAAGATCTTTTCTGTACAGTTCTTCTGTGTATTCTTGCCACCTCTTCTTAATATCTTCTGCTTCTGTTAGGTCCATACCATTTCTATCCTTTATTGAGCCCATCTTTGCATGAAATGTTCCCTTGGTATCTCCAATTCTCTTGAAGAGATCTCTAGTCTTTCCCATTCTGTTGTTTTCCTCTATCTCTTTGCATTGATTGCTGAAGAAGGCTTTCTTTCTCTTCTTGCTATTCTTTGGAACTCTGCATTCAGATGCTTATATCTTTTCTTTTCTCCTTTGCTTTTCGCCTCTCTTCTTTTCAGTGCTATTTGTAAGGCTTCTCCAGACAGCCATTTGGCTTTTTTGCATTTCTTTTCCATGGGGATGGTCTTGATCCCTGTCTCCTGTACAATGTCACGAACCTCATTCCATAGTTCATCAGGAACTCTATCTATCAGATCTAGGCCCTTAAATCTATTTGTTAAGGCAAAGGATCTATACAAATAAAGTACATAATAATAGTCAATAATGATAGGGTAATTAAGAACAAGTAAAACTAAGGCAGTAGAGATTAGAACAGTAGTTGCCTTTGGGGATGGAAATTAATTTGGGGTGATGAATACAATCTCTATTTTGGTCAGAGTGGTAATCGCCTGGGTGTATACATTTGTCAAAAGTTACCACGGATATTTTTTGCATATAAATGACTCATTAAAATAGCTTTAAAACTCATTGAGTTGTACACATGATTTGTACATTTTTCTTTTGTGTTACAGTAAAAAACACTTTGAAGAAACTTTGAGATAAATATGTGATTTTTTTTTTAAGAAAAAGTATGTAAGGTGTCCTCCTACCTATGAACCTGATCACCTCTGCCTCATCTTTAAGAGCTATATGGTTGTCCCTGAGTTATTCTTGGTAGTTTTCTATAACTTGAATTTTCTTTTGAGTTCCCAGTCTCTCCATGATTCAGGACTCCGAACTCTCAGATTTCAACACCAACTGCATCCCTTGACATTGACATCCCAGCTCTCACTAGTGTAGCACTTTTCAAACTTAATTGTGCCCAGGAATCTTGTCAAATGACAGGTTCTGACTCAGGAGGTCTGAAGTGGAATTGGAGAGTCTATACTTTTAACAAGTTTTCAGCTGCTTATCTGGGGGCTGCCCTTGGAGTAGCAAAGCTTGCGTGCACAGTGTTGTGGCTTTACTCTCTGGCTCGCAGTGCCCTGAGCTGTCTCAGGCAAGAACTTTCCTCAGTTTCTAGCACCATAAATACAAATTATGACACTACCCGCCAGACCACTTCCTATGCCAGGCCAGCCCCAGGTCCAATACAAGGGCATTTTTAACCACATCAACATGGAAGTGTGTACGTATCTCATTTATCCAGGGATCAACTTTTCCACTTCTGTTAATTTTCCAAATAACTGAAATTAATCTACATTCAGTATTATTTTTATGCATCTAACTCTTTGTAAGACTCATTGCACTTCCCAAAGTCATATTCAGAGAATACTAAAAATGATTGAATCTTTTATTAGTAACTCAGAGTCATTACAAGTTTGAAATGAGGTGATTCCTTTTGGAGCTATTGAGATCTGTTTATCCCTTTTAAAGAAGTCCTAGACTGCCATTCTTTCTGGGCTTTGGTGCACTTTTGGAAATAGTTTTTGCTTTCCTAATTCCCTGACAGACTCTCAGCTGTTAGTTCTTATTATTAGACTTCAGCTTGCCTGACTCTAGTAAGCATCTTTCTCTCTTCTAATTGCTGTTTTGATTGAATTATAAAAATTAAAATAAATTATCAAGCAATAGTATTATTCATTTGTTTAAAACAAAAGTAAAAAGACTTGATGAGGACATAAAGCTTCCTTCTGTTAGAAGTCACTGGAGATTTAGTGTCTAACTTTCATTAATTTGGTAACTTCTTTAGATGCTAATTTTGCCTTCTTTTTGTTATGGGCTCTATTCTACAAAGATGTTTATTTGTATTTAGTTTGTAGACAACTTGGAATAGAATCAGCTGTGGCACTTACCTAAAATTTAGACTCTAGGGTCCAACCTTAGAGATGCTTACATATTAGATCTGGAGGTGGACCCAGGAGTCTGCATTTAGTAGACACCTTGGAGGCTTCCTGTGGCAAGCAAAATTTGAAAAAACACTCTTCCTGTATAAGTGCCTCCAATCAGTTGAAGATCATGGTACCTTCTTTAAATTCTCTTTACAGTGTCTCCTTTATCTCCTGACTTCTTGATTATAGCTGAGACTAAAGGCCGTATTAGAAGACTTGTTTGTCACAATTAGGAAGTTTCTTATCACTTAATGACTCAATCGTCTCCGTTTCTTCGGAGTGGAAAATCAGATGGGAATGAACTAACTTGCATATCAGTCTTCTACACCTGGTCTGTGGCCCTTCAAAGTTAAACGCTGACTGGGAGAACATCTCAGCTGCAAATCCACAGATCTGCCAACAAATACAAGATTTTCCCAGATAAAAAAATCAGATGTACAACTTAAAGCTTGAACTGAAGCTTGCCATGTGGATGTGGAAACAATTTCCTTCATTCAAAATATTTATCAGATACCTAACAGTTACTAACTCTTGTCCAATTTTTAAGAAGTCTTCTAAAAGTGACTCATCCTTCATTCTTGTCTGTCTAAAGTTTCATAAGACACCAAAAGAAATCTAAGATGTTGTCTAAAGTACAAAACAGGCAAGAAAAGACATCTTTGAGACAAATTCTGACGGAAGAAAAGCCCTCTCCCTCTCTGTCTCTCTGTGCCTATCATCCAGAAATTGACAGCTGTAGAAGGAAATGGCATGTTCACAGTCACTATCCTCAACTTGGTTCCTGTATTCATGTGTGCATGCTCAGTGTGTTCAACTCTTTGCGACCCCATGGACTGTAGCCGCCAAGGTTCTCTGTCCATGGGGTTTCTCAGGCAAGAATACTGGAGTGGGTTGCCATTTCCTCCTTAAGGGGATCTTCCCGACCCAGGGATCAAACTGGAGTCTCCTGCATCTCTTTGCAGGTGAATTCTTTACCACTGAGCCACCTGGGAAGCCCCCTTAGTACATTTTAATAAGCATCTGACTTCCACTCTGTAAAAATTCACTTATTCCACAAATATTTATTGAACTTCTGTGAGCCAGGAACTGTATTAGCTACTAGCACAGGATACAGGAACAAATAAGAAGATTAAAAGTTCTGCCTTTTTTTGCTTTTTTTTTACACTTACATTGTAGTGGGAAAAGTAGACAATAGAGTCAAGACAAAAAATAAGTGTATAATATGATATGCTGCTGCTGCTAAGTCGCTTCAGTCGTGTCCGACTCTGTGCAACCCCAGAGACGGCAGCCCACCAGGCTCCCTCGTCCCTGGGATTCTCCAGGCAAGAACACTGGAGTGGGTTGCCATTTCCTTCTCCAATGCATGAAAGCGAAAAGTCAAAGTGAAGTCTCTCAGTCATGTCCAATTCTTAGTGACCTCATGGACTGCAGCCTGCCAGGCTCCTCTGTCCATGGGATTTTCCAGGCAAGAGTACTGGAGTGGGGTGCCATTGCCTTCTCCGATAATATGATATAGTATGATTGTAAGTGCTAAGGAGAAAATAATAAAGAAGTGTGCCAGGGTCCAGCCCCTGCAGGATACAGGGAAACCTGAAGGAGAAATGGCGTCGGCGATTGTGACTGATATAGAGAGAGACAGATAAGAATGTTGTAGATAAGAAAATAGAGAAGAAAGAAAAGAGGCTGATGTTCCTTGGTTTATACAGAAAATCAATAAAGTCTCAAGACAAGAGACTTGCACCGTCTACGTGAGGCCACAGGTGCCCTCCCGGTCTCCCGAGGGAGTGAAGGCGCAGGGCGCCTTCCCGTTCAGGTCTTAGAAACCCAGGCAAATAAGTAGACATGGCGGACTTCTGTACTCCAAATGGGAACCAGCCTGAAAGAGAGAGTAAGAGGAGGAAAATGATTGACACGAGGAGATCAAGCTGCTTTGATGAGCGAGATCCATAGCTTTATTTTTAAATGGTACTTATATACTTTTTGTACATAGAGGGAAATGAAAGATGCAAGGTCATACAGAGTCAGCCCAACATTCCAGCAGTTTTGCCCTTATTGAAACCAGGATATTTCTGCATACCTTTTCCACAAATGATGTTGTGTACAGTATCTTCTGGCCTTGGAGGCCTGTGAACATTTTATGACCCTCTTTTGATAAAGGCTGCTCAACCAGAAAACTTATTTTCCCTCAAAGTGTTTTTTCTTTATATTTCTAATCTATGTCAGCCTCAGAAAANCAGAGTCAGCCCAACATTCCAGCAGTTTTGCCCTTATCAAAACCAGGATATTTCTGCATACCTTTTCCACAAATGATGTTGTGTACAGTATCTTCTGGCCTTGGAGGCCTGTGAACATTTTATGACCCTCTTTTGATAAAGGCTGCTCAACCAGAAAACTTATTTTCCCTCAAAGTGTTTTTTCTTTATATTTCTAATCTATGTAAGCCTCAGAAAAATGCCAAACAGAGTTACGTTTTTCACAGAGCAAAGGTGCAGTGAGTTACAAGAAAGAACCAGTTAGCTCAAAAGTCTGATATGGTTAAATTCAAGGCTACACTTGTTTTTCTTGCATTCTCACTATGTTAACTAATGCATTCCCAGGTGCACAGTGGATACGAGATATGGGGACTTAGCAACAAGCACTGGCCCAGTAATGAAATCCTGCACCAGCACCAGCACCACTCTAATAACTTTTAACTCTTTCAAGGGCTCTGTGTTTTAGGCTTTCCGTGCCTCTCACAGTTGGGAGGCTGTAAATGATTGTATGCATAGTTGCAAGAGTCTGGATATACCTGCCAAGCAAGCTAGAATGCTAACAGAGGGGGTTTGTTTTGAAATATTCCTCTCATGTCCAGGAGACTTATTAGCTATAGCCCTAAGTTGATTTTCTCCAGAGAAAGGTGGTCAGGGTTAGCCCCCTGTTAATGTCAGAGGAGTTGGTGAAAGTCTTGAAACAGTAAAACAAACAGATTCTGGTTTTGGGGTAGATGCTTGGGAAAGCCTAGGGAGCCCCTTGAGTTCTGAAGCCTTGCTTAACAGTTCTCTTCCGCATGACTTTTGTCATGGGTGGGATCTCCCATGGTGGCTCCCGGCAAAGATCAAATGATAGACCCTACCAAGCAGTGTGTGGTCACAGAGCTGTGGATACAAAAGATTGTTGATACTTTGACCTTCACACACGTGTGTCCGGCTGCTCAGTCACATTGGACTCAGGCTCCTCTGTCCATGGAATTTTCCAGGCAATCTTCTCAAACACAGGATCAAACCAGTGTCTCTTGCATCTCCTGTGTTGGCAGGCAGATTCTTTACCACTAGAGCCCCGTGGGAAGCCCAAACCTCATACACACACACACACTATATACAGTGAACACATATTGACTCTCATTGCCAGGTGTAAAAAGATATTCCATTCTGGTATTTTCACTTGGTGTACTATTTCTTGCTATACAGAGATACGGTATGGGCGGCTTCTCGTTCTCCTGCAAAATAATCAGAACTCTGCCACGAGAACTTCATTTAGTGAATTAAAAATCTGTGGGAGTTTTCATGTTTGTCTTTCCTGCAAAACTTCTTTTTGTGCTTCTGTTATGTTAGATTTTTTTTTTTTTTTGGAGGTTGAAACAAGACCTTATGGATTGACCTCGAGATTGATTTGGGGGCCATGGCGGGTGGGAGGGAGCAGAAGAGGGGAGAAGGGGAAAGCACTGATTAGAATTCTAAGTTGACATTACTCTATTTTCCAAATTTTCTTTTAACTGCCCTTCCAGTATATTCAGAAAAGGTGAAACTGCATGTCCCTGTAGAGAGGAGCCCCTGCTACAGAGAATTGTTTTGAAAAAATTATAGGGCATGAAGTCAAGAGGTCCTGACCCTGAATCCAAGAAGTCTCCTTTTATCCCACACCTAGGGAGCTGTGATCCATTACAATCCCCAGGTTGGTGCTGTGATCTCCTTACTGCTGGAAGAACATTTCATACTCAACCCAAGAAGGCAGGACTCACTTCACACTCAGCAGGTGGGTGTCCCATTTAGAGGTGTTGATGGGGGTGGTGTGTGGGTGTGTGTGTACCCACGTATGTATGAGGGAGAGACAGAGAAAGACAGTTTAACCAAAGTCTGAAAATCAGGAAACAAATGCTTGCTGTTGTGATGCTATTGGAACGAGTATATAAATAACCTTGTAGATAATGTCTTTGACTTATCATTTACCTTCGTTTTGTGGAAACCATAGCTTGCTAGCTAGCCAAATTTTCAGCTCTGGGCAGTGTTGGTGAAAATGATGAACAATCAGTAATAGCAGTAGAGAACAGTTTTATTTGCACCAAAGCAAGGATCACGGGCCAGAATACAGCCTCTCAGATAACTATAAGGAACCGCTACAGGAATATGTGATTTTCAGCACAATATTCTGTCTTGTCAGAACAAGGAACATCAAATAAGTCAGGGATACATTCCTTCAAGGTTTCAGGAAACACAGCACATACACAGTGAGTCAGTATGGCCTCGGTATCAGGGAAGAGAGTCTTATCATCAAAGGAGGACCAGCTTTGGTGTGCCAGGAAGGGAGGCATTTAATCTTTATTTTTAGCAGGGACAGTCTGTATTTCTAGTCAACGTGCCCTTTTCTTTAATAATTAAAGCAGAAGCACAATGTTATGTTTGAGAGCCACAAACAGGCTATTTCAGTTAGCGTAAAATTCAACTTAACCCCTATGTAAGCCAGTAGCCTGGAGAAGGCAATGGCACCCCACTCCAGTACTCTTGCCTGGAAAATCCCATGGATGGAGAAGCCTGGAAGGCTGCAGTCCATGGCGTCGCTGAGGGTCGGACACGACTGAGCGACTTCACTTTCACTTTTCACTTGCACGCATTGGAGAAGGAAATGGCAACCCACTCCAGTGTTCTTGCCTGGAGAATCCCAAGGATGGGGGAGCCTGGTGGGCTGCCATCTAGGGGGTTGCACTGAGTCGGACACAACTGAAGTGACTTAGCAGCAGCAGCAGCAAGCCAGTAGCCATGTATGGATGTGAGAGCTGGACTATAAAGAAAGCTGAGTGCTGAAGAATTGATGTTTTTGAACTGTGATGTTGGAGAAGACTCTTGAGAGTCCTTTGGACAGCAAGGAGATCCAACCAGTCCATCCTAAAGGAAATCAGTCCTGGGTGTTCATTGGAAGGACTGATGCTGAAGCTGAAACTCCAATACGTTGGCCACCTGATGTGAAGAATTGACTCATTGGAAAAGACCCTGACTCTGGGAAAGATGGAAGGTGGGAGGAGAAGGGGATGACAAAAGATGAGAGGGTTGGATGGCATCACCGACTCAATTGACATGAGTTTGAGTAAGCTCTGGGAACTGATGATGGACAGGGAGCCTGGCGTGCTGCAGTCCAAGGGGTCACAAAGAGTCAGACACAACTGAGCAACTGAACTGAACTGAAGCCAGAATAACTTACCCATAAGTCAACATGGGAACATATCTTTTATTAGAAGCAAGATAATATAAACCTCACTTCAGGGCAGGGAGAGGTACAATGGAACATAGTGATGATGAGTATGTCTCACTCCACACTTTTGAGTATGAAAATGTCCAGAGTCGTGCTGAGTTCATGGAAGAAAGAACAGTGCTGTGAAAATAGTACAAAGTAGAAAACCTTCCACATTTCTGTTTGCTCTATCCTTGGTTAAGCATTGAGTTGCTTGGCAACTATGTCTGGGCTTCCTTGACTTCCTCCATGAAGTGGACAAAAGACTGTGTCTGAATTTTGTTGTAAAACTGGAATAAGCTAATAAATGACACATGTGTAAGACAGCAGGAGATTAAGATGTGCTTTTCTACAAATTATTAAAGATGTATCAGCAATGTGGAAGGAAAGAGGCTGAAGGGGCTCATTTTAGAAAGCCAGCAGAGAAATATTTTCCTTAAGATTGTACATGTTAAGAAACTACACAATGTCCCGAAGATTTTCCATCAGACTCCTGCAGAATTGGCAAAAACTGTGTGACCTAATTCAATTACAATTGATTCACTGGGTCAGATTAACTCCCAGACTCAGCACATTCCAGGCGGTCAGGCACCCCAGCCTTGCTGCAGAGTTTCATGGGGCTCCCAGAGTGCGCCTCCCACCAGAATCGATTTCGGCTTTGTGCATTCCCCCCGAGATTGCATTAACGCTTCCCTGGTGTGTGCTGCCATCCTAGAGGCACTGTTTGCCCATCTTGCACACTTTGATACTTGTAGGGAGAGTTACAGACTTCCCAGGTGGCCCAGTGGTAAAGAATCTACCTGCCAGTTCAGGAGACGTGGGAGACGTGAGTTCAATCCTTGGAGAAGGGAATGGCCACCCACTCCAGTATTCTTGCCTGAAAAATCCCCGTGAGTAGCGGAACCTGGCGGGCCGCAGTCCACGGGATCGCAAAGAATCAGCCGCGACTTAGCAGGCGTGCAGGGAGGGTAACAGGACTTAAAACCATGAAAACGAGACTCAGAGTGAGTAATTCACTGGACATCACTCAGCTTATAAGTGTTCGAGTCAGAGCTCACTGTAGTTCTCATGTTCTTTTAGCCCAGAAGAGATGTCCTAGGACTTTATTCATTCCTTAGGTATAGTGTTGTTGACTGAAGTGCTCTGGTTTTTAATTTTAAGTTTACTGAGGCATAACTGACAGGTAAAATTGTGAAAGGCTATCTTCTTCGTGATGTTTCATGTTAATGCAGGAGAAGGATGTCTTCCTGAAAGGCAGGCACGTTCACCTCTGGAACGCCTCCAACATTCATAGCAGTACCTGAGAGGTTTCTGACACTCAGTGTGTGCTTGGTCATTTTAACGTTTTAAAGTTCAGGCTTAAAATCGAGCATTTTTTATCAACCACGTTGCCTTGTTAAGTTAAAGTGCAAAAGGAGGCCCCCCACCACCACCACCACTGCACTAAACAGTGTTTGAACGGAGACTCTCTAAGACAGCTCGGCTGTTGGTTTTCTGGGCAGCAGGTTTCAAATGCATCTGCCCCTTTTCCTTCCTCTGCATCCCCCAGCCCCATTCCTCTGGCAGCATTTTTCTATTACCATGAAAAAGGCTACGGAGCAGACTGCTTATCTTAGAGAAATGTCTCTGCTTTTAACATCTTGACTCTAGCTCAGAGATGTTTCTTGTGGGTTTCCCTGGGCTATCTTTGCCTAATTTTGTATCCTAGTAATTGTCTCAGTAAAATATCATCCCTTTGTTCTTCTAATACATCACACTACATTTGCTTCTATTTATACAGATCTCTTCCACAGGAGGGGCAGAGGCATAGTTATTTATGTCTACATATATATGTATATATAATGGATTTTTTTTCCCACACACAAATCTCCCTGGCTTTCCATCTCTTCATTGGAGCTTTAAAACCTCCAGGCAGATTATATCAATGCTTCATCACGCTTCCATTGTCCAGGCAACAGACAATACTCTGAATGGTTCCAAAAGAAAATCACTACCTGCTGATAGCCAGGGTAGATGTCACTTACCAGATGTCTGGCTTTCATTGTTGCTAACTTGTTTAATTTCTACACCCAGCAAGGAAAGTGTTTTGATCCTTCAAAGCAGAATGTGCGCTGTACCAATTGATTCCAAATGGCCTCTCTTTAGATTGAATTTTTACTTTATTTGGTTGAATGATTCTCTTTCATTGAAACCTGTATTTATGTGGAAAATTCAAATGCATGCCACTTTGCATTTCAAAAAAAAAAAGAACCTTTGTGTTTATGAACTCACTTTTGAGTTGCAATTACAGTTATTTGTCTCTGGGATCCACAACATGCAATTGGGTCAACACTGTTAATGAGTGACTAGTGTTATTGTTAATGAGTTACTAGTGATAGTCTCAGTGTTTCATCCCCAGCAGGTGGTAAAAACAATATGTTAACAGAGATAATTATGTTAATGTTTCAAATATCCACAGACCAAGGAAGTCATTAAAAACATACAACTAAGAGGTTAAAAGGAACAAACACATGAAATATTAGCCAAAAATGCATTTGTCTCCCCTTCATAGAAACTTTGTTCTGTATCTCAGTGTCCAGTTCTGTTCATTCACAGAGCATCAAAATGGCAAGAAAAGAACGCTGATTTCATCTATGAATAACAAATGCTGGAGTGTAGAAAAGAAGGGAACCCTCCTACACTGTTGGTAGGAATGTAAATTGGCACAGCCACTGTGGAAAACAGTATGGAGGGACCTTCAAAAACTAAAAATAGAGCTACCATATAATCCTGCAATTCCACTCCTGGGCGTATATCCAGAAAAAAAAATTAATTCAAAAAGATACATGCGCCCCAGTGTTCATCGAAGCACTATTGACAATAGCCAAGACACAGAAGTAACCTAAAGATCCACTGACAGATGAATGAAAAAATATGTGATACATATACACAGTAGAATTTTAGCTATAAAAAAGAATGAAATAATGCCATTTGCAGACCTAGAAATTATTATACTAAGTGAACTGTTAGACAGAGAAAGACAAATATCATGATATCACTTATACGTAGAATCTGTAAAAATGTTACAAAAACTCTAAAAATAAATAAATAAATAAATAAAAATTAAAAAACTAAAAAAAAAAAAAAGTTACAAAAGAACTTATTTACAAAACAGCCTCAGACATAGAAAACAAATTTATGATTACCAAAAGGGAAAGATTGGTGAGGATAAATTAGGATTAACATATACATACCATTGGTCTTCCCAGGTGGCGCTAGTGGCAGAACCTGCCTGCCAATGCAGGACATAGCTTCGATCCCTGGGTTGGGAAAATCCCCTGAAGGAGGACATGTCAACCACTCTGGTATTCTTGCCAGGAGAATCCCATGGACAGAGGAGTCTGGTGGGTTACAGTCCATATGGTTGCAAAGAGTCAGACAGGACTGAAGGGACTTAGCCTGCGTGCTCGCATGCACACTGCTCTAAGTAAAACAGGTAATCAACAAGGGATTAGCACAGGGAACTCCACTCAGTATTCTATAATAACCTGTATGGGAAAAGAATTTTAAAAAGAATAGATATGTGTGTATGCATAGTAAGATCACTTTGCCATACACCTGAAACCAACACATTATAAATCAACTATATTCCAATATAAAATAAAAATTGTTTTAAAAAAAGGCTGATTTCAGCTGGTTTTGGGCACCATCAGCATGGGCAACTGATAGACCTTAATGCTTTTGGTGTGAGATGCTTAACTTTGTAGGATAAACATTCAGGTAGTTAACAAAAATTTTATCATTCGAACCTGAGAAAGTCATTGTGTGGAACATGTGAAATAACAAATAGATAATCTGGTTCCTGTCTAAAAGAAGCTTAGGAAACCTTTAGCGAGGCAAGACGTATGCAAGTTAAATGGTTGGCAAGACACAAGAAGCGAACACAAGGTAGTTTGTGACGGAAAGCAAGCTAAAAATAGATTGACCAATCAGGGTCAACAGAGGAATCATTCCCTGCACATTTCATTGTATGTTTCCATCATTAGAAAGCAAAAATAATGAAAAGACCAGATGCTACATCATTTCTCTGATGCCTTAAGGGTCAATGATGATTGATACATGCAAATACTTTTATAATTTTGAAAATTCCTTTTATGAAAAAAAAAAATCCCGTAGTAGAGACAATACAGAATTTGAAAGAACAAAAATGTGGGCAGGAGTCATTGGAAAATTATCTATGAAGATGGAAGTGTCTATCAGTTAGATATTTGCTTGTTTGCCTGAAATCTTAGAATACCTAACTAATAGTGGNAAAAAAAAAAATCCCGTAGTAGAGACAATACAGAATTTGAAAGAACAAAAATGTGGGCAGGAGTCATTGGAAAATTATCTATGAAGATGGAAGTGTCTATCAGTTAGATATTTGCTTGTTTGCCTGAAATCTTAGAATACCTAACTAATAGTAGCTTCAACGAGTGGACACATTTAAATCTTTCACGTATTAAATTTGAAGTTAGGAGATTCCAGCACCAAAACAGCAGCTTAAGGGTGTCTTCAAGGACCCAAAAAGCTTTCTGTGTTTTCCTCTCTTCCTTCTCCAAAATGTCAGTGTTATAAAATATATGATCACCAAGTGGCTGCTGCTGCTTTAGAATTTTTTTTAGTTTGGGGGGGGTGGGGAATTAAGACTAAAAAGGGTCAATATCAAAGACAAAAATAATAGTTATTGTAGCTTGCGTTTATATGATCCAATAGATACAAGAAAGAGTAGACTATTAGAACTAGAGAATATGATAAAGTGTGAAAGAACAATTATAGAACAAATGAGGCATCATCTCATTCATCTACAGAATATCTATTTATACACTAGACGTGTGTGAATTCTGACAGCACCCCGAACCATCAACATGGCATTTTGCCTCTACTCAGATTATACTCCAGAGAAGGCAATGGCACCCCACTCCAGTACTCTTGCCTGGAAAATCCCATGGGTGGAGGAGCCTGGTGGGCTGCAGTCCATGGGGTCGCTAAGACTCGGACACAACTAAGCGACTTCCCTTTCACTTTTCACTTTCATGCATTGGAGAAGGACATGGCAACCCACTCCAGTGTTCTTGCCTGGAGAATCCCAGGGATGGGAAAGCCTGGTGGGCTGCTGTCTATGGGGTCACACAAAGTCGGACACAACTGAAGTGACTTAGCAGCAGCAGCAGATTATACTCCAGTATGAGGAAGATGGGATTTTTCTTTCAGAAAAGGAATTTTCAAGATTATAAAAGTATTTGCATGTATCAATCATCATTGACCCCTAAGGCATCAGAGAAATAATGTAGTGTCTGCTCTTTTCATTATTTTTGCTTTCTAATGATGGAAACATACAACAAAATGTGCAGGGAATGATTCCTCTGTTGGCCCTGACTGATCAATCTATTTTTAGCTTGCTTTCAATGACAGACTACCTCAAACATGGTTGTCTACAAAAGACTTAAAAAGAGATAAATATCCAGGTTTTTAAACTGTGACTTATTACTTCTAACACATGACATTTTGCCAAGTCACAAGTGTTTCTTCTTAAATAATCATAGCCTCTGATAAGGAAACATCCCAAATCAGCAGCAAAAACATCAGAAGGACAAGTGAGCAGGCCCCTCCCCAGTCCTAGGACCTCTAACTTTGCCAAAACATCACAGGGGTTTTCTTTCTCAACTTCCATATCCCTTCAATTCTGTGTGTGAGTCAGTTTCATTCCTGTGACCAGCAAGGAAATGTCCTGATCACATTCCTTTCTGTCCTAAAAATATCTTGACTTCAGAGCATGTCTTTCTAGGTTCACTCCTATTACTTTATTCTTGGCCACCATCATCTGCTTGGAAAAATAAAAACCTCCGAGCAAAAAAAGTCTGTGTCTCCATTCTCTGTTCACTCAACCCCAGTCTCTACACAGTAGCCAGAGTAACCCTTCCAAAAATATAAGTCTATTCATCTCACTGCTCATCCAACCATCTCCACGGAATAATTCAACAGGTTGCCGTTTTCTCAGCGTGTGCACGCTAAGTCACTTCAGTCATGTCCGACTCTGCGACCCCATGGACAGTAGCCCTCCAGGCTCCTCTGTCCGTGGGATTCTCCAGATACTGGAGTGGGTTGCCATGCCCTCCTCTAGGGGACCTTCCTGACTCAGGTATCCATCCTGGATCTCTTATATTCCCTGCTTTGGCAGTCGGGCTCTTTACTGCTGGTGCCACTGGAGAAGCCAGAGGATGAAGTCATAAGACATAGATGGGTGGTGATGGCTCTCTGCTTACCTTTACAGCATTAGCTACTCCCCTCAGCTCCAAGAGCTCCCCTCAGCTCCATGTCAGCTCACCCTTCTGGGCCCTTAGCTGACCAGCCCTCCTCTCTCTTCCCCATCCCTTTAATCTGGTAGAAGCCTGTTTATGGGCCCAATCTTGCAGCTCTCTGCTCCCATGTTGCTTCCCCTTGGAAATCCTTCCATTCCCATCCCTTTTAGCCCAAAATAGGGCCTCCTCTGACCTGTTCTCTTCACACACTCACTTCCTCCCATGTAACTCACATCACATTGCATTATCACTGGGCTGTTTCAACATTTTGATTTCAGAAACTACTATTTGGCCCATTATTTCTATTAATAAATATTTGTTCAATAAGTGCTGGAGGCATTTTGTTCTAGCCCAGTAAGAAGAGTGAGCTGAGCTGACTTGTAGCAGTGAACACAGAAATAAATGGTTAATACAATGCGGCTGTTTGGGGAGCTAGAGAGAATAAACCATCAAACTATGGAGGTGGGAGCAAAGCAAAACTGAATCTGAAGTTAAGAGTATGTGATAGCTGTCAGTGGGTGATGATAAGACAGAGAGGCCAGGTTTTGGACGGATAGAGCCACAGGTGATGGCTTCAGGCAAGTGACTCAATGAAGAAGTTTTTATCATACCCTCATAATCTAGCAGAATGTAGGGTTTGGAGCAGATGAAAATGCTGGCCCAGATGGACAACACAAAGATCAAATACTTTTGGAGCTGATATAACCACCCTCAATGTATCATCATCATGGGATTGTTGCCTTTAGAATTTCAAGTCAAACTTAAGTCAAATATTTGCCAATGGTGCCACTGCCTTCTCTTTTCCAAAAGTGTCCAATAGACTGAATCTTCCAGAAAGACAATGCATCAGATAAAAGATTGGTACCTTACTGGAGCACCCCTTCAAAACAAGTATATAATCCACCTACCTTAATTTGTATAGACTTAATGGCTAGACTGTGAAGAAGGCTGAGCACTGAAGAATTGATGCTTTTGAAAGTTTTAAATCAACTTTATTCCAATAAATTTTTTTAGAAAAACTGTTAGAGAAAGTCGGTGTAAATGTGTTTACTCTACTTCTCTCTCCAAGACACAGTTCTCCACACATCCCATTACTTTTAACTTATTATTGTTTTCAAATATTTTCTATCTATGCAGAGCTCTATTTTGAACTTTTTCTTTATTTCTGTGTCTGACACATGGGGCTTGCAAAACACATCATAACACCTCAAAAACATTTCACAATCAGGCAGTACTCCAGCACCCATGTTTTTAAAATCAGGCTGTTGTGAATTTTCCAAGAAGGCCAAGAACAACTGTGAATTGTGTCCTTGAGCATTCTCACAGGTGCACAGGAAAGAGTCCTGGCCAGCAGAGTGGGAGGTGCCAAATGGAGAGAGCAAACTGCAACCTCCAACCAAAAAGACATTCATCTGGGGGGCCTGCTATCAGAAATGTCCTGGGTGAAGCTGTCTTGACCTACACAACCAGAGAAGGCATTATCCCAAGGTTTTTAATCTCTACTTTTTTTTTCCAGGGACTAAAAAGATTTTCCAGGAGCACCAGAGAAAGAAAAATGTTCCATCTGTAGCCATGTAAAATATTTATGAGAAAACTCGAAGCTTTTGAAAACTCTTTCTATTCATACATATCTTCATAATTGTAAGAAAAGTGGAAACATTTAAAAAACAAGTGAAATTTCTGAAAATATTACATTTCTGTTTCTGAAATGGTTCCATCTTAATAAAGCCTGGGCTTTTTAAGTCAACTTAAAGCCTCATAGAAAAAGTTTCTTGTAGGAGACTTTTATTAGCTGCTATTTTTCCTTAGGGGTCAAACAATCTCAGTTTTATCAAAGTACAATACTGTATGGGAGTGTTGGGCAGAGGGGGTTGCCTCTGAAAACCAAAAATCAATATATAATATGGGTGCTCATGGAAAAGTATTCCAGAATGCCCTGTTCAATCAGCTGGCCATTCAAGGACCATGTCTGAAACCCTCTCTCTCACTTATCTGAAGCCAGTTTTCTCTCTATTCATCTCAACATCCACAACCATTATGTTCAGTCTTCTATTTTCCAGAGCCACCCTGTTTAATATCTCTTTTCATGTTTGTTTTGAAAGCTAGACATTGTGTTTTTTTCTACGCTGCATTTCCCACACAGGATGTGTGGGGTAAGATGTATAATTGAAGGTTTTTGACTAATCCCTACTGTTGCACAGGTGGGTAAGAAGCAGAAAATGATTGCTGGAAAACTGTAGCCCAAAAGGACAAGTGTTTATGCATGTCAGCATTTCTGAAAATTGAGGCTGGGTCATTATTCCCATTTCCACTTTAGGTGGAGATGATTAAATCATTCTGTCCTGATGATTGTTATGTTGCTAAGTAAACTTCCCTAACATCATCATTATTTGTCTTAATTGATTCTGAAAGGCTAATCTAGTTTCTATTTGTAAAACATTTCTGGAAGTTTCTTTCAGTCTAATGAAACTGTCCAAAAAGTGGAAAACGTAGGAGCAGGAAAGCCAGCAACCTCCAAAGAGACGGAGAAACAAGCACATCTCCAAAGTTCAGAGAAAACTGAGAGAAAGACACAGAAATCAGAGACTTGGAGACCAAAATATTAGGTTTCTTACTTATGAGAAAGAAAAAAAAAGGAGGAGACAGAAACAAGGGTAAATAAGAGGATGCGGCTTCAAATTTATGACTGAAAATGCTGATATTTACCTTTGAATTTAACAGGCTTGTGCATTTCTCTGGTCTCTGGAGCTGGGCAAATGTAATAAAAACCTCCTAGCAAACAGTTCTTCTGTGTATTCTTGCCACCTCTTCTTAGAGAAGACTCTTGAGAGTCCCTTGGACAGTAAGGTGATCAAATCAGTCAATCCTTAAGGAAATCAGTCCTAAATATTCATTGGAAGGACTGATGCTGATGCTAAAGCTCCAGGACTAAGGCCACGTGATGCGAAGAGCCGACTCATTAGAAAAGGCCCTGATGCTGAGAAAGATTGAAGGCGGAGGAAAAGGGGGCAACAGAGGATGAGATGGTTGGATGACATCGCTGACTCAGTGGAAATGAATGTGAGCAATCTCCAGAAGACAGTGAAGGACAGAAAAGCCCGGCATGCTGCAGTCCATGGAGTCGCAAAGAGTCAGACATGAGAGAGACTGAGCAACAAGAACACAACAGCCAGCAGTAGATCAGAATGCACGGCGTCTGGAATATGACGGAGAGATAAAAAGAGACAGGGACAGGACAGCAGAGAGGGAAGGAAAGGGCTGCGTCATGTTCCTGCTCCCAAGCTAAGCCATTAGAAAGCCCCTCTTTTCACCCTGGAGACAAATGAAATTTGAACAGTGAGCAATAGAGGTTTTCCTCTAACCCATGACTCCCCCAGCATGGAAACACAGGACAGTGTGAAGGAAGATTCTCACTTTCATATCCACAAGCTCATGAACATTACAAGAAAATTTCCTTGTCCTAAAGACCTAAATGCAATCAAAATGTCACCAAGACTGGCAGAGTACTCACTTTGCGAAATTTCCAATAAAGCAGAATTACGAAAGCAGAAAAAAAAATGTCAAGAAGCAGTAAAACAAACTTGCAAAGTTGTCAAAGAACTGAGAGCAGTTCTTGATGTTCACTATAAAATGATTTAACTTGTCGTCCAGCCTCCCATCAGGGCTTCCCAGGTGGTGCTAGTGATAAGAACCTGTCTGCCAATGCAGGAGACTTAAGAGATGTGGGTTCAACACCCGGGCCAGGAAGATCTCCTGGAGCAGGGCATAGCATCCAACTCCAGTATTCTTGTGTGGAGACTCCTATGGACAGAAAAGCCTGGCAGGCTACAGTCCATAGGGTCACAAAGATTCAGACACGACTGAAGCGACTTAGCACGGATGCACCAAACTCCAGTCTCTCCACCTGGATATTTAACCTGAATGTTTCAAATAAGAGGGTTCATGAAACTGATCCCGGGGGGCAGATTTGGCTCAGAGGATGCTGATAGTGATTCTGGTTCTCTTTCTGTCTCATGCACACAGGGAGATGTAAAAATATAAATGTAGTTGTTAAGAAAGTGGTAGATATGGAAGCAATCAGGGGAAAGTGGGGAAGTAACAGATTAAGTCAGGGAGCACAAGCATTTCAGGCACAGAGGTCCTACCCTCTAATTACAGTAGGGGGGCTTTTTGGAAAAGCTGAAACTGAGAAAAGTGGACTCTGATTTCAGCAGAACAGACCAACCTTGATAGCAATTAACTCTCATAGATTAAAATTTCATTTTCCTCCAACAGGAACTCCGTGAGAAGGCCATGTGGCCCTGATTTGGAAGAAACAGGAGAAGTAAACCATTCCTGGGTCCTTCTGAGAGCTGGAAGAACTATCCAGAAAGCACAAGGAGATCCACACATATCTAAGAGTATGCATTCCTAAACTCCTATATGGCCTAAAAGGGTAGTGGGAGGAAATGGTGGAATAATAACTTGAGGCTTTTGGGTTTTGGTTCAAACAGATGCAATACCGAGTATAAAAACATGAAATACTTGCCAGGCTGAATTTCCTAATTATTTTTATTTACTTGGTCTTTAAGTCATTGAAAGGAGCAATGATCTGAAAATAATTTTAACATTAAAAAAAAAAATGTAGGCTTACAAGCTTTCAGAACTCAAAATTTCCCTTCAGAGAAGAAAACTGAAGTTGGGAGGAAAGGTATGGCTTTCCTAACTTTACACAGCTTTAAATCCAGTGTCTTATCAAATATCCATGTCCACTCCTTCCCAAGATGGTGTTCTTTCTGCTGCAGGACTTCAAAGGAGCACCCATTCCGCCACATGTGTAAGGACACACCCTCCCTGAGGCCCTCAGTGCGAAAGCTGTTTGTCTACAAACACTGTTCCCAGAACATCCCAGGCAGAGACCACACCCTGACCATTACCACATACCCAAGGAGCATCAGTACTCGTGAGGGAAGCCGGATCTTGACTTGGTTAAGTGAACTTTTATTCCCTAGTCCNGATGAACGTGAGTCTGAGTGAACTCTGGGAGTTGGTGATGGACAGGGAGGCCTGGCATGCTGCGGTTTATGGGGTCGCGAAGAGTCAGACACAACTGAGTGACTGAACTAAACTGAACTGAATGGCTAGACAGCATATCAAAAAGCAGAGACATCACTTTGCCAACAAAAGTCCGTATAGTCCAAGCTATGGTTTTTCCAGTAATCATGTATGAACATGAGAGGTGGACCATAAAAAAGGCTGAGCACCAAATAACTGATGATTTCAAATTGTGGTGCTGGAGAAGACTCTTGAGAGTCCCTTGGACTGCAAGGAGATCCAACCAGTCCATCCTAAAGGAAATCAACCCTGAATAGTCATTAGAGGGACTGATACTGAGGCTGAAACTCCTATAATTTGGCCACCTGATGCGAAGAGCTGACTCACTGGAAAAGACCCTGATGCTGGGAAGGATTGAAGGCAGGAGAAGGGGATGACAGAGGATGAGATGGTTGGATGGCATTACTGACTCAACGGACATGAGTTTGAGCAAGCTCCAGGAGATGGTAAAGGACGCGTAAACCTGGTATGCTGGAGCCCATGGGGCCGCAAACAGGACACAGCTGAGCGACTGAACAATAACACAAGTAAGCTGAGAACTTCTGGGTGTAAATCCGTGTCTGTGCAGCTTTAAGAATATAAAAGCACTTTGCTGCCTTTGTGGGTTCATTTGTTTCTGCTTAGTTTTTATTCCTGGAGAATCTTGAAGGGCGATGCAGTACATAATCTTCAGCTCATGTGTACTGGGCCTAATAAACCAGTTAGTTCATCTCTTCAGTGTCCTTTTAATTGGATCCATGAATGTCAGTGTGTTTTGGAAAATCTGAGCATATTAGTTTCAAGAAAATATTTCTGTCTATAAACAGTCAATGAATTTATGGGGGAAAAAATGTTTAACTTCACCAGTTACCAAAGAATACAAATTAAAACAGAAAGCATCAAATGGTTACTTATTATATTGTAAAAGAAAATAAAAATGTTAGTGTCCACTGTTTATGCAGGTGAAGGAAAGAATGTTCTGTACAGCTGCTGAGATTGTGAGTTGTCCCAACCAGAGGGCATTTGGTAATACATATCAAAAATCTAAAATAATGCACAGGATCACCTAGCAAGTTAGAATTTGTCATAAGGAAATAAATGGACATCTGGTAAAATAATATAATAATTAGTTAAATGTATAGCAGTGGGATATTTTATCTAAATGTTATAGTTCATCCATAGACAGACTGCAATGCAGTCTTTAAAAATACAGATGCTGTTCTGTATACGGTAACATGAAAAGATGTTCATGATAAATGCAGGTAAGAAAAATAGGTTACAGAACAAATAAAATATGTATGTTATGTAACCAACAGCCATACACATAAAGCTTGAAGATCTATAAATCAAAGTCTTGACCATAGTTTTACTACTATGGGGAGATTATTTGATTATTATTATTTGATTTTAATAATTTAAATATTTTTATTTGATACACTTATATGGTAAGTGGTCATGATTGAGATGGGCAGCCAGATGGGGGTGACTGAAGGCAGAAGTCACACAGTGAATCAGAAACAGGAAGCTGAGGCTCGAACCGCCAACCTTTCGATTAACAGCTGAATGCGCCACAGAGACAGCCTTGGGCCAACTCAGCCATTTCTTAATGAAACAGAAAAGGTCAGTTTCCTTCTCAGGTCCTCACTTCCCTCATATGAAGCATGAAAGGGATTAACTAGATATTCTCACAGTCTATTCTAGTCTATTTCAGGCTCAGGAGGTTTAGACTGGTATCATGATGTTTGAATACCAAGAGGGAGTCAACCCTTGAATTGTAACTACCAGCAAAAAAGCCCGAGGATTCATTACAAAGATACTGTTAATTTTCTTTGTCTCTCAATGGCCTGAAGAGGGGATTGGAGGAGGAATGGGGAGCCGCGGGGACTGTGGCATGCTTTAATGATCAGTTTGCATGAGGACTGGATCACTAATGTTCCCTAAAGCTTACCTCTGTCTGGGCTGATCCACTGAAAACATCCACATAGCGCTGATGTGCAGAGGCTCTGGCTAAAAATCCAGGTGAGCCTATCCAAGCCCATGACCAGCCACGTTTAAAATACATAGAGTTCATCAAAGGGAGGGAAAGTGGGCTGATTCCATGCAAATCAGGACTATTACTGGAAAACTAAGTTAACAGTGTCTTCATTACCCTACAGACTATCCCAAACCATATCAAATAGCTATATGACGTTTCATCGGTCATCACCATTTCCAACACTGATTTGGAGTTACTGACCTATAACAAAAAAAGATTTCAAGAAGAGTAAGGCCGAGCCTTGCAGAACTTAACTTTGGAGTAGCATTTGCTAACTTAATGTCACCCTAGGGAAATTGGAGGCATTCAGCCTTACTCACCTTTAAGCCCCTTTCTCACAAATTCAGACTGTTGATTACTCACTACGACATAAGGAACATATCTCTCTCCTGTCCCTCTACCCAAGTCCATCCAAACCCTATTCACCCATTTATGCAGGGTGAGATAAAGCCCCACTTCTGGGAGGAAGTCCTAAAGACCCCTTTGGTTTTCATCAGTTCTCCTTTGCTCTGGCCCATTTTTATAATACTACGTAAACCTACCTTGAATCGTATTCTGCCTCAGCAGCTCTGAAAAGTTTCAAAGGTGTCAGTTTTGTGCCTCCATAATAGAAGCTTCTTTAGGATTAAAACCGGGTCCTATAGTTCTCTGTATTCCCCAAAGAATTTAATGGATGTCCCATAAATCTCTTTTAATTGGTGATTAAATAGATGATAAATAAATATATACCCATGAGCTAGTAAAGAACTATATATGAATAAGGCATCAAGCCTAAAAGAAAATCCATAACCTTCAATCCTTCTGAGAAATGTCCATCAGTTGTTGGGAACACATTGTCCCAGCGTGGGAACCAAGAGAGGGATCTGGGAAGAGAGGAATCTCAAGGCCACCATATAGGGAGCAACTGGTGAGGACTGGGATGAGGATGGGGTGGGATTCCACACTAGAGAGGGCAGGTGAGCTGCTACAGATTTGAGCGAAGGACCACTGGACTTCGGGATCCTAACAGCTGCTGCAACTGAAGAGCCTCCTCTAGACCACTTGGAGAGGCAGAAGCTGGCCCAGCTGGTACGCTGCCTCGACTCTTCCAGTGTGGTGATTCTATTTCTGGCTGAGCCTGGCTGCTTTAGGTAGACCTTTTCCTGAGGATGCTAAAAGTAGCTGCAACAGCAGTTGACCTTCCTCCAGCCAGCTGATGGACATCACTAAGGGATGGACACTGGTGCCTCTGGCCACATGTCCCAGCAGTCCTCTTCCCGCTCCTGCTCTCGTGAGCCTCTTTCACAGCTGGCTAGGGCCTAGCAGGACAGTCAGAGCTGTTGGTAGTTCTGCTTTATAGCTAGTATCGTTTAAAGTGAAGATACTTTTAACCTTGTTTGGTTTTCCAAGATAAGAAGCAGAGGGTGATGCGAATACTGCAAGGTATTTTATAGGATTATGGTTGCAAACTTGAAATCTGCCTGGCAAAAAAAAAAGAGCCTTTAGATGAACTCTGGCCATCCCTGCCAGCCCAGGGAGTCTGTGATAATACTAAGAACAAATGCCAATTTTCAAAATGGCTCTAATTAAAAGTTCACACGTAGAACAGTGCCTAGCAAACTGTGTGTGTGTGGAAGCCTGGGGGTGGGAAGCGGGGAGAGGGCAAATGTACAAAGAGAGAGAAAAAGGATGATATTAATATGTGGGGAGGGGGCAAACGTACAAAGAGAGAAAAAGGATGATATTAATATGTTATCTTTATAAAACTATTCATAATATTTTATTATTTGAAAAAAATGAAAACCACGTGATAAGCAGAAATTCTGCCAAAAAATATTCAAAGAATATACTCCAAAATGTAATACAATGATCTGTTAGGTATAATTATGGATACTTAAATGTATTATCTCTGTTTTTTTTTTTTACTATAAGCATTAATTAATCATAAGAATTAATTAGAAAAAAAGAAAATTCTTGTCAGTTGGTTCTTTCCTGAGCAGCTCCTCTCAGATCTGTGACATCCGTTTCCTGATGTCAGGACATCTGGTGCTCCTACACACAACAGCTTGTTCTTGAATATCAGCTGTGGCTTTCTTGGGTCTTTGAGACAGGCCACTGCATTTTTTCTACCCTCCTGAAATTTAAATACTGAAAGAAGCAGTTTAAGGCCCAGTTTCTAGCCAGGCTAGTGTTGAAGTTTAATAATAATGAGACATGTCATCTGTTACTCCCAGACACATAAGCATCTAACCAGTATCTTGCCTACTTCTGCCAACAAATGAATTGGAATATTGTTTTCACAATTTTCTACTGGTCTAATCATGGAAGCCAAAGTGCATTTGCTTCTAAAACAAAGGGAACAGAATCAAAGGTCATGGGGTGGTTGGATTTCCTGCTCCATGAAAAGAACAAGGAGACACTGGGTGACATGGAACAGCTCGGCGTTAGAAATGGTATAGGAGCACTCAGTTGTCATTAAACTTTGGAGCACTCTGCCCTGGAACGTTACCCAGGTCAGCACCTTAGCTGGCTTTCAAACATAGTGTTGGAAGACAACGTGCATTTAAACCAGATCCCACAATTATACCAGATGTGCTTACAGTCATTAGCACTATCCATTTCAGCTAGTGTTAAGAAACCACTCTAATGCTGGTATATGCAACTTGGCTATAAGATTAGGTATTGGACAAGGCAAGCGTCAAAGACACTTGTATTGTTTAGCACTTTGCCATTCAGAAACTGCTCCCCTTTATACTTTCATGTAATTTATAGAGCATTCTGGGAGGAAGGTTATTAATCTCCGCATTGCACAGATACGGAACTCAAGGCTCAGAGAATTTAGCAGACTTGCCCGTTATCACACAGCTATTGAATGGTAGAACTCCAACAAAGATGTGTGGTCTATTATCTCTCACTTCATCCTGTTTTTAGATCAGCGGCTGTTTATTGGAGTCACTCAGTGAGTTTAAAAATAATAATAATGATGACGTTAGGGTACCCATTTCCCACTTAACCACCCCTAGGTATTTGGAGTTAACTGGGACCTGAGAGTTCTTATTTTTCCTAAGGGTTCCTTAATAGACTCAAACATGAAGCTAAGGCTGAAAATCAAACCATGAAATGAAAATGATGACCCACCATGATGTGTAATGCTCAGAACAGGCTGTTCCATGACACTAGGGACCCTTTCCATCAGAGAAGGATGAAGATTGGTGTTTTCAGGCTGATGCGATGTGTAGTTGAATAAGTGATTGCCTACTTGGTATAATCTGACAACCAATGAAGGACGCTTGCACCTAAAATGGGCTCCCCTCTGTCCCTTCACTGTGCCTGAAATAGTAGAGAACTGAAGACTTGGTGCAGGATCAGAGTCTGGGAGGTGCCTGTTGGGCCAAGCAGTGATCCTTCAATGGCTAGCTCATGGGCAGGTCCCAGATGTCTCACTGAAGGGATTTGATGGCCTGGACAACTGGGGCCCTTAAGGATCTTGGAGCAGCAGGTTTTATCACCAATTAGTACAGAAGTTTCCAGTGGTCATGTATGGATGTGAGAGCTGGGCTATAAAGAAAGCTGAGCGCTGAAGAATTGATGCTTTCAAACTGTGGTGTTGAAGAAGACTCTTGAGAGTCCCTCGGACTGCAAGGAGATCCAACCAGTCCATCCTAAAGGAGATCAGTCCTGAGTGTTCATTGGAGGGACTGATGCTGAAGCTGAAATGCCAATACTTTGGGCACCTGATGCAAAGAGTTGACTCATTGGAAAAGACCCTGATGCTGGGAGGGATTGGGGGCAGGAGGAGAAGGGGACAACAGGGGATGAGATGTTTGGATGGCATCACCGACACAATGGACATGGGTTTGGGTGGGCTCCGGGAGTTGGTGATAGACAGGGAGGCCTGGAATGCCTCCCTGGGGGTCCATGGGGTCACAAAGAGTCAGACATGACTGAGCAATGGAACCAAACAGAAGTTTTCCTGTAATTTGCCATTCATTATGGCCATATTGGTTTACTCTAGCAAAGATGGCATGTCATCTTTGAATATGCTCCCATCTCAGTGTTTAATAACCAGGGGAGAGGCAGGAGTAGAAACCCTGAGTTGCAGCATTTCCAGTCCCTATGGTGTAAATACTCTCATCATGGCCAAGTTTAAGCTACCAATGTGATATCACTAAACTTGGAGCTGTGAAGAGGTGTACAGTAAATACACAGTTTTATAGTATTTATACCACATGGATGCAACAAATGTGTAACCTCACGAGTATGGATACTAGTAAAATAATTAGGAAATGGGGAGCTTTGACCAACTTTTAAAATATAATTTGTCTTACAAGTTTAAATAATTTAATTTTTAACAGTTTACATAATTTAATTTTTAATAAAGACTGAGTTTAGCAACCAGCTTGTAAAATTCATGAAAATTTAACAACTGACTCTCAGGAACCAGTACAATCTGACTCCAGCACACCAATGACCCACCCCCATCTAATCATTAGTGTCACTGTTTGAGGGAAAAGATTGGAAGTCCCTAATGAAGAGCATATATCATGCCTGAAAAAGGGCAACACAGTCACCCAAAAAAATCCATAAATAACTTATGGCAGATGAATTTGTTAGATTGACTGATGAATATTTTGTAATATCTGGAAGAAAAGGCAAATAAAGAAGTCTAAGTATCTTTGCAAAGAATATGGAGATAATGACACCTAAACTCAATAAGGTACATAAAACATAGTGGCTAAAACATAGTAATCCTTACATAGATGACACTTTTACTTTTTTGGAGTAGACAAGAAAATTAATATTGAATGAGCATCACATATTTGTTAGATATTGCACTAACACATTGAAAGACTGGTATGATAACAAGAAATATGGCAGATGGAATATAAGAGTTACAGGATGAAGAAATAGTCCTCACCGTCTCCATGGTTTGGGATTTAGACAAACAGAACAGTAAGTATACATATCACCCAGTGACGAGAGAAGAAAGACACGGAATAGACAAAGGACTGCTGTACACAAGTTAAGCCCTCCAATGTTTCGTAGAGGGAATAAGGAGAGATACACAGAGGGGAAATAGTTGCACCTTGAAGGCTTAAGAGGAGTCCTTTGGGCGAAAAATGTAGGCCTTTTCATTTAACAAAAAAAAAACCTTACACAAAGGCTCAGGAAGGTCTAGAAGGTCTCTAAAAAGATCCTTTGATGGAGTCTAGGCTGTGTGATAGGAGAAGGCGATGGCACCCCACTCCAGTACTCTTGCCTGGAAAATCCCATGGACGGAGGAGCCTAGTGGGCTGCAGTCCATGAGGTCACGAAGAGTCGAACATGACTAAGCGACTTCACTTTCACTTTTCACTTTCATGCATTGGAGAAGGCAATGTCAACCCACTGCAGTGTTCTTGCCTGGAGAATCCCAGGGACGGGGGAGCCTGTCGGGCTACTGTCTATGGGGTCATACAGAGTCGGACACAACTGAAGCGACTTAGCAGCAGCAGCAGAATACACATCTAGATGTGTATAAGAGACAGGGAGAAGGCAATGTCAACCCACTGCAGTGTTCTTGCCTGGAGAATCCCAGGGACGGGGGAGCCTGTCGGGCTACTGTCTATGGGGTCATACAGAGTCGGACACAACTGAAGCGACTTAGCAGCAGCAGCAGAAGCAGCAGGCTGTGTGATGGAGAGAAGTTGTAAATAAGATCTAAGAGAACCTTGCAAAGGAGTTGGGACATTACCCTGTTGGCTATATAGGCTTTATCAAAGGAAGGGAAATTTTGAAATATGTGTTTTAGAAGAAAATCTTGGCTACTGTGAAAGCAAATGCAAGTACCATATTTGTTGGGTAGGTGTGCTTGGGGAAGACCCAGTTGGGAGACAATTTTAATTGTTCAAGATATATAAGGAAAAGACCAGAATTAAACCTTTACTTCCACTCAGGGAAGTAGAGGAAGAGTGAACTGGAAAAATATTTAGAGAATAAAGTGAATAAGACTCGGTGTTCGTGGGCAGAGAGATGGAGGAATAGAAGATAAGTCAGAAGTTCCGTGGCTCAGTCGATAAAGAATCTGCCTGCAGTGCAGGAGATCTGGGTTCAATCCCTGGGTCGGGAAGATCACCTGGAGAAGGAAACAGCAACCCACTCCAGTATTCTTGCCTGGAGAATCCCATGGACAGAGGAGCCTGGTGGGCTGCAGTCTATGGGGTCGCGAAGTCTATGAAGACACGACTGGGCAACTTTCACTTCCCTTCAGAGGTGTTTTAGTTGGGAAACTCGGTAGATTATGATGACGCTAATCAAAACAAGGAAAGTAATGGAAGCGTAACTTTCAGAAATACAATATGAAAAAGCCCAGTGTGAGACCTCTACACTCAGTGATTGCGTTTAGGACCTTAGGAGCCTGTGCCAAAGTACCCCCACCCCAAGCAACCCCACCCCAAATCTGGCCTTCTCTCCTCCAGCCCAGCAGTGGGACAGGGACAATACAGGGACTGAATTGTAGGGCAGTCGTCTTTCCTCTTCATTCAGAAAAGCACTAGAAAAATACTTATGGAGACTGGAATTGAGGACAGGCTATCAGAATCTGCTTTCCTCAGCAGAGGCAGACTGTCCAGGGTGGCCACAAAGAGGCAGGCAGGAGGTCAGAGAAAGAATGAGAAACACAGTGACCCTATACAGGGTAAGGACGTAAGACAGACTCGCCAAGACCACAGGGCTAGCCTAGGGCATGAAACACAGGACATGGCCAAGAACAAGGCAGGAACATAAAAGGAAATAGGAACTTAGGTGGAAGAGACGCAGGGGATAAATCCACTAACAGAGGTCAGGTTCAGGGTGATCATCAACTCACAGAAGCTGCGGGCAGAGTGCAACTGTGCTGAGACCAGAGGCAGCATTCAGAAGGCTCATTCCCTCCAGAGTAGTTCTTGTTGATCATGCCTCTTTCTAGCAGAATGCTGTGGAATTCCCAAGAAACTCATCTCATTCCTAACAAGCAACAGTCATTGGAGGAGGGCAATTTCCAGTCGGCCAGAGGCTTGCTCTCTGGTTCAGGAGTTTCATTGAGTGCAAAAGTCACCTTTGAGAGTGCATGGACTCTATGGGTAACTGAAGTCATATTTACTGAATTTATTTCCCAGCATCGAGCCTAGAGTCCTGGCACAGGGGATTCAAACCAAGACTTTGATGGCAATTAAAGTAACAGCACAAAGTGAGGTTACTCCTCCAGCAAATTGTTCCTGCTGTAGGGGCTCTCTACATGTGGCAACCTGACAACATTTAAAGAAAAGGTCTTTTCAAACTTCTGGAGAAGATTAGGATGACTATCGTTAATAGTATGTCCCTCAGTTGAATTTGCTGTTGTTGTTCAGTTGCTAAGCCTTGTCTGACTCTTTGTGACCCCATGGCCTGCAGCACACCAGGCTTCTCTGTCCTCCACTATCTCCTGGAGTTTGTTCAAGTTCACGTCTGTTGAGTTGGTGATGCCATCCAGCCATCTCATCCTCTTTCATCCCCTTCTCTTCATGCCCTCACTCTTTCTCAGCATCAGGGTCTTTTCCAATAAGTTAGCTCTCTGCATCAGGTGGCCAAAGTACTGGAGTTTCAGCTTCAGCATCAGTCCTTCCAATGTATATTCAGTGTTGATTTCCTTTAGAACTGACTCGTTTGATCTCCTTGCAGTCCAAGGGACTCTCAGGAGTCTTCTCCAGCACCACAATTCGAAAGCATCAATTTTTCGGTGCTCAGCCTTCTTTATGGTCCAACTCTCACATCCAGACATGACTACTGGAAAAAACCATAGCTTTGACTATACCAACCTTTGTTGGAAAAGTGATGTCTCTGCTTTCTAATACGTTGTCTAGGTTTGTCATAGCTTTTCTTCCAAGGAGCAAATATCTTTTAATTTCATGGCTGTAGTCACCATCCACAGTGATTTTAGAGCCCAAGAAAACAAAATCTGTTACTGTTTCCACTTTTTCCCCACCTATTTGCCATGAAGTGATGGGATCAGATGCTATGATCTCAGTTTTTTTTGAATCTTGAGTTTCAAGGCAGCTTTTTCAATCTCATGCTTCATGTTCATCTAGAGGCTCTTTAATTCCTCTTCCCTTTCTGCCATTAGAGTGGTTTCAGTTGAATAGATCACATTTTTAATGACTAAGAAAAATATAATCAAATACAAATCCATCTCAAGAATCAGTCAACTCGATTCAGGTTTGGCAGGGACTAGTCATCCAACCCTGACCCTGGACAAGGCACTACTTCTCCCTGAGTCAAGGGCACAGTTATTTGGAAAACGAAGACACTGCATCCTTGATTGCCCTCTGAGCTGGTTTAAGGAATATAAGTAAAGTCAGCAAGATTTGAAACAAAAGCAATTATATTTTGTTCCTACACTCTTCCTGTGTAGGCCCTGAGTTGACAGAGATGTTAGATGTCACAAACAAGAGAAAAGAGCCAGCATTTGCCTGGTGGGTAAAGAAAAGTCTCCTCCAGCCTTGGCTCAGGTGCAGCTGAAAGGCAGCCCCCATGGCACACATGCTAGTTTCAACGATGAAACTTCTGTGCCAGAGGCCGCTGGTAACAGCACAGTCTCTCTCTTACTCAGTGCCTTCCCAGAAAAAGGAGCAGGAACACAAGAGGCCGGGACTGACACGAAGCTGACCTATTGGCTTCTTTGCCAAGTACAGTATGTCGGCTCTCACAGGGTTGGGTCAGGGTGGAGATCATTGAGTCCTGAAAGGGCACCAGCTGGGACCACCAGGCAGCTGGGCCTCCCTTGAAGACCATCCTTGAGCATGAGCATTACATTATGGCCTGTCATCAATGCTACAAACACAGGGAACAAGCAAAGANAACCATCACAATCCTGTGGTTCCAAGTAACTGTAGGTTTGAACCATAAAGCTCTGGTTTGCTGAGAGGGCCCCACTGGGTCCTGCTTGCTTTCAACCTTAAGGGGAAATTAGAATGGTGTCAGTAATGTAGCTCCATTCCTCTTTTATAGTTCATAACATCTTTAAAATATGAGTGAGGAATGTAGGCTAATTTTGCATAAATGGACCCTTTTGTTGCCATTGTTGAATGCTTAATTAAGAGAGGGTGATTGTTCTCAAAAAGATACCAGGTTATATTAATATAGATATAACAAGATTGGTTGTATCCCTCTGGGGAATTGTTGAAACTTGCTGATGAATAAATGATGGTTCATTATACAATTTCCTCTACTTTTGTTTATTATAAAAATTTATAAAAGATAAGTTAGCACAGAAGCAATTATTTCATCAAAACATAATTCAGCAATTTCCAGGTTCTGGGAAAAGAGCTCCAAGAAATGCCTCTTAAAGCAATATTCCATTACTAAAGGAAAGGCGCTCACACCAGAAAGACACGTCATCCATCTGTAGGCTACACTGACCAAGTGTATCTAGAAGCAGAATTAGTGACACAAACTCAGGGTTTAATTCTCACCCAAGTCTGTAACGGTATTGCTTTCCTTTATGCCCCATAGGTTCGTGTGACTGTGTTTCCCTCAAAGACTGTAGCTCAACATTCAGCAGTACCTTGGTGGATCGTCCTAGTGGCCATTCTTGCTGGGATTTTGATGCTTGGTCTATTAGTATTTTTACTGTGGAAGGTAAGTCCTATCTGGCACTTGAGTTTTGTGATATAAACTTTATTTTAGGTTTTCTTTTTAAAGTAAATTAACACTGATAGTACATACATTTTTCATGGCTGCTTTTTCCCAACATTTTTTTCTATGAAATTTTTCCAAAATACAGCAAATTCAAGAATTATATAATGAAGATCTGAATACCTATCTATTTTATAAAGGAATAGTATTTATATAAGGAGCTTCTTAAGTGTGTAAATTTCAGTGTTTTCACATATACTATAGCATGTTTGGCAGATAATAATTTAAAAAATTTTTACCACTATGACCGTTCCTTTATGGATGATCAAATTCTGAATCTAAGCCAAATTGGTTATCACCCTAATCAGAATCTGTATCCCTATTAATTTCAACTTTTGTTGAAAAGAAATGTTCATAGCAGCCATGGGGGCTTGTTACAGTTGCAGCTAGATTAGGAAATAGGAAAACATGAAATCAGTGAATCTCAAAGTGGTCACCATAGCCTGTATCAAGCATAAGGAAGATCTGTGTTTAATATGATATACTTCATTAGAGTCTGGTCCTGTAAATATAATGTAGTATCTTCCCTCTGCTTTCTACCAGTAAATAGTCAACATTACAAAAAATGTATGAGATGTCACATACTTTTCTTGGCAAAAGTTATCACCTATAGATTTTGGGCTAGTCTCAGTTAGTAATGGAGATTCACAGACTTACCAACAATCCCAAAAAACTTAAAACAAAGTTTGTAATGACTTATTTGGCAGCTCAGCTTGACATGATGTGAAGAGAGGATATTTATAGTCTCTATCCTTTACTCAGTTCTAAAACATTAGGAATACTAATGTTTTAATTACTGTGACATTATGCATGCAGTATATTACTTTTCTAAAAGGCCAGAAATTTGGGGTTTCCAAACATGTCTGGTCTAGAGGCAAAGGATGATGAAACTCAACTACTAGTCCCTAGGATCATACTATCCTTATCTTTTCTCTGGATCCAAGTATAATGGACAAGGACTTAAGATAGTCTCACTTTCAAATATTGGGCATCTCTCTTTATTTTTCCAAGTAACTTCCTTTTGCCAAGATAATTTTGAGATAGTTTTTGGGTATCCTCCAGTCGTGTGATTGAAGTTTGGTATCTGCTTATCCCAAGACCCATCCTCCCATGGGAAGTCAGCCAGCCCTACTTGATGTTTATTTCAGATAGTAGGTTTGTCTGAGTACAGCCAGCTGATACAGGAGATGCTCTGGAAATTATTTTGATATCCAAAGCTGAATATGAAGTTTGATATTTGAGGATGGCCTTCTATTGCTCTCCAGAAGAGGTCCTACAAGGACAGTCTTTTTCCTGTACCTCTGTACTCACTTAGAGTGACCTAATCTGAGGAGCACAGATTACTATCACTTAAACGTTACATGGTGGCTCAGAATTTGGGAAAGTGATAGCACTCATTACTGCATTGATGGTATGTTCAAATTTATATTGTGATTTACCCCACAAAGGCCTAAGTAGATGGCACTTATCCCATCAAATTCACTGAAAAGGACAGAAAAATATTCATGGATTTGTGCTAAGTCTTAGAGAATTTATTCTTTACACTTTGAATCAGTAAACTGCAGATGTCAATCTTTTGCATATTTTTAGACTCCATATCCCCTGCAAGAAGAAACTGTGCTGAGTTGTGTCCAACTTTGTGCAGCCTGATGGACTATAGCCCATCAGGCTCCTCTGTCTGTGAAATTTCCCAGGCAAGAATGCTAGAGTGAATTACCATTTTCTCCTCCAGGGGATATTCCTGACCCAGGGATCGAACCCGTGTCTCCTGCATTAGCAGGCAGATTCTTTACNGCCTGATGGACTATAGCCCATCAGGCTCCTCTGTCTGTGAAATTTCCCAGGCAAGAATGCTAGAGTGAATTACCATTTTCTCCTCCAGGGGATATTCCTGACCCAGGGATCGAACCCGTGTCTCCTGCATTAGCAGGCAGATTCTTTACCACTGAGCTACCTGGGAAGCCCCACAAGAAGAAACTACCCAAAACTATGATCAGATGTGTAAATATTTTCCCTTTTAGAATGATTTTGGCCCTTAGGATTTGTTACAAATAGAAAAATCAATTTGCTAGTGTCATCCATATAAATATTTGACCAGAGACCTCTGGTTATAGAGTTGGGCTAATTGACGTCACTGGGGCTTCCCAGGGGGCGCCATGGTAAAGAATCTGCCTGCCAAGCAGATCCCGGGGTCAGGAAGAGTCACTGGAGAAGGAAATGGCAATCCAGTCCAGTGTTCTCGCCTGGAAAATTCCATGGACCGAGGAGCCTGGTGGGCTATAGTCCATGCAGTCTTTATAAAGAGTCAGACAGGACTTAGCAACTGAGTATACAGCACACTTGATGTCACTGTGTCATACGGTATGCGGTCTGTTCCCTTTTGGTTGATCCATAGTGGTCTCTTTGTAAGCAAGCTGTAAGTAGGAAACAGGTTAAACTCTGAGAGTTTTCTTTTGTTTAGCTTTTATACACAGAACTGTAACACTGACTAAATACCTTGCTTCCTTGTAGTGTGGTTTCTTCAAGAGAAATAAGAAAGATCACTATGATGCCACATATCACAAGGCTGAGATCCATGCTCAGCCATCTGATAAAGAGAGGCTTACTTCTGATGCGTAGTGTTGATCTACTTCTGTAATTGGTAATTGATCAATGTTTTTTAATTGCTAGCTGTGGAACCTGCTATGGTGTGGTGGCTAACTTGAAAAGCAACAGCTTGCTGTGTGTGTCCCATTAACAGACGTTTTCCAAATGTCCACACTGGCTTGCCTTGCTTGAATTTATTTCATTTATTTCACTTGAAAGCTTACTTNAGGCACTACTTCTCCCTGAGTCAAGGGCACAGTTATTTGGAAAACGAAGACACTGCATCCTTGATTGCCCTCTGAGCTGGTTTAAGGAATATAAGTAAAGTCAGCAAGATTTGAAACAAAAGCAATTATATTTTGTTCCTACACTCTTCCTGTGTAGGCCCTGAGTTGACAGAGATGTTAGATGTCACAAACAAGAGAAAAGAGCCAGCATTTGCCTGGTGGGTAAAGAAAAGTCTCCTCCAGCCTTGGCTCGGGTGCAGCTGAAAGGCAGCCCCCATGGCACACATGCTAGTTTCAACGATGAAACTTCTGTGCCAGAGGCCGCTGGTAACAGCACAGTCTCTCTCTTACTCAGTGCCTTCCCAGAAAAAGGAGCAGGAACACAAGAGGCCGGGACTGACACGAAGCTGACCTATTGGCTTCTTTGCCAAGTACAGTATGTCGGCTCTCACAGGGTTGGGTCAGGGTGGAGATCATTGAGTCCTGAAAGGGCACCAGCTGGGACCACCAGGCAGCTGGGCCTCCCTTGAAGACCATCCTTGAGCATGAGCATTACATTATGGCCTGTCATCAATGCTACAAACACAGGGAACAAGCAAAGAAGGGAAAAAAGTTAAAGACATTCATATTTCCTATGTTCTCAGTAAGAATATAGCTGCATGCACCGTGTTGCCAGGAATGTAAACTGGTGCAGCCAGTATGGAGGCTCCTCAAAAGATTAAAAATACGATTAACATACAATCCAGAAATTCCACTTCTAGGTACTTTAATGAAGAAAACAATCAAAAGGATAAAAATATATATGTAGATACACATATATATCACC
>SJYX01005521.1:575708-593421 GCA_006410675.1 Oreotragus oreotragus | reverse complement strand
GTGTGAGATGAGTGCAATTGTGTGGTAGTTTGAGCACTCTTTGGTATTGCCATTTTTTGGGAAAGATGTGTATAAGAGACAGGTTCCTTGCAACATTGTTTACAATAGCCAAAATATGGAAGCCATGTGTCTATCAATAGAGGAATGGATAAAGAAGATGTGAGACATCTCATAATGATTTAACCTACACATGGAATTAAAAAAAAAAAAAATATATATATATATATATAAAACAAAACAGAAACAGGCTTACAGATACAGGAAACAAACAGGGGATGGCCAGAGTGAGAGAGGAGGATAAATAAAATAGATGAGGGAAATTAAGTGGCACAAAATCCCAGCAATAAAATAGACAAGTCACAGAGATAAAATGTATAGCATTGGGAATGTAGTCAATAATATTACAATAACTTTAGTGACAGATAGTAACTATGTTTATCATGGTGATCATTTTGTAGTATACAGAAATATTGAATCACTATGTTGTATACCTGAACTAACAGTGTTACAGGTCAATTACATTTTAACTTACAAAAAAGAAATGCAGCTGTATAAAAGAAGAAACCTAGTAGCAAAGGTCACTATTAAGAAAAAAGCAAGTACATGTTCCAAGCCCAACTATAGAAGTACTAAGTTATTAACTAAAATATTATCCAGTAGGGTTGTATCTGAACCCATGTGGCTTAAATTTAAATTAATTAAAATTAAATAAAATTAAAACTTTGATTCCTCAGTCTCATTAACACATTTTGGGGACTCAAGAGCCACAGGGGGCTAGCAGTCACCATAGTGAACAGCACAGATATACAGCATCTCCATCCTGATAGCAAACTGCTGGACAGAGCTGTCTAAAGAGCTGAACAATAATTCACGCAACAACAAGTCTGCCTCCCACACCACTTTGCACCTAGGACAAAAATTTAATCTTTACTACCTGTTGTCTAAATCTCTACCTCTTCCATTTCCTTTGGCTTTGGTACCTAATCTCACAGCTTACACTCAACTGCGAAGGGATCAACGTCACAGCATTGAAACATCAGAGGAGCACTTCCTCAGCGTTGGGGGTGCGTCCCCCTCCTTGTCTCTAAGAAAAGCCAGGGGACACGAGGCAGCTCCGCAGCTCCGGGCCTCCACGTCTCTTCCAGCGCGTCCTCGCTTGGGTCTCCTCTCTGTGAGCAAGTCAGATTGTTCTCTCAGTGTCTCCAACTCCCACGTCTTCATTAGCTCCTTCCTCAGGTTTTCACTGACTAAGTGACTCAGCAAGATGACTTTTTAAATGAGCTTTCACAGTTGGATATTCAACCCACATACAAACTGGGACTGGGACTGATCTTTTTTTTTAATAAACAAACTGACAGTTTAACATCGAACTAGTATCTTTTAAATAGTCACCCTTATTATTATGGAAGGTAACATTCTTCTTCCAATTGTATAATCATTGCTTGAATTACAGCTAGTACATTACTTATAGAATTGGCTAGGACCGTTGTGAGTATAAAATGGAATTTTCCTAGAAGAGGGATGTGGCTACCTTCTTACCCTCACCTCTTTAGGGTAGGGTCCCTACTTAAAAACTAAGCAGGCACAGAACGTTTGATGTTACAAATCAAGGTTACCAGTCTTCTGACTCTCAGAACTGTGCCTCACACACCTCCAAAATTGACAAGGTCACTCATGAAGCGCATGGGAGATAGTCACAAGGTGCCTTTGTTTGCCTCTCATAGAGCTGAGATGTTTTAACTATTCTTTCTTCTAATTACTGTATAAATATGTGAGCGTTACTTTCAGGCTTCACAGCCACTTCTGGGCTGCCTTACATACATGTAAATTTGATAATGCTTACCTAGGAATAGTCTGGGTTTCCCCGGTGGCTCCGACAGTAAAGAAACCGCCTGCAATGCGGGAGACCTGGCTTCTATCCCTGGGATGGGAAGATCCCCTGGAGAAGGCCATGGCAACCCACTCCAGTATTCTTACCTGGAGAATCCCCATGGGCAGAAGAGCCTGGCAGGCTACAGTCCATGGGGTCACAAAGAGTCTGACATGACTGAGAACTAAGCACACAGGAGTAGGTTGGTCTGCCCTAGTGGCTCAGTGGTCAGGAATCCACCTGCCAATGCAAGAGACGCTGGTTCAGTCCTTGGGTCAGGAAGATCTCCAAGAGAAGGAAATGGCAACCCACTCCAGTATTCTTGCCTGGAAAACCCCATGGAGAGAGGAGCCTGGCAGGTTACAGTCCATGGGGTTGCAAGAGTCAGACATGACTTCACCACCACCATGCTCAGACTGACCGATAAGTAAGTGACCGAGACTCAGTGTGAGTGACAGCAAAACCCACAAAACTAGCCTGCATGAGGAAACTGTCTGAAGCTGCAAGAGGGCAGCTCAGCAGAGGCGTGTGGCATCTGACTGCCCTTTGCTGGTCATGTTCTGGACCCCCGTCACTATACAGAAGTGATGGAAGAAGGGATGGCTACGGGGGTGATGAACGCTGACTCAGCTCAGGCAGCACGTTTGCCGATACATACTGTATCTACATAGAAACATCTTATCCTTTAGTTAAATGTAATAGATATACTCTTGCTTAAGTGGTGAGTGATTTACTCTCGGCAAAGCTTCAAAGAGGAAAATATCAGCACCTGTGATCCAAGGCAGACGAAGAAATTGGTCAAACACTAACGTGTAGATACGAACTTTCAAATGGGACAGACAATAGATTGGGGGGGGGGAACCCTATGATATGAATGAAGACCCCTCTGCTGGTCCCGGAGCAGGAGCAGAAAAGCAAACTGATGGCATGTAGTACAAGAACTAACCGTGGGAGAAGCGGCTGGTAAGAGCTTCAAGCATGTTCAGTCTCCATCTAGCTTCAGGTAAGGGCAAGACTCTGGTCCAAGAAGCACACACACCAACAAGCCCAGTCGTATTAATACGACCAAGACTGCATTAAAGACAGTTGAAGGGACATGCAGCTGCTCAGGAAGCACACCCAGGCACGGGCAGGAATGACCAGCAGGTGGCGCCATACTCATTTCTCTGTTAGTGTCAGCCTTTTTGGCTTTCCAGGTGATGCCAGTGGTAAAGAATCCGCCCGCTGATGTAGGAGACGTGGGTTCCATCCCTGGGTCAGGAAGATCCCCTGGAGGAGGAAATAACAACCCACTCCAGTATTCTTGCCTGGAAAATCCCATGGAGAGAGGAGCCTCGTGGGCTACAGTCCATAGCGTTGCAAAGAGCTGGACATAACTGAAGTAACATACACACAGTTTGGTGAGAGTTGGCTATTGGACTTGAGTAAAAGCATCGACTGGGATTAGCTGGAGAAGAACTAATAAGACCTTTCAAGCATTACAGCTTGTTGTTTGCAGCAGCTATTGATAGCAACACTTCACAGCCTTAATCCAGGTATTTCCAAGGCCAGATCTGAATGAACACTATCCACATGGTACAGCCAAGGGAAGTAGTTATATAAATGTGTGCGTTAGTTGCTCAGTCATGTCTGACTCTTTGCAACCCCATGGACTGTAGCCCACCAGGCTCTTCTGTCCATGGGATTCTCCAAGCAAGAATACTGGAGTGGGTTGCCATTTCCTTCACCAGGGAGTTATAGAAATGGTCATATTAAAAAAGGGGGGCCAAAGAACTAAATAGACATTTCTCCAAAGAAGACATACAGATGGCTAACAAACACATGAAAAGATGCTCAACATCACTCATTACCAGAGAAATGCAAATTAAAACCACAGTGAGGTGCCATTTCACACCAGTCAGAATGGCAGTGATCCAAAAGTCTACAAGCAATAAATGCTGGAGAGGGTGTGGAGAGGGTGTGGAGAAAAGGGAACCCTCTTACACTGTTGGTGGGAATGCAAACTAGTACAGCCACTATGGAGAACAGTGTGGAGATTCCTTAAAAAACTGGAAATAGAACTGCCTTATGACCCAGCAATCCCACTGCTGGGCATACACACTGAGGAAACCAGAATTGAAAGAGACACGTGTACCCCAATGTTCACTGCAGCACTGTTTATAATAACCAGGACATGGAAGCAGCCTAGATGTCCATCAGCAGATGAATGGATAAGAAAGTTGTGGTACATATACACAATGGAGTATTACCCAGCCATTAAAAAGAATACATTTGAATCAGTTCTAATGAGGTGGATGAAACTGGAGCCGATTATACAGAGTGAAGTAAGCCAGAAAGAAAAACACCAATACAGCATACTAACGCATATATAAGGAATTTAGAAAGATGGTAACAATAACCCTCTATGAGAAACAGCAAAAGAGACACAGATGTATAGAACAGTCTTTTGGATGCTGTGGGAGAGGGAGAGGGTGGGATGATTTGAGAGAATGGCAATGAAACATGTATAATATCATATATGAAACGAGTCGCCAGTTCAGGTTCAATGCATGATACTGGATGCTTGGGGCTGGTGCACTGGGATGACCCAGAGGGATGGTATGGGGAGGAAGGAGGAAAGGGGGTTCAGGATGGGGAACACGTGTGTACCTGTGGTGGATTCATATTGCAAAGTAATTAATCTCCGATTAAAATAAATAAATAAATAAATAAATGAAGCATTTATACTTCACAAGGAAGCCATTTTTCTTTGTTCAGTCTTACTTCACAACATCATCAGAGTCTTTACAGATGAAAAAATATGGTGAAATTCAGCCACAGGTTTATTAAAATCTAACATTCTAAATTATCAGTGATTAAAGATAAGATGCTAGACCAATACTGTCCACACAGTGACAATTTGGGGAGGTTCATATGGTCACCTGTATATATACAAATATGATTGTTCTTGTGCCAGTACGTATAACCCCAGATGAGAAATTCTAGAAATTCTACCAATTGTATCAGTGGTATTTATAACATTTTAAGAGGTGGCCCATAAGTGAATGATACCATACCAATTTTTCAGGAGTTTATATCTCTGTTCCCTTAGTTCCAGCCTTTCTATTTCCCCAGTCTAGCTATAACCATTTTGCATAATATTTCTGGAGATTTGTTTTCCTGGCTTCAGCCTGAGTGTAAATTTCTCCTGATGGGATCACAAGGAAGAGAACTGGCTTCTTGAAGATCATCGTGTGACGCAGACGCCAGGTGACACACCAGTACTGAGGCTTGGCGCTAGACATGACGTTCGTCCCATGTCACAGAGAAAAGGGAAAGCAAAGTGTTAAGTCTCCAAATACCCATCAAAATTATTTGCAAAACACATCTCTGAAAAAAGGACATGAATCCAGAGCAAGTGAAGACCTTTCAAAACTCAATAATACAAAACAAAAATTCTTAATAAAAGTTGGGCAGAGGATTTGAACAGACACATCACCAAACAATAAATACAAATGGCAAATAAGTACCTGAAAAGGTGTTCAACATCATTAGTAATCAGAGAAATTCAGATCAAAATCCCAATGAATAAACTCACAATGGCTTAAAGACCTAAATATGAGACATGGCACCATAAAACTCCTAGAAGGGACCACAAGCAAAACACTCTTTAACATAAACAGTAGCAATATTTTCTTGACCCAGTCTTCCAAGGCAAAAGAAAGAGAGGCAAAAATAAACATATGAGATCCAATTAAACTTAAAAGCTTTAGCATAGCAAAGGAAACCATCAGCAAAACAAAAAGACAATCTCTGGAAAAAAAATTTGCAAATGATGCTATTAAGAAGGGGTTAATAGCCAATTCATATAAATAGCTCATACAATTCAATATTAAAAAGCCAAATAGTTCAATTCAAAAATGGGCTGCTGCTGCTGCTGCTAAGTCACTTCAGTCGTGTCCGACTCTGTGTGACCCCATAGACGGCAGCCCACCAGGCTCCCCCATCCCTGGGATTCTCCAGGCAAGAACACTGGAGTAGGCTGCCATTTCCTTCTCCAATGCATGAAAGTGAAAAGTGAAAGTGAAGTCACTCAGTTGTGTCGGGCCCTCAGCGACCCCATAGACTGCAGCCTTCCAGGCTCCTCCACCCATGGGATTTTCTAGGCAAGAGTGCTGGAGTGGCACAAGACTTAAACAGCCATTTTTCCGAAGAAGACATACAAGCGGTCAACAGGCACATGAAAAGATGCCCAACATCACTAATTATTAGAGAAATGAAAAGATGCCCAACATCACTAATAATCAGAGAAATGCAAATCAAAATCACAGTGAGGTGTCTCAAGCCACACCTATCAGAATGACCATCAGCAAAATGTCTACAAATAATAAATGGTAAAGATGATATGGAGAGGATGTAAAAATGAGGACATTCACCTGATAAAATAGATGCATCACAGTGTTCACAGCAGCACTGTTTATGATAGCCAAGAGATGGAAGGAACCCAAGTGCCACCAACATCCGAGTGGATTAAGATGGTGTGGTGTATGTATATATACACAGTGTTTGCTCTATAAATGGTGAACGAGTAGTTTCAGATACAAATGCAGTGTGAGTCAGAAACAGTTTATTTTTTTTTTGTATTTATTTATTTTTTTACATGAACTCCCAAACATGAACCCCCCTCCCACCTCCCCCCCCACATCTTCCCTCCAGATCATCCCCATACACCAGCCCCAAGCATCCTGCATCCTGCATTGAACATAGACTGGCAATTCATTTCTTACATGATAGTATACATATTTCAATGCTATTCTCCCAAATCATCCCTCCCTCTCCCTCTCCCTCTCCTTCTCCCTCAGAGTCCATAAGTCCGCTCTACACATCTGTATCTCTTTTGCTGTCTTGCATGCAGGGTCCTCATTACCATCTTTCTAAATTCCATATATATGTGTTAGTATACTGTATTGGTGTTTTTCTTTCTGGCTTACTTCACTCTGTATAATTGGTTCCAGTTTCATCCATCTTATTAGAACTGATTCAAATGTATTCTTTTTAATGGCTGAGTAATACTCCATTGTGTATATATACCACAGCTTTCTTATCCATTCATCCGCTGATGGACATCTAGGTTGTTTCCATGTCCTGGCTATTATAAACAGTGCTGCAATGAACATTGGGGTACATGTGTCTCTTTCTATTCTGGCAGAAACAGTTTATAAACAGCTGCAAGAGCTATAGTGTGTGAGGGAAGTGAAGGAATAGGAAGACGGCAGAGAAGTTTTTCTAGGATCTAGTCTCCTCTGGGCTGTTCAAGAGTTGCAAGTCAAGAAGTTGAGCTATTTAGAAACTGTTTGGTTGATGCTCTGTGTTCTTTTGATTGCAACACTGAGTCAGGGCTACATGGGCCACAGCCTTATAACATGAAAACTACATGCTTTGCATTATACCTACCCAAAGTAAAAGTACTATACAAATGCAGTGTGCCATTGATACCAATTTCTAGAATCCATTTATATAGAAAAGAAAGTCCTCTGAGGAAAAAAGTCCTCACTCCCAAAGGTTGGCAATGATGCAAAGGGTTGAATACAATGGGACATTGAGAGGGAACATTTGAGGTGATGGAGCTGTTCTGTATCAGGATTGTGAACATGGTTACACAACTATACACATTTGTCAAAACTTGTGTAACTGTATACCACCAGGAGTTAATTTTACTATATGTTTTTTAAAAGTGAATAAAATACAGCAAATTGTACAATTTATTATATTGATTGATAAAAGTCAAAATCAACATAGTTGTCAAATTAAAAATCAAACCACATTTTATCCTGTATTAAAAGTGCTCTGGGAAAAAGGAATGCTCTTGCACTGTTGGTAGGAATGTAAACTGATATAGCCACTATGGAAGATGGTTTAGAGATTCCTAGAAAAACTAGGAATAAAACCACCATTTGACCCAGCAATCCTACTCCTAGGCATATACCCTGAGGAAAACAAAATTGAAAAAGACATATGCATCCCATTGTTCATTGCAGCACTATTTACAATAGCTGGAACATGGAAGCAACTTAGATGTCCTTTGACAGATGAATGGATAAAGAAGTTGTGGTATGTATACACAATGGAATATTACTCGGCCATAAAAAGGAACACATTTGAGTCAGTTCTACTGAGGTGGATGAACCTAGAGCCTATTATACAGAGTAAAATAAGTCAGAAAGAAAGATAAATCTCGTACACTCATGCATATATACGGAATCTAGAAAAATGGAACTGAATAATTTATCTGCAGGGCAGCAATAGAGAAACAGACATAGAGAATAGACTTATTGACATGGAGAGGAGGGAGGTGAGGGTGAACTGTATGTTGAAAGTAACATGGAAACTTACATTACCATATGTAAAATAGATAGCTAGTGGGAATTTGCTGTATGGCTCAGGAAACTCAAACAGAGGCTCTGTATCAACCTAGAGGGGTGGGGTGGAGAGGGAGATGGGAGGGAGGTTCAAAACGGAGGGGATACATTTAGTCCTATGGCTGATTCATGTTGAGGTTTGGACAGAAAACAGCAAAATTTTGTAGAGCAATTATCCTTCAATTTTTAAAAAGTGCTCCAGTAAAGTAACAAGAGCTAATTTACTTTTTTAAGGCTTTACTATCAAGGATATTTGTCTGAGTTCTCAAAACCTCAAGTTGGAAGCTGAGTCGATCCTCTGGATGTCCCAGAAGAGCCTCAGTGTTTGAGATACCATGAGGAACAGTGGAATATCTCCAGTGGTATTAGTGATGCCTGCCTCCATCTGCCTGGAGCTGGCCTGGTCTAATTTCTATTAGTGGAAGACCAAGGGCAAAAAATCCCTGCATGTGTTGGAGCTTTTCATGAACTTCTGTTCCCTTATTATGAGTAATTTCCAAATTTAAAAAAAAATTGTCCTCCTTTGAAGTAAAGGAAGAAATAGGATTAGTCTCTGGTTCTTAACACTCATTCTCAAAGTAACAAACCAAAAAAAAAGTAGCAGCAGCAGCAGCATAAGGCCTGCAAAGCTTCAAACACATTTGGGGGAAATGAATTCCAACCCAAACACAATAGCAAGAATTATGGTTTTTTAAGTTCTGTATTTATAGAATAAGAAATTCAGAACAAAATAAATACCCACAGACATATTTCTTCAGGAAAAGAACCTAAAACTCAAAGTTTCCTAAAATACATCTTTAAGAATCTCAAAGATAATTTTCCGTCCAAGCAAAATAACTCCAGCCTCCTCCATACCTCTAACATGTAGCCATCTTCACCTGTGAAAATCTTACTCATTCTTCAAGATGCAATTCAAAAGAGTACATTCAATCTGAAATAACTTTGGAACTGGATTTCCCGGTATAGTTCTAGAAACTTGGCAAAATCCAACTTCAATAATTCTTAATCATCACATGTGAAATGAAAAGGACATCATGCAATCAAAACAGCCCGACATCACTGGTTCTCAGACTTCAGCAGGCATTAGAATCAGGAGGTTGCTGGGTGGGTCCCATCCCCAAAGTTTCTGATTGAGTGGGACCTGAGAATTTGCATTTCTAGCAAGCTCCCAGGAGATATTAATGCTGTTAGGGAAACACACTTTGAGAATTTCTGCCCTACATATTGCAAGAGTCAAATAAGACAATACATGTAAAACTGCGTTATAAAGTATTGTTGTTCAGTCGCTAAGGACCCCATGGACTGCAGCACGCCACACTTCCCCGTCCTTCAGTATCTCCCAGAGTTTGTTCAAACTCATGTCCATTGAGTCGGGATTGCCACCAGCCATTTCATCCTCTTTTGCCCTCTTCTCCTCCTTTATATAAGGTATAAAGTGTTATATCAGTATAAGTGAGTCTTCTTTTTTATTGTTAAACTTACCCTGAATCCTTTAAGAAGATTTCTCTGTCTCCCCAACCAGATTTTAATAGATATTTCTTTGAAAACTTTGCATTTCTTTTCTGATGCTGCCAGTAGTCTGCCTAGGATTGAAGCCATTTTTATTCTGGTTTTATTACACCAAATAGACTTCACTGAAATCACTGAGATCATTCAGTCCCCTGCAGTGCACAGTGGAGTGTCTAACACTCTGGGCAAGAATTTGTCAAATTGAGTCGAATCCCTTATTATAAGATTATTGCTTTGCTTTCTGGTGGTTGAAATAAAAATACAGTAGGAACATATTCCAAAGCACAATTTATTATTTTCCTGATGTAAAGATCACTTTGAAACTGATATTCCATTGTCTATTGAACAAACTATGGATGTTGAATAAATTGTAGACAAAAGTAATCATTGCTAAGAATAGCGTTCATGGTCATAAACTGTTAAAGTTATATATGTTTCTTGATCAATAATGTAAAAGTTCCAAGTATGACCTTTATTCCATGAGTAAACCTGTTTTCAACTTCATTGCTTCTTCCAAGAATGATCTGCTACAGGTATGAGAATCATGACTTCACTTCTATACTAAAAAAGGAAATAGTCCACACAAATACTCACAGGCTCCTGATTGTGGTAAGGGGATCTTGCGTGCCCACTGTGAAGAAGATGGACAAGCTCATTTTTAGGCCTGAGGATAGAGTGCAGATTTTAAGCATGTAAATGGCCACTAAGCACTAAGATGTTAAATCATCCACTGTTCTCTGCATTTTAACAGCCAAGGCTCATTTGTTCAAGACAAAGGAACTGAGCCCTAATTATGAAAATACACCCATGGGTGTTATGCGAAGGGATGGAAGGACCTTCCTCACATCCTCAAACGATGTCCTCATTGTCAGTTACTTATTTTGCTCCCACATAAAGTCAAAGTCTCAGAGGACTGGCAAAATAAAATTCCGAAATGAACTTTTTGCCCATTCGCAATTCATTATTAAGATGTTACAACACAAACTCGGAAGGGGAAATTCAAAATTGATGCCCACTTTATTTTGAAAGCCTGCTTGCTGGGTCCCCATCAACTTGTAGACAGGTAAATTTTGGTTATCAGCTGCTATAAAATAAACCTTCACCAACAATTTATTTACTTTGGCTTGGCAATTTGGACAGCTTCCCTGGTATCTCAGATGGTAGAGAATCTGACTGCAATGCAGGAGACCCAGGTTCAATCCCTGGGTCAGGAAGAACCCCTGGAGAAAGGAATGGCTATCCACTCCAATATTCTTGCCTGGAGAACTCCAGACAAGATGGAGGAGCCTGCCAGGCTACAGTCCATGGGGTTGCAAAAGTCAGACACAACTAACAGCTAAAGCACAGTTGTAAATGGGATGGTTTTCCTCTGCTCCAACTCGTAAACTGAGGCAGCTCCACTTCCAAGACGGCTCCCTCTCATGACTGGTCAGTAGGTTCTCACTGTTGCCTGCGAGCTCAGTCAAGACTGGTGGATCGTGGCCTTGACTCTTACCCATGTGGAGACGACTGCTTGGGCTAACTCACAAATGACATAGCAGGGCACAAGAAGGAGGAAATAGAAGCTTCCTGTCATGTTAAAGCATCGCTTCCTCTGCATTCTGTTGAGTAAGCCATCACAGAACAGGCCCCGATTAAAGGGAAGGAGAAATAACCACCTCTCGATGGAAACAGTAACAAAGGAGGTGTGGCCATCTTTAGCCTGTTACTGCAGATTTTAGCTAAATGAAAGTCACTCAGTCATGTCCGACTCTTTGGGACCCCATGGACTGCAGTCCATGGAATTCTCCAGGCCAGAATACTGGAGTTGGGTAGCCTTTCCCTTATCCAGGGGATCTTCCCAACCCAGGGATCAAAACCCAGTCTCCCACATTGTGGGCGGATTCTTTACCAGCTGAGTCACCAGGGAAGCCCAAGAATACTGGAGTTGGGTAGCCTATCCCTTCTCCAAGGGATCTTCCTGACCCAGAAATCACACCAGGGTCTCCTGCATCTCAGGTGGATTGTTTACCAACTGAGCTATTGGGGATTTTAGCTAAGACCAGACATTGAATTAGGGCAGAGGAAACCAAAGTCTTCCTTTAATCTTAAAACAAGACAATGCTTGACATTAGCACTTCTCAATGTGTGGTCCCTAGACTAGTAGCATCACCCAAAAATTTGCTAGACATGCAAATCCTCAGGTCCCACCTCAAACTTACCCAATGAGAAAGTCTGCTTTACATTAAGGTTGAGGATAATTTTTTTCCTTGACTCTGAATTTTGCCGAACCAATTGTGGAAGATGAAAATGAATTTAACTGTAGTAAACAGCTATGTTTACTTAGAAAAGAGATAACAAATGAAGCTGAAGATCTAGATTTACTTGAAGCAATACACAATGTTTACATACGATTTAACATTCCAAAAATATTTATTGAGACTTCTACATAATAGATTTGTATCACCACGGTGGTTAATCTTCAGTAAATATGTTTAGTATCATGTGATTTTTACTTATTATGCACTGAATGTCTTATTAAACTCCAATTAAATCCATATGTGAGAACATCAATTTTATTTTATTTATTTATTTTTGGGGAACATTAATTTTAAAGTGCTACCGGAAGGACTGATTACAAAATCAATTACTGACATGAAGGCCTGGCATTATTCAAGGAAAAATGGTTGCCTACACTTGGTGGAACCAAAAGAAAAGCAGCTGAGTAAATGACACAGTCCCCATTGCTGTTGCTGCTGTTCAGTTGCTGAGTCAGGCCTGACCCTCTGCAACCACGTGGCCTGTAGCACACAGTGCCTCCCCGCACGTCACCATCTCCCAGAGTTTGCCCAAGTTCATGTCAGTGATGCTGTCCAACTGCACAGTCCCCAGTAAGCAATCTTTCAAGTTTTTTTGTACTTATGATTGTATCTGTCCAAAGAAAGGTGAGAACGTGAGGTCATGAAGCTCATTGTAGGTTTGATCCCTGGGTTGGGAAAATGCCCTGGAGGAGGAAATGGCAACCCACTCCAGTATTCTTGCCTGGAAAATTCCACGGACAGAGGAGCCTGGCAGGCTACAGTACAGGGTCACAAAGAGCTGGACACGACTGAGCGACGGAGCGCAAGCTCATGTACAATTTTGAGAAAAACGATACTTATAATAATTCACCATTAAAATTCATAGTGACAGGCCTTATATAGATTTCTCCACCTTTGCACAGACACACACTTATTTACACAGAGCATGACCATGGGGAGGAGACAGAAAAAGTACAAAAAGCTGACACAGAGCCAAAAACTGCTTTCATACCCCTGAGCCATTTAGTGGGAGACCCAGCAGTCCTAAAACTTTCATACCCCAGAGATCCATCTAACATCACAGCAAAGTGGGATTTGTAATCGATATAGGGAATATATATAGGGATATATAGGGGTGGATATAGGCCTATAATGGGGCTTCCCTAGTGCCTCAGATGGTGAAGAATCTACCAGTGGTGGAGACCGTATTAGACAAGCAAGACAAGCAGTGTCTTGTTCTCTCCTGCTGCTGCTAAGTCGCTTCAGTCGTGTCCGACTCTGTGCGACCCCAGAGACGGCAGCCCACCAGGCTCTGCTGTCCCTGGGATTCTCCAGGCAAGAACACTGGAGTGGGCTGCCATTTCCTTCTCCAATGCATGAAAGTGAAAAGTCAAAGTGAAGTCACTCAGTCGTGTCCTACTCTCAGTGACCCCATGGACCGCAGCCTACCAGGCTCCTCCATCCATGGGATTTTCCAGGCAAGAGTACTGCAGTAGGGTGCTGTTGCTTTCTCCAGGTGGACTCACTATATGGAGGCAATTAATGTGAACTGCCGCTGCTGCTGCTGCATAGAGTCAGTCATGTCTGACTCTGTGCGACCCCATAGACGGCAGCCCACCAGGCTCCCCCATCCCTGGGATTCTCCAGGCAAGAACACTGGAGTGGGCTGCCATTTCCTTCTCTGATGCAGGAAAGTGAAAAGTGGAAGTGAAGTCACTCAGTCACGCCCGACTCGTAGCGGCCCCATGGACTGCAGCCCACCAGGCTCCTCCGTCCCTGGGGTTTTCCAGGCAAGAGCACTGGAGTAGGGGGACATTGCCTTCTCCAGTTCTACTCGGCTAGCAGCTTTCAAACACACAGTACAATATTATTTACTGCTGTCACCATGCTGTGCCTTACGGTCCCATGACTTATTTATAACTGGAAATGTGTACCTTTTGACCCCCTTCACTCGTTTTGCCTGCTCTCACACCTCTGGCAATCATCAGTCTATTTCCTGTATCTTTGAGTTCAAGGGAGTTTTCGTTTGTTTGCTTGTTTTAAATTTCACATATAAATTTGATCATATTTCTCTGCCTTATTTTAGAAATACCTCTAAAGTATATTTTATCCAAAATCATTGTTTTTTTCTTTTTTTTTTTTTAAGTTGATTCTTTATAGATGATTGTTAACCATCAGGACGTACTGTCCCCACTCCTGGTAATGTGTGGTATACTTGTTGGAGTTTAAAACATCAGTACAACTTCTCCAAATCGCTTTATAAATTCTCTTAGAGAAACTGACTGGCCTCCTGCTCTCAGAGAGGGTAAGTTTTAGTCTGCCAAATGGGAGCACTCAGAACTTGCAGCCAGGCTTCCATGAAGTGTAGCAATGAGCCCTCAAATGTCTACCTCGCTCAAAACCCTGGTCCAGACTAAAGACTTTCAAATGACAGGAGCCCTAAAAGGAGATGCCACAGAAACAGTGCCTCTAATTACCCCCCAGAAACTAGGAGCCATGAGGTGCAGAACTCCCCAACTTCTTGTTTCCCATTTCCCAGCAACATTCTGCCTCTGTTCCAACTTTTCTCCTTCCTCCTCTCAGAGGAGGACAAGACTTGTGGCCCTGTGGATTCTGGGCTCTGCATCCCTTCCTCTCTCGATCCCTTTAAGACCTTTTTCCACAGGTCATTCTTTATGCTACTGCCAGTCTCCAGTAATGAAACCCCCTCCAGGGAGCAGGCACAAGCACCCGTCTCCAGGAATGAAACCCCCTCCAGGGAGCAAGCACAAGCACCCTAAATTCCAGTTTATCAGGAGAGCCTCAAGAGAGGAAGCAGCAGCAGCAGTGGGCAGGAAAGCAGGATTGGAATTCTGGAGGGGTTCCGGGAGGGGCCAGGACAGCTTCAGGAGCCTGCAGGCGTCACAGAACTGGGCGACACCCCGAAACCACTTAGCACAGGGGCAGCAGCTCACTAGCTGTGATCTGAGTAAGTTACCCAGCCTCTCTAAGCTTCTACATCTTCTGCTAGAAAATGGAGCTAATAAAACTTTCCTCGCCAATATGCATGTGAAGACTGAATGAGCTATATATGCACAGAGCCTCACAGAGTGCCCAAGGAATAGTTGGGCCCTTTGTATGTACAGTTTCATGTCCCTCTGTCTATAAGGGACAAAACTGCGGATGGAGGTGGACACCTGCTCCTCCGTGTTCAGCATTTGGACATACGACACAGCTGCAGATATGTACATCAGTCTGGTATCACCCACCTCCTTACCTCTCATTCAGCTTGGAGGCTTACGGGACACTGGTCCAAGTCACCATTCCACGTGGGAAAGGCAAAGGATGTCCCTTCAGTCATTTTTGTTTCTTTGTTTCCATTTCAGGTTGTCTGCTTTGAACTGCCTCCAAAAGGCAGAGCATCCTGAATGATAAACCGCACATTAGGAATTCTATGATGAGTGAGGGGGCAGCTTTTCCATTCCGCCTCTCCCATCTGGAGCTAGCTCCTTCAGGCCTCCTGCCTCTTTCAAAGCCCACTGACATATGCTTTTTTGTGTATAGTACAGTGTAGGGAACAATAACCTAGCATGATTCTTAACTAGCAGCTGCTTCAGTGAGTGTCATAATAGACACTTGGAGCAGAAAACCAAGCGCGTGTCTTTTCCAGGCAGGGAGACTGAGGTAAAAAGGCAGGTGGAGAAAGGCAACACAGAATAAACGAAGCTGACTTTGACTTCATTTTTGTGGGGGGGGGGGGGTCACTATTTCCGTCTCATTTGCATACTTGCCTGGGGGAATTCTGAGATGCTCAAGGCTGTGGGGCCTCATTTGCATAATCCATCTAAACTTCTGGGGGTGGGGGTAGGGTGGGACTGTGACTAAACCCCAGTACCTAAATTCGGGATAAGATTCAGCATAACATTCCCCTTGGAGAGAAGTCCTGGTTTCTGAACCTTTAACTCTCTGAACTGGTGACAGCCCACAATCCAGGGGCTCTCAGGAGGGATGAGCCCCCTGGGATGCAGGGTCCTCCTGCACTTTTTAGGGAACAAAAAGATTTTCAGTGAGATGAAAGAAAGCATGCCTATTGGCCAGACTCCTAATACACAGCATGCCTTGGAAAATTGGGAAGTTGAGGGTTGGAGTAACAAGCAGAAGGGCTGGCTGGTGGTGAAAAGTAAGAGAGACTCCTTTTGAGCAAAGTCAAAAGAGGGATAGAAGCAGGACTGACCTAGGGAGGCTTTTTCCAAAGTTGATCTCGTGGCCGACCCCTCCTCTCCAACCCACTCTGCGGGGACATCTCCAGCCTGGTGATATCCTTGCCCATCTGGGCATGACCAGGGAACTTGCCGAAATGCAACATCTCTGGTCCTACCCACACCTGCGGAATCAGATGCTCCAGGGGCGGGATGCAGTGATCGGCTCAGAAGCCTTCCAGGTGATTCTGATGCTCTAGTTGTCTCTCTAGGTGGAGGTGGGGGTGGGAGGTGACTTCACCATTTCTCTGACAGGTAGTTGTCTGCAGGGAGCTCTGCCTCACAGTCAAAGACTTGGTCCTTCAAAGCCATTAGACTTTAGAACCCGCTGATGCCCTCACTCTTCCAGAAACACTCACCCGCTTCTCCCCCAGAGCAGAGCGGAACCTTTCGCCGCAGAAAGATCCTGTGACGGCGCCAAACTGTTCTTGCATGGTTCCGACCCTTCCCCGCCCCGTCTTCCTTCTGGACCCCTGGCTCTGTCCTTACAGAGAAGATCACTGGCCCACCCCTCTCCCCGCTTCTCAGATTAGTCAAGTCCTCCCATAACCCCTGGATTCCAGGTATCTTACTAATACTTCAGCCCCAGGCAGGTGCTAAATATCGGGGCCTTTGCTGTCCTGAGAAGGGTTCTGCTGACCCCCCTCCCCCTCATTCCATCCTGGGAGAAGAAAGCTGAACTCCATCACCATGCCGCTCGCTTCATTTGTGAGGACAGAGCCTGAGCTCCGCCAGGCAGGTGGAGAGGAACACGAGGAGGAGGGCAGGGCGTAGGGAGGGGCGCTCTCGACTGAGCTGCTGCTCATGTTTTCCTAACGTTTCTGCGGCCAGGCTCGTCTCTGCAGAGGGTCCTGGCAGAGAGCATAGCTTGTGAAGTGAAGTGAAAGTCCCTCGGTCTTAGTGACCTCATAGACTATCCAGTCCATGGCATTCTCCAGAATGCCGGAGTGGGGAGCCGTTCCCTTCTCCAGGAGAGCTTCCCAACCCAGGGACTGAGCCCGGGGCTCTTCTGCCTCCTGCTCCAGCAGGCAGGTTCTTTACCACCGGGGCACCTGGGAATCCCACATAGGAGCGTTTGCAATGAATAGTCCACTTAATCAACAAGAACATTTTACAGTCTTCCTATGTCCAGTGGAATCATGAGCCTGCCCTTCCTATAGGAGAGGCTAACTCACCTGAACTTGGCAGGTTGTGGCGGTGAATGTCACTGCCGAGGTGATTTCCTCAATGCAGGTTCTCAGCCTTGGCCCTGCACTGGAGCCACGTGGGTGGCAAGCTTTATGAAGTATTAATGCCTGGTATCACCCCTAGAGATCTGAATTTAATTGGTTTGGGGACAGCTTAGGTATCTGGAATAAAATCTTTCCATGCAGAGCCAAGACTGAGAAGGTGCCTCATCTCCAGTGTGGGGCAGTGGCG
>SJYX01005521.1:562390-574551 GCA_006410675.1 Oreotragus oreotragus | reverse complement strand
TGCTAAATAGGTTTTGGGAATCCTGGGTTAAATAACAGTAAATAATAAACAGTCTCTGTTTGCTATGGGATTTTAAGGCCCTAGCTATGTTAACGGACTTGACTGCATTAGTGTTTTCCAAGCTAGTATAAGCACAGACACTCTTTGAGTGTGAACTGTCTTTAAAAATGGGCTTTCCAGGTGCCGCTAATGGTAAAGAATCCGCCTGCCAATGCAGGAGACCCAAGAGATGCAGGTTCCATCCCTGGGTCAGGAAGATCCCCGCCAGAGTAGGAAGTAGCAACCCACTCCAGTATTCTTGCCTAGAAAATTCCATGAACAGAGGAGCCTGTTGGGCTCTAGTCCATGGGGTCACAGAGACACAACTGAGCGAATTAATACAGCCTGTAATAGTACATATCTTTAAAAACTGACAATACGTAAAATAAGTGATGAATAAGGACCTACTGTAGAGCACAGGGAATGCTACTCAGCACTCTGTAATGACCTATGTGGGAAAAGAGTCTAAAAAAGGGCGGATATATGTATATGTATAACTGAATCACTTTCCTGTGCAGCAGAAATACAACCTTGTAAATCAACTATACTCCAATAAAAAAATTTTTTTAAATAAAAAACTGACAATCTGATGAATACACTGTTAAAAACACTAAAAACGCTAAGTTGATGGCAGTGCTGGGAGCAGCGTGGGGAGCTGGGTGAGGAGAGCCTGATGGTTGTCATGCTGCTGGTGTTTCCGCAGCAGAGACTCCAGGCAAAGTCACCCTCTCACCACCTCACATGCCTCAGAAAGAAGAGAGCGCCCCAAAGGAACGTCGTTTCCCTGTGCAAAGGGGAAATGACTATGCGGCTCAGCAGGCCCATAGCAGACTCAGTCTCAGGCTAACCCAAACAAGGGAGAGTTTTTCTTGAAACTTGAGTTCTTGCCTTCCAGGCATGGTTATGACTCAAACCATTTACATGACGATGAAGGAGAAATAGCCCTGGATTGAGGGTCCAGAAACCTGAATGTGACAGTCCAAAAATGCCCTTCACTCTCTGATTCAGTTTTCTTATTAGCAAAAATAAAATTGGGACTAGAAATACTATACAATCCCCAATTCCCCAATGATTTGAGTATATATGCTTTCAACTTCAATCTTATCTTGCTAGTGCTTCATAATTTTCAAGTCATTTTCACACATACTGTCTTAGTGGATTCACAGAATGATCCAGTCTGGTGAGCACTGCTGGTCTGACTACTTACATTTTTCAAAGCGGGGAAACCGAGGCCAAGAGGTAACTGGATCTGCCTGGGAAGAGAGAAGGCGGTGACGGGCCCAGGCTGAAAGCACAGGGCTTCTTGCCATGTGGTCTTTCCTCTTCTCTATACCTGCTTTAGGATCTCAGTCTCCCAGGATTCTCGCAAGGGGAACTTGTTTTCCCAGGGAAGCACAGTTCCATGTGAAGAGACATCCCGTCTCTCAGTAGTAACTCACTGTGCCCAACAGAGGGTGGGAAGGGGATTGAATTGATTGGAAAGCTTGGGAGCAGAGTCTGACTGCCCCAGGCTTAGTTCCTTCTGTGATCCTCATGGGCATCTGGCCCAAATCACAGACAGCTGATTAATATGTAAGCGCTAATGGTAAAGAGCCCGCCTGCCAATGAAGGAGACACAGATTGGATCCCTGGGTCAGGAAAATCCCCTGAGAAGGAAATGGCAACCCACTCCAGGATTCTTGCCTGGAAAATTCCATGGACAGAGGAAACTGGTGGGCTACAGCGCATGCCCTCCTCCAGGGGATCTTCCCAACCCAGGGATCGAACTTGTGTTTCTTACGTTTCTTGTTTTGCCCGGAGGGTTCTATACCATAAGCACCACCTGGGAAGCCCACAAGGCTCATATACCTGCTGTTATATAAATGTTCAGAAATGTGATGTGGGTCCCTCCAACCAGACCCAGCTTCAGAGCCTTTGATTTGGAAGCAAGGAAATTAGTGGGTGTGGAACTTCCATTTTGCAGCCTGGAGTGGGAGCCAAAGCCCCACGTTTCTGGGACTGGAGGTGGGGACAGTGGCAGCATCACGGCTGGGCAGTGTGGTCCCAGCATGCTGGGACTGGCAGCAGCTCACTTACCAGGACACGTCTGCAGGGTGCTTCCGCGAATTTCCCCGGAGACCAGCCTAGAGATGGCCCGCTGGCTCTTCCGTTGACTCGAGGAGTTAGAGAAAGCAGTCTGGGCTCCCATCCCAGCTCTCTCACTTACTGGGTGATTTTGTCTAACTGCTTTATGCATCAGCTTCCTTATCTGAGAGTGGAGAACAGAGGAAGCTGGCATGCCACAGTCCATGGGGTTGCAAAGGGTCAGACACAACTTGGCCACTGAACAACAACAAGAACTTCCTTAAGTGATGGAGCAAAGCGGTAGTGAGGTATAAAGGAATTAATTTACACAAAGCATTTAGAGGGGCTACCCATGTAGCTCAGTGGTAAAGAATCCACCTGCAAATGCAGGAGACACAGGTTTGATTCCTGGGTCAGAAAAGTTTCCTAGAGTAGGAAACGGCAACCTGCTCCATTGTTTTTGCCTGGAAAATTCCATGTATTGTGGAGCCTGGTGGGCTACCGTCCACAGGGTCACAAAGAGTGAGATATGACTGAGCAACAGAGCACACACACACACACACACACACACACACGACTCATTTAGAACACAGCCTGGAACACAGTAAACACACAAATACTAGTTATATTATTGCTGTTTCTGCTGTTAAATACTGTTATTATTACAACTCTAACTACCTAGTGTGGATTCTCTTTTCTGCAACTAAGAACACAGCTTAATACAGAGAGCGTATGCCTTGTACTTGATTTTTCAAGTAAAGAAGCATTAACAAGTATATGCGTTTGGAAAAGGCCAACAAAATCAGGATATGAATATGCAGGTATGTGTGTGTGTGTGTGAGAGTTGCTCAGTTGTGTCTGACCCTTTGCAACCCCATGGACTGTAGCCCTCCAGGCTCCTCTGTCCATGGGGATTCTCCAGGCAAGAATACTGGAGTGGGTTGCCATGCCCTCCTCCAGGGGGTCTTCCCAACCCAGGGATTGAACTCAGGTCTCTTCAATTGCAGGCAGAATTTTTACCATCTGAGCTACCAGGGAAGCCCAAATATGCAAGTAGTTAGCAGTATTTTGATAGGCCACACAGTATTTAAAGTATAAAATTAAATAAAGACCAATTTTAAAAATCATTAAGGGGGCCAGGAGATCATAGGAGGAAATACAGAATGTGAAAAAAACTAACTGTATTACTAGTATATGAAATATCCACTGAGGAGGGTGTAGAAGAGCTACTAATTAAGCATCTTTGGAAATGAACAGAGATCATAAGACCAAAGGCAGAAGAAATAGTATATAAGCCTGAATTGTAGCTGATAAAGCTTTTCCTACAGGAATATGGGTTAATGACTCTGACTCTGCCATACACATGTACTGGGGTTGAACAGTTAAGTATAAATGGCAGCTGGTGGGAGCACTGCTGTAATGAACAAACGAGCAAGGGCTAGAATGACCCATGTAGTAGTGGGTTAGTACTGGAGACATGGGTATGAATTCACATTTACCTTGAAATAGATACAAAAGATTAAACATTGAAATATTTATAACTAGGCCTGTGAATGGGGCCTCCCTGGTGGCTCAGACGGTAAAGCGTCTGCCTGCGATGCGGGAGACCTGGGTTCGATGCCTGGGTCAGGAAGATCCCCTGGAGAAGGAAATGGCAATCCACTCCAGCACTCTTGCCTGGAAAATCTCATGGACAGAGAAGCCTGATAGGCTACAGTCCATGGGGTCGCAAAGAGTCGGACACGACTGAGCGACTTCAGACTCAGACTCAGGCCTGTGAATACATGTTATTATATAAAAATATATTTATTTGCTCATCAGCTAAGATTGCCTAAAAGAACAACGTCCTACCACCACACCTAGTGCCCAGAACTTGGGACATAACACTGCTAAGCTGAGAGACAGAGGAGCAACTGAAAGGACCAGAATCTTTCTAAGCTCTCAGAAGGGTAAATTAGAAATAGAATAAATACCAGTATTTCGAATGATACCTTTTTGGTAAATACTAAACAGAGCTCAACTGAAAGAACAATTTAGAAGGACATTAAAGTTTGTGAGGTGATTCCAGTCAAAATTTAAGGCAAAGTATAATTGCACTAAATGAAAATGAAAGTCGCTCAGTCATGTCCGAGTCTTGGCGACCCCATGGTCTATCCAGTCCATGGAATTCTCCAGGCCAGAATACTGGAGTGGGTAGCCTTTCCCTTTTCCAGGGGATCTTCGCAACCCAGGGATCAAACCCAGGTCTCCCGCACTGCAGGCGGATTCACCAGGGCATGCATATAAAAATTAATCCAAAATATGCAAAAGATGCCTCTTAAAAATGTATCATTACTCTTGCTCCTAAACAGTTGCTTTCTCATGTCAAATTATGCTTCATTTACTTAATCTTCAGAAACAGTTATACCTTGCAGAAACTGCTCAAAGGATATAGGAGTGTGTATTTTTACAAATATGAATATGCTTATATCTAAATTTATATACACAGATATATATACATACATATATTGTGATTAATATGATTTAAACAGTTTGATGATTAATATAATGTTTAATCAGGTAATTTTAAGTGATCTTTTAGAAACGTAATCATTACTACCTCATTTGACCTCGTAAGGAAATTTGGTGATATATTAGAATTCTCATTTTACAGAGGCAGAAAATAGGCCCAGAGAGGTCAAGTAACTTGCTCAAGGTCATAGACTCAGTTAGAAGAGCCTGCAATATAGTTAAGCTAATAAAACACATCCAGGCACATGAAACACCCCAAGAATAATTAGAAGCTTGTGATTTTCTGAATCAAATTCCCAAGCTCAAAAGACATCCTCCCAGCTAAAAAGAGGTCCATACAAGCAAATCATCCTTGCTGGCCTAAGAAATACAGTTGATTCTTTTCGAGGATGAAAAGCAAACTTGCTTTCTTCAAGCTTGCAGATGGAGTAGAAATATTGGTGCCAGACGTTTACAGTTCATTAGCTGTCATCCAGACCAAGGAAGATGTGTGGCTTGCTGAGGGGACCGTCAAGCAGTGCGATGACAAGCATGCCAATGGTTTAACTCTTTAGCAGCAGGCCATGTCAGCAGACCAGGAGGCCACCAGGACCACAGAGAGGTGAAGAGGGTGTCAGCCACCCTCAGGGCAGATTTCCTTGAGTCCCCACATTTTAAACTATTCTAGAAGACCACGTGCTTAGAAGATTTTTATATTCCTTATGGCAGTTTCCATTCTAAAATCAGTATTTTGAGAATCCTCTGGTGGGCCAGGGTTCCAGGGTTTAGGACTCTGAGCTTTCACTGCCAAGGGCCCGGGTTCAATCCCTGGTCGGGGAAGTAAGATCCTACAAGCTACATGGTGTGGCCCCCAAATTAAAGCAAAATAAAAATTTCAAAGCCACTTCTGAAAGACTTATGTTGTTAGGATTGGGTACTAGAAATTGAATATTACAGCCATCAGCTCCAGCAGTACTAAAATCTATGGCACAAAGGAACCATTAACATGTTTATTCAATGACCAAACAACAGTTTTAACAGAAATCCTTGGTATTCTGCCCATGACAGGTTGTTTACTCAAAAAAACAAGCCAAAAAAATAATAATAATTAGGAAGAATTGACATATTTGGATCAAATTTGTAACCTGAAAGGCATAAAGAGCAAAAACAAACAATAAAACTCCGGGATTTGATTTGGGGGTCAGTCTTCATGAAAAGAAATGGCGACAAGCGCTTTTCAAACGGGCCAATCTTTCCTAATTGTACCAGATGACATTCGGCTGACAGAACTAGCACTTTGGGACACTGTGTGCTGTTTATTGGGTGAAATAAGGTCTTCTGGATCCACTTAAATAATTAGTGCCTAATATTAAGTGATACTCAGAATTAAATCAGCAGAGCTTGCTTTTCACAGAAGGAATAGAAACAGTTAATATTTCTCCACATTGAAAACGGCAACCAAGGCATATACTGTTATTTATGGTAACAAACAATTATCATTCACAATAGAACTAAAAACAGAAATCAGATTCATGAATATGCTCTTATTATTCTTCCCTGCTGTGGACATTATTAGTCCTTCTCAGCCTAAAGCAGACTGAGAAAGAGTGTTGTGCATATACATGCCAGTGGGTGTGTGGGTGTATACATGTGCACGTGTATAAATGTAAATAGTCAATAAAATGTAACTTCACTCATTCTTTTTTAAACTAAACACCCAATAATAGCATCTAGTGTTTGGCAAATGAGTATGACAGACGTTCTGACAATTTTAATCTAGACCTAAGCTTATTACTGATATAATAATCTTTTTTAGAGAAGATTACTAATAGAATTAATCTTTCAATGAATGATACACAAATCATTAAAGCAATCCTTTGAGCCCATTAAGTATGTTGTCAATGATCAAGTATTAGATGGCTATTCATCTTGGATTTGAACTAGCATATAGGATGCTTGTGTTACTCCCAATAATCCAAGTATTTCTATTAAACTACATGTCAGTGATATTGACACTTGTATTTAAAAAATGATGTCCACCTCTGATCTTACAGTTAATGGTAAACTGTCAACAAGCTGGCAATGGTAATGCAGCTACATTGCCTATTCATTTAGAACTTTGTCATAGATGTTCTATTACTGTTCAGTTCAGTTCAGTCACTCAGTCGTGTCTGACTCTTTGCGACCCCATGAATCGCAGCACGCCAGGCCTCCCTGTCCATCACCAACTCCTGGAGTTCACTAAGATTCATGTCCATCGAGTCAGTGATGCCATCCATCCATCTCATCCTCTGTCAGTCCCTTAGCCTCCTGCCCCCAATCCCTCCCAGCATCAGAGTCTTTTCCAATGAGTCAACTCTTCTCATGAGGTGGCCAAAGTACTGGAGTTTCAGCTTTAGCCTCATTCCTTCCAAAGAAATCCCAGGGCTGATCTCCTTCAGAATGGACTGGTTGGATCTCCTTGCAGTCCAAGGGACTCTCAAGAGTCTTCTCCAACACCACAGTTCAAAAGCATCGATTCTTCGGCGCTCAGCTTTCTTCACAGTCCAACTTTCACATCCATACATGACCACAGGAAAAACCATAGCCTTGACTAGGCGGACCTTAGTCGGCAAAGTAATGTCTCTGCTTTTGAATATACTATCCAGGTTGGTCATAACTTTTCTTCCAAGGAGTAAGCGTCTTTTAATTTCATGGCTGCAGTCACCATCTGCAGTGATTTTGGAGCCCAAAAAAATAAAGTCTGACACTGTTTCCACTGTTTCCCCATCTATTTCCCATGAAGTGATGGGACCGGATGCCATGATCTTCGTTTTCTGAATGTTGAGCTTTAAGCCAACTTTTTCGCTCTCCTCCTTCACTTTCATCAAGAGGCTTTTTAGCTCCTCCTCACTTTCTGCCATAAGGGTGGTGTCATCAGCATATCTGAGGTTATTGATATTTCTCCCGGCAATCTTGATTCCAGCTTGTGTTTCTTCCAGTCCAGCGTTTCTCATGATGTACTCTGCATATAAGTTAAATAAGCAGGGAGACAATATACAGCCTTGACGTACTCCTTTTCCTATTTGGAACCAGTCTGTTGTTCCATGTCCAGTTCTAACTGTTGCTTCCTGACCTGCATACAGATTTCTCAAGAGGCAGGTTAGGTGGTCTGGTATTCCCATCTCTTTCAGAATTTTCCACAGTTTATTGTGATCCACACAGTCAAAGGCTTTGGCATAGTCAATAAAGCAGAAATAGATGTTTTTCTGGAACTCTCTTGCTTTTTCCATGATCCAGCGGATGTTGGCAATTTGATCTCTGGTTCCTCTGCCTGTTCTAAAACCAGCTTGAACATCAGGGAGTTCACGGTTCACATATTGCTGAAGCCTGGCTTGGAGAATTTTGAGCATTACTTTACTAGCGTGTGAGATGAGTGCAATTGTGCGGTAGTTTGAGCATTCTTTGGCATTGCCTTTCTTTGGAATTGGAATGAAAACTGACCTTTTCCAGTCCTGTGGCCACTGCTGAGTTTTCCAAATTTGCTGGCATATTGAGTGCAGCACTTTCACAGCATCATCTTTCAGGATTTGAAACAGCTCAACTGGAATTCCATCACCTCCACTAGCTTTGTTCGTAGTGATGCTTTCTAAGGCCCACTTGACTTCACATTCCAAGATGTCTGGCTCTAGATTAGTGATCACATCATCATGATTATCTGGGTCGTGAAGATCTTTTTTGTACAGTTCTTCTGTGTATTCTTGCCACCTCTTCTTAATATCTTCTGCTTCTGTTAGGTCCATACCATTTCTGTCCTTTATTGAGCCCATCTTTGCATGAAATGTTCCCTTGTTATCTCTGATTTTCTTGAAGAGATCTCTAGTCTTTCCCATTCTGTTCTTTTCCTCTATTTCTTTCCATTGATCGCTGGAGAATCTCTTCCTGCTATTCTTTGGAACTCTGCATTCAGATGCTTATATCTTTCCTTTTCTCCTTTGCTTTTTGCTTCTCTTCTTTTCTCAGCTATTAGTAAGGCCTCCCCAGAGTGCCATTTTTCTATTTTGCATCTCTTTTCCATGGGGATGGTCTTGATCCCTGTCTCCTGTACAATGTCATGAACCTCATTCCATAGTTCATCAGGCACTCTATCTATCAGAGCTAGGCCCTTAAATCTTTTAGTGTTACTTCAATTAAATTGAATAGTTTAGACCTAAAACAAAGGGTATTGTAGTAGGAGACCCAAATGCCATGCAGAACTCTTTTCCTCAATTTTTATGTGGTCCAATTAACCAACTATTTTTAGGACTTCAAGACTATAGTATTAGGATTAGAAAGATCTTTCCAAGCTAAGATTTTAAAGATTGCACATTTTATTTTTTTTTTATAGTTTTATCCCTTATCCTTTTGGAGTTTAGTTTGCTATTCTACCATTTCCCTGATGGTTATATCCTCCATTTGTCTGACTGACTTTAAGCCAAAAGGTTCGTTCATTTTGCTCTGTAACATGGCTCTGATAGCGCTTTTCTATGTATGTTGTTCAGTCCCTAAATTGTGTCCAATTCATTTGTAACCCCATGGACTGTAGTCTTCCTGGTGCCTCTGTTGATGGGATTTCCTAGGCAAGAATACTGGAGGGGCTTTCCATTTCTTTCTCCAGGGGCTCTTCCCAGACCAGGAATCGCACTCTTGTCTGCAGCATTGCCAGGCAGGTTCTTTACCACCGAGCCACCAGGGAAGCCCACTAGTAGTGTTTAGTTGCCTTTAACTTCATTCAAAACAATTTTGTTAGATTATGTTGTAACAGCTGTCATATCAGTGTGCATTTAAAAAAATAAAAATTGGTGAATTTTTCTATAGCCATTTTAATATTGAAGATGGAAGAAAAAACGGAACATTTTCAGCATATTATGCTTCATTATTTCAAGAAAGGTAAAAACGCAACTGAAAGGCAAAAAAAAAAAAAAAAAAGAGATTTATACAGTGTGTGGTGAAGGTGCTGTGACTGGTCAAATGTGTCAGAAGGCTTTGGTGAAGTTTCATGATAGAGATTTCTCACTGGATGATTCTCCACAATCAGGTAGACCAGTTGAAGTTGATAGTGAGACATTAATTGAGAGCAATCACCATCACACCATGGGAAAGAGGGCTGACATACTCAAAATATGCAGATCAAGTGCTGAAAATCATTTGCATCATTAATCACTTTGATGTTTGGGTTCCACATAAGATAAGTCAAAGATAAACCTTCCTAACTGTATTTCCTTATGCACATCTCTACTTAGAGCATAAAAAAAGAAGTTCCATTTTAAAAACTAATTGTGGTGGGTGATGAAAGGTGGATACTGAACAAAAATGTGGAATGGAAGAGATCACAGGGCAAGCAAAACAAACCACCACCAACCACACCAAAGGCCGGCCAGTCTTCACCCAAACAAGTTGATGTATATATGGTGGAATTTGAGGGAAGTCCTCTGTTAAGAGCTCCTTCCAGAAAGCCAAACAATTAATTCTAATGAGTACTGCTCCCAATTTGACCAACTGAAAGCAGCACTTGACAAAAAGCATATGGAATTAGTCAACAGAAAATGCGTAACCTGCCATTAAGATACCGCAAGACTGCATGCTTCTATGATGACCAGGCAAAAACCATTACAACTTAGCCAGGAAGCTCTGATTCATCCATCACATTCACCAGACATTGCACCTTCAGATGTCCATTTATTTCACTCTTTACAAAATTCTGTTAATAGAAGAAATGTTCAGTCACTTAGAAGACTGTAAAAGGCACCTGGAAAAGTTCTTTCCTCAAAAAGATAAAAAGTTTGGGGAAGATAGAATTGTGAAGTTATCTGAAAAATGACAGAAGATAGTGGAACAAAATGGTGACTATGTTGTTCCATCAAGTTCTTGGTGAAAGTGAAAAATGTCTTTTATTTTTACTTAAAAAACCAAAGGAGATTTTTGTCCAACTCAGTATTTCTTGGCTTTCAACTTTCCTCTGACTCATTCAACAATTCATGCACTGGTATCTACTGTTTTAATCATTGGGACCTTAAAACATTTTGATACTTGGGAAAACTGTTTACACCCCATTTACACCTCTCCTTGTTTTTTTTTAGAGTTTTTCTGGCTATACTTATTTTTCAGTTGCCCATTTGAGCTTTAATACACCTTGTCTGTTTTAAAAAACCATTTGGAATGGTGATTACATTAAATTTAAAAATTGACATGGAAGAATTCGTGTTTTTATAATATGTAGCCTGCCTATACAAGGAGATGAGTGTTTCCAAGATGGTTAGATGTTCACCAAAACAGTTCCAAAGTTGCTCCTGACAACAGGTTGTCGGGTTAGGGATTACATTTCCAGCCACCCTGGAAGGTGAATCAATTTGTGTGTCACTTCCAGGCCAAGGCAGTTGGGAAAGGTATGCCTTTGCCATGACATTCCCCCTCGTCTGCAAGTTGGGGGGCAGAGGACCAGGGGGTTCTAGCAGATAAGAAATCAACAAGACGGAAGGAATGTGTATTACTTCCTTGAAAGTACAGAGAATTTTCTCTAAGACCTAGTTCAGGGCCAATTTTTGTGACTATTTTCTAGGCATATGAGAAAAATGTGTGTTCTCTATTTTCACTGTGTAGAGTGAACTATATCCATCTCATCAAACTGGGAATCATATCACTTTGTTTTTCTCAGTGTTTTTGCTCACTTGCCCAGTTGAAGATGCAAAGAAGTGAGGTCCCTGACTGTTCATGTTTCTCCTTTTCATCTCTTGTAATTTCTGCTTTATCAATTTTGATGCCATGACATTTGATGTGCAGATAGCATAATTGTTAAAAACTGGTGAGCTGCACACTATAAGGTTGAAATGACTTTCTTTATCCTATTTAATTCTTTATTTTTGCCTAAATTCTAATTTCTAGAAATAAGATCATGACTCTTGCGTGTTTGCTTCCCTTTTTTGATGGCTTTTGGAGGGTCTATTTTTTGTTATGGGGAGGACCGTATTTTTTTCTTGCATTTCTTTACTATATCCCTGCTCCCCTTTTATTTTCAACTTTACTGAATTATTTTGTTTTCATATGTTTCCTATATACCATATAGCATGGTTTGTTTTTCTCTGATCCAGTCTAAAATCCTTTTGATAAGTGATTTAAGCCCATTAATATTAATATGAGATCAATGTATACCATAGATCTGCATTTTATTTTGTGTTTCTCTCTCTCCTTAACTATGTGATGCATTTTCTTTGCTTGGAATATTGGTCATATTTATTCTGATATATAAAAATTTTCTTTATAATTGCATATAATCCCCTAGGCCTTTGTTTCTATATCAGTTCAGTTCAGTTCAGTTGCTCAGTCATGTCTGACTCTTTGCGAGCCCATGAATCGCAGCACGCCAGGCCTCCCTGTCCATCACCAACTCCCAGAGTTCACTCAGACTCACGTCCATCGAGTCCGTGATGCCATCCAGCCATCTCATCCTCGGTCGTCCCCTCCTCTTCCTGCCCCCAATCCCTCCCAGCATCAGAGTCTTTTCCAGTGAGTCAACTCTTCGCATGAGGTGGCCAAAGTACTGGAGTTTCAGC
>SJYX01005521.1:533373-557280 GCA_006410675.1 Oreotragus oreotragus | reverse complement strand
GTGAGGCTGGTTCCTCTGCTTTTTCTAAAAAGAGCTTGAACATCTGGGAGTTCATGGTTCACATACTGTTGAAACCTGGCTTGGAGAATTTTGAGCATTACTTTACTAGTGTGTGAGATGGGTGCAATTGTGCAGTAGTTTGAGCGTTCTTTGGCATTGCCTTTCTTTGGGATTGGAATGAAAACTGACCTTTTCCATTCCTATGGCCACTTCTGAGTTTTCCAAATTTGCTGACTTATTGAGTGCAGCACTATCACAGCATCATCTTTCAGGATTTGAAATAGCTCAACTGGAATTCCATCACCTCCACTAGCTTTGTTCGTAGTGATGCTTTCTAAGGCCCACTTGACTTCACATTCCAGGATGCCTGGCTTCAGGTGAGTGATCACACCATCGTGATTATCTTGGTCGTGAAGATCTTTTTTGTACAGTTCTTCTTGCCACCCTTCTTAATATCTTCTGCCTCTGTTAGGTCCATACCATTTCTGTCCTTTATCAAGCTCATCTTTGCATGAAATGTTCCCTTGGTATCTCTAATTTTCTTGAAGAGATTTCTAGTCTTTTCCATTGTGTTGTTTTCCTCTATTTCTTTGCACTGGTCACTGAGGAAGTCTTTCTTGTCTCTTCTTGCCATTCTTTGGAACTCTGCATTCAAATGGGAATATCTTTCCTTTTCTCCTTTGCCTTTTGCTTTTCTTCTTTTCATAGCTATTTGTAAGGCCTCCTCAGACAACCATTTTTCCTTTTCACATTTCTTTTTCTTGGGGATGATCTTGATCACTGCCTCCTGTACAATGTCACGAACCTCCGTCCATAGTTCTTCAGGCACTCTGTCTATCAGATCGAATCCCTTGAATCTGTCACTTCCACTTTATAATTCTAAGGGATTTGATTTAGGTCATACCTGAGTGGTCTAGTGATTTTCCCTACTTTCTTCAACTTAAGTCTTAATTTTTGCAATAAGGAGCCATGATCCGAGCCACAGTCAGCTCCTGGTCTTGTCTTTGTTGACTGTATGGAGCTTCTCCATCTTTGGCTGCAAAGGATATAATCAATCTAATTACGGTATTGACCATCTGGTGATGTCCATGTGTAGAGTCTTCTCTTGTGACAGAGGAGGGTATTTGCTATGACCCTTGTGTTCTCTTGGCAAAACTCTATCAGCCTTTGCCCTGCTCATTCTGTACTCCCAAGGCCAAATTTGCCTGTTATTCTGGTATTTCTTGACTCCCTACTTTTGCATTCCTGTTCCATATAATGAAAAGGACATCTTTTTTGGGTGTTAGTTCTAGAAGGTCTTGTAGGTCTTCATAGAACCATTCAACTTCAGCTTCTTCAGTGTTACTGGTTGGGGCATAGACTTGGATTGTTGTGATATTGACTGGTTTGCCTTGGAAACAAACAGAGATCATTCTGTCGTTTTTGAAATTGCATCCAAGTACTGCATTTTGGACTCTTTTGTTGACTATGATGGCTACTCCATTTCTTCTAAGGGATTCTTGCCCACAGTAGTAGATATAATGGTCACATGAGTTTACTCCATTTTATTGCTTTGATCTTTTTTCCTGGATGCTGAGAAAATGTTTTAAAATTTTTACATCTAAAAATGTACTTGAACCTGTCTCCATATTGACCATTCTAGGTCAATGTTTCTTATTGCATACTGTAAACTTTTGACTTAGATGTTTGTTATTTTTTTATTTAAATACAATTTTATTAAATTACACGCTTTACTTCACTCTGTATAATCTGCTCCAGTTTCATCCACCTCATTAGAACTGATTCAAATGTAATCTTTTTAATGGCTGAGTAATACTCCATTGTGTATATGTACCACAGCTTTCTTATCCATTCATCTACTGATGGACATCTGGGTTGCTTCCATGTCCTGGCTATTATAAACAGTGCTGCAATGAACATTGGGGTACATGTGTCTCTTTCTATTCTGGTTTCCTCGGTGTGTATGCCCAGCAGTGGGATTGCTGGGTCATAAGGCAGTTCTATTTGCAATTTTTTAAGGAATCTCCACACTGTTCTCCATAGTGGCTGTACTAGTTTGCATTCCCANCTTTCTATTCTGGTTTCCTCGGTGTGTATGCCCAGCAGTGGGATTGCTGGGTCATAAGGCAGTTCTATTTGCAATTTTTTAAGGAATCTCCACACTGTTCTCCATAGTGGCTGTACTAGTTTGCATTCCCACCAACAGTGTACGAGAGTTCCCTTTTCTCCACACCCTCTCTAGCATTTATTGCTTTTAGACTTTTGGATCACAGCCATTCTGACTGGTGTGAAATGGTACCTCATTGTAGTCTTGATTTGCATTTCTCTGATAATGAGTGAAGTTGAGCATCTTTTCATGTGTTTGTTAGCCATCTGTATGTCTTCTTTGGAAAAATGTCTATTTAGTTCTTTGGCCCATTTTTTGATTGCAAAAGAGACACAGATGCATAGAACAGACTTTTGGACTCTGTGGGAGAGGGAGAGGGTGGGATGATTTGGGAGAATGGCATTGAAACATGTATAATATCATGTAAGAAATGAATCTCCAGTCTAGGTTCGATGCAGGATACAGGATGCTTGGGGCTGGTACACTGGGATGATCCAGAGAGAAGGTATGGGGAGGGAGGTAGGAGGGGGGTTCAGGATTGGGAACTCATGTACACCCATGGCGGATTCATGTTGATGTATGGCAAAACCAATACAGTGTTGTAAAGTAAAATAAAATAAAAAATAAAAAGTAAAAAAAAAAAATTACACTCTTTAAATAGTTTTCCATTGCGTACTTTCATTTTAGAGACTGCAGTTGCACAAACGTAGAAGCCCCCTTGCCATTCCTCTCTAGTTACCGAGCTGCGTCCGACCCTCACCCATTATTTGGAGCCGCATTCACTTTTGTGACCTTCCCCTCTCTTCCCCTGTGCTCTTTGCCATGCTCCCCACGAGGCACACTCTTCCTTGTGCTTCTTGCAGTGTTGCCTTCATTTCTGTGATGGCTGTCTGTCCGCTCCTTCGTCTCTCCTGAGATCTGACCCCTCCTGTTTCATCTTACTCTCTGCTCGTCTCTTTCCCAAGTTCTTATATTCTTGTTGACTTCTTTGTTTGTAGAGGTGATGGCATCATGTGGCTTCTTTTTCTTTTTTTCAAAAGTAGTAAAATGTTTGGTCACAACTTTATTCTATTTGGTGGAAACATTTTCTCTGGTAAATGTTCACCATTTGTTAGAAAGTTTTGATGTGCTTTTGCTTCTTTTATTCTTAGAGTAACTTTGCACTGACTCAGTACTTGCTCATCTTTTCCTTAATCATCACTGGATCCCTGGGCCAGCCATTTGCAGGGAATGACTTTATTGGAGGGAGACGTACCCTTTATGATAACAGAGAAGCTAGCAGGGATTTACAGCACAATCTGTGACACCACAGAGAAGAAGCATCCTGCAAATACGGCTGTTGGTTCAGCTCTTCACGAAGCTCGCATCTTTGGATTCCCTCTGCAGAATCCTTTTCGTGAGTGCCTATGCTAAGTTCTCCAATTTAGCCAGAGAACTGGGTAACTGCAACCTTCCCTTCAGGAAGCACTGGTGCTTTCCGACATAGCTGCCTTCTCACTCTTCCCCTCACCTCTCTGTTCACATCCTACATCATTTCCCTCTGCTCTCAGCTACCTTGCTGAGCCTTAACACATGTTTTGGGATCTGTGAATTATACATGTCTCCTAATTTTACCAAAAATAAACTCCAAGGCTTTACGTCTTTAACTTTGCTTTTGTCATATTGGTCATTTCCAGAATGATACGAGTAAATGGGGCTTCCCAGGTAGCTCAGTGGTAAAGAATCTGCCTGTCAATGCAGGAGATGCAGGTTTGGTCCCTGGGCCGAGAAGATCCCCTGGAGGAGGTCATGGCAACCCACTCCAGTATTCTTGCCTGGAGAATCCCACGGACAGAGGAGCCTGGTGGGCTGTAATCCATGGGGTCACATAGAATCAGGCATGACCGAGCAACTGAGCATGGATACACACGAGTAGATGCCCACTTATGAAGTCATTTTCCCTCCAGAGCCGAGAAGTCCTTAATTTCTCGCCTCTCCCCTGCCCAGTCCATCATATATGTTGGTGTCAGGTGTTAATTTTTGGAAACACAGGCCTTTTAAAAAATCAATTTATACACGAACTCAAAATTATACAGTAACTTTCTACTGAGTTCATGTTCTTTAACCTGCCATACGAGGCTGGCTCCCGTCAGGCCTTGGTCTAAACTCTCAGCATCCTTTCTCATGGCCCTGCTCCCATATGCGTGTCCCCATTTAGCTCTTTCTTTCTAAACGTTTTATCTTGTACTTGTCATTTCCTTCATGAGAAGCATCCTTCCCCTCCCCTCATCTTTACATGATCTTATCCCACCACTGAACCCACAGCCGAGTACCACTTTGCTCTTATGCTTAACTCCTATTTTATTTTTCTATACGTACCTTCAAGATTCTGTCTTTCTCTCAGACATTTATAGTTATTATATGCACACTTCTTGTCTTCCGTCCTAGCAAGAAGACTCTAGAGAAAACAATCCTGCCTGATATATCTTGAAGTGAAGTGAAGTGAAGTCACTCAGTCGTGTTCAACTCTTTGCGACCCCATGGACTGTAGCCCACCAGGCTCCTCCATCCATGGGATTCTCCAGGCAAGAATACTGGAGTGGCTGCCATTTCCTTCTCCAGGGGATCTTCCTGACCCAGGGATCGAACCCAGGTCTCCAGCATTGCGGGCAGACGCTTTAACCTCTGAGCCACCAGGGAAGCCCTTGGTTTCCCACAAAACATTCAGCACAATGAAAGTACTCCATAAATATATGTTGGATGAATGAGGTTACCCTCAGTATTTAATAAGAATGAGAATAAACACTGCTTTATAGATGAATAATTTTGTGGAGCTTGGAGATATCATCATCCCAGGCTGGAGTTGGAAGAATTTACTGTGGTTTGGTCTTTTCATAAAATGGGATTTTAAAAAAGAACCATTTATCATTGAAGGCACCAGGTAATTGAGACGTGGCTATCTGTGGCTTTGCAGGTCTACATCTGAGCCTCTCTTGCAAGATTCCTCCTGCTTTCCAGGGTATGCTGTCTTCTACCCCCTCTATCACCTCAATCCTATCAAAGCCCACCTAGGCTGATCCTTCCCCTTAACTCCCCCAACCTCCCAGGACTCAGGCACAGGCTTTATGAACTCTTTGAGCAAATCTGTTAACATGAAGCTCTTAGCTAAGATTGCCTTACTCCAATAACACTATTGAAATGGCCACGTTTCTGATCTCCCTAAGTAGACTGAATTTTTTGAGGACAGAGACCATATCTTATATCCTTTGTCCTAAGCTCTAATAACTAAATTGTGTCCAATAATATTAGTAAGGCTTCCAAGAACCTTGGTCAGCACAGTCCTAGAGTCTCTGCTTCTCCACAGAGAACAGCTGGATGAAATCCAGTCACAACGTCCCAGACACGCACCATTCTGATGTCCTTTCTCAAAGACAAGCCTGCCATCATCTTTTTCTCTCTGGCCTTTGATCTTTAAGACTCACAGATGAGCAGCTTTTGGAGGCTGCATATCCAAGCCTTAACCACCATGGAATGAAGACAAATACTGAAAAGGCAATCCTGTGTGGGGTTCTGTACACCGGAGTGTGCTAGCTGGTCACACCGTTTTGACTGCATAGAGGAACAAGGGAGGGCTAGAGAGGAAGGAGGTGAGCAAAACTGGAAAAGAAAAACATGGCAAGATCTGAACGCCCCTGATGGCCCAGGCGTTAACGAATCTGTCTGCAAAAATGCAGGAGACCCAGGTTCAATCCCTGGGTTGGGAAGATCCCCTGGAAGGGAAAATGACAACCCACTCCAGTATTCTTGCCTGGAGAATTCCATGGACAGAGGAGCTTGGCGGGATACAATCCACAGGGTTGCAGAGTCGGACACGATTGAGTGACTTGCACTGTCACTATTTCGTCCCTAGAGCCGTTGGGGGCGGGGGTGGTGTGTGTGTGTGTGTGTGTGTGTGAGATGATGATGAAATGACCCTTCCCACTCAGGTATAACAGCTATCCCCTTACAGCGACCTTTGCCAAGGCCCCAAGGGAAATAATAAATTATGATTGTATGGAAGACAAAGCATGACCGTACATGAAATCAGTACCTTAACTGGGAAGCAAGCAAAAGTCTTGTGTCCCTCCACAGCAGGGCCAAGTTTTCCAGGGATAGAGACAAAAATAAAGCCAGGCTCTGAGTGCCACCTAATGGACAGATATGCCACTGCAATAGGATGGATGCTTCGTCGTGAGAAGCTAGGTGAAGACCGGACACGAACCTCTGCTCCCATCCCTGCCCCCATCTCATCTGAGATCTCACGCCACTTTCCCAGCACATGGGGAGTTGAGGGACGTTCCCTGAGCCCCCACTCTCTGCGGATGCTTGCTATGAGTGGGGCAGTGACATGAGGGAGCGGGTTTGAGAGAGGGATGGGGTGATGCCATTCACTGGTACAGTATAAATATCCGCACACATACATGTACAATCCCAAATGACACCTTTCACCATCTCCTGCAAAGGAGGAGACTTTACACTTCTTATGACGTCATTGCCTGCAGGAATGCCCTTTGCCCTTGCCGTTCATTGTAAATGAGTTTTGTCAATCCTGGGGTGGGTGGGGAAAATCCAGGGTGCTCAGTCCTGGCAACTTTGTAAGGATCTCCCTGGCAAAGCTGTGTGAGTCATGCATTTTACTCTCTATCCTAGCCTGTGACGGGGACTTTAATTTGTCTTGCGCATCTGCCTTGCCCAGCAAGCCTGCCAGAAGGGGCGGCGCTGGACTCCTGAGTTCAACCTTCAAAGCGTTTTCATCTAGCAGCTGCCGCTTAGGCCGAGCTCCACGGTGAGAGAATCAGGGAGGCAGTATTGATCTTCCTGACAGAGCGACTCCCTCTCCAAGGCTGTTTGTTTTCAAGCTGGTACTGCAGCTGAGAGAGAGAGGACTTAAGAGCCTGGCCTTGCCTTTGCAAAGGGACAGTTTTCTCACCATACTGACCAAACTGAGGTCACTAACGGGGCAGGAGTGATGAGGCTCCATGTCCCGAGGCCAGACGGAGGTCTCAACAGAAGCCTGGTTGCGTGTTATTCAGGCTGAAAGCCCTCTTGGCTGCCTTCCATCTGCACAGCTAGATAATCGCGGCTGTGTCAAGCGCAACATCCAAGTCAGACAGACCCGGGGAGATCCTAGCTCAGCCACTCACCAGCCCTTTGTTCATTTAACCTCTCCAGGTTTCATCGTTTTTATCCATCCCATGGGGATAATATTGCTTTCCTCATAGGATTATTATAAGACCTAAAAAATGCAAGTATCCAGCACAACTAGGCTCAAACTGAATTCCCTTGACAGTTGTTATTTTTGAAAAATGAGGTGATAGCTATCTGTATAGGTGTGTGTTTTCGAAAAAAATACTTTTGCACATTCATTACAATGATGACAGCATATTTATTTGGACATCACAACATTTTTTAAAATACAATTACTTTTATTTTTATTATTTAAAATAATCAGCACCTACTTGCGATGTTTCACAATATTTTCTTTCATTCTCTCAAAGATAAAATCTCTGTCAAGCATAAATACAACCGGATATTCACAAACTGAAAAATATTTTTGCAATCCATTTTATATATGTTTCATCCAGGTAATACTCCATAAATACATTTTTGCAATTGGTATAGTCCACATTGTCTGCAAAGCAAGCTTTTTCCCTTGGTGGTAAAGAATCCACCTGCCAATATAGGAGACGCAAGAGACACGGGTTCAGATCCCTGTGTCGGGAAGATCCCCTGGAGTAAGAAATGGTACCCTGCTACAGTATTCTTGCCTAGAAAATTCCATGGGCAGAGGAGCCTGGCGGGCTACAGTCCATGAGGCCACAGAGAGTCGGACAAGACTGAACAGCTGGGTACATGCAATGGGAGCAGCTGAATTGTTTCAGTGGCCTGTTTTTCATGTATTTTCCAAGTTTATTCTCAGCCAATGATCAGAGTTCCCTGTCTGTGAATTCCCCACCACAGTGATACAGAGCAGACCCATCATCCCCCGAATTCCCTCCTGCCGACTCTCTGTCGCCTTCCTCACTCTCAACCCTTTGGCAACCACTGGTCTACACTCCAGCCCTGTGATTTTGCCTTTTCCAGAATCTCACATCCATAGGATCACAGATTATGAATCCTTTGGGGTGTGGCTCCTTTCACTTAGCCTTTGCGCTCCATCCACGCTGTGACATGCTTTCCTAGTTCATTCCTCCTCACTGCTCAGCAGTCGTCCGAGATGACATTTAAGGTGGAGCCCATCAGTTCTCCTGCACCTCCTTTCCTAGCCTGATATAGTAATGCAAACTGCCTACCAGAATCCAAAAGAGATTTATTTACAGGCAGGCCATGCTGAGGGTCTTCAGGAGCTAGAAACAAAAGAAGGGGTCCTCGTCCCACTGGCTGGCTAGCATTAAACCCAGCTATATCACTCAAGGAAGGACGCCAGGCTGCTTATCACGTGTGAAGAGATGAACACAGTAGTCAAAAACTAACATCAGGGTTTGGGAAAAAGATCATCCAAGTGTCATGGGCGTGTTCCTGGAGGAAGTGAGCTTGAGGTGAGCTCAGAAGCAAGAAGGAGCTGGAAAAGCGAAAAGGACTCAGGAGTGGACAGTATGAGCCAAGACTGGAGAACAGGGCAGGAACTCATGCTTGGACAACGTGGGGTTTGGAAGCTTAGGAAGGAAGAAAGTTAGTGCGGCCAGAACACACTTAGTAAGTGGAGACTGGTACTAAGTGAAAAGAGGAAAGTGATCAAAGACCAGATTAAGAGGGCCACCAGGCCACTGCAATGCCATCAGATTTATTCTGAACATGACGGGAACTACAGGAGAGGATCAGAGAAAGGACTCAATCACTGATATTAATAGGGTCATTCGGACTCTTCCGCCATGCACATTCTTTTGGCTCGGGTGTAGAAGCAGGGGACCAGGTAGGAGGCTTTCATGAACAGTCCAGGTGATAAATGACAAATGACTTTTGCCACGATGGTAGAACTGGTGACAGGTAGTGAGGATCTGGACATATTAGGAAGACAGAGCTAACAGAATTTGCTGAAACAAGCTACCAGAGGAAGGAACTGTCATTCGCTAAGATGGGAAGATGGCAGGAAGAGCAAGGCTGGAGACAAAACCGGCAATCTGGTTTTGGATGTGTTAGGAGGAGGAGGCCCTGGGTGGCCCTCGGGGTGATGTTGCTCCAATATCAGAGCGTCAGATGTATGAATCGGTGGGGAGGTTGGCGGCCAGGAAGGTTAAGGTGTCTTTCATGTATAGATGAGCAGGGGTACACATGAGATGGGTCTAAGAGATCAGGGAGTGATGGGGGCGAGGCCACGAGGAAGCCCCACCACGGTCCAGGCACAGAAAATTGGCGGTCTGGGCGTGGAGTTCAAAGAAGAGAGGCTCTTCGAGGTTGTTTAAAGGATGACTCTGTGGCCTTGAGGATGAAGACAAATATTCCCCATTAAAAACTTTGGATGACTTCACGACTGCTGTTACCATACTAGAAATAATGATTAATGGACCTTGTTTAAGTTTTACTGCAGAAATATATTTTTACAAGTGATGAAGGCACACTCTTTATATCATCCAGAAGGAATGAGTTCAATTTTTTTGGCCTCAGCAGAAAGAACCCCAAACTTTTGTGATATTTTATCATCCAGTGTCAGTGTCTACTCAACTCCAGTGCTGAGAAAGCTCCAACTTCTCCTGCTTTCCCCAGAAACGTCTTATCTTGAAGTCAAAATCTGTAAACAGACTCAAAGTGGGCACCATGCGGAGTTGGAATAACTTCAAATACTGGAGCGCACTCTTCTGCTTTGAGGCAAATAATTGAATCTTTCAGCCTTGATAATGACTCACAAGGCTTCAAAGCCACCATCCTTAATATCACTGGTCTTTGTCCCTGGGAAAGAGACATTTTTGTCTGAAATGCATTACCCCACTGAGCCTAGAATTTGTACTTCTTGTTGTGGGCTGTCTGTTTATATCTTTAAAAATTCCCTTTTCTTAATACAAGTTAATTCTGTTTTCGAGCAGTTCCCTGAGGTGATGTGTATTCTTTTACCTAAAGGAAGACCTTCCTCAAGTTCTGTATCTCAGGAATGGTCTGCTAAGCATCCGGTCACCACATCCGAACCCTGAGAACCATCTTCTGCCTCCCCCCAAGTATCCCCTCATTTTCTCTCATCAGTGACTCTCTGGTTCACCTCCTTCTCCCCAGCCCCGTTGCCCCCATCTTTGCTGAGCCTTTCCCGCCTGGAAAAGGTCCCAGCACTACTCTCTTGACTCTCATTTCTTGCCCTCTAATCCAGTATCCACCATCACATCACAGGGGTCTCACGGAAGCATGCGGACTTGCTTCAATCAGCAGGAATTTCCCGTTGCTTTAAGGGCGGGTCCCCACTCCCTAGCCTGGCGTGCCTGCAACCTCCTGGTGATCCAGTTTTCTCCTCTAACCTTTTCTCCTGCTACAATCCCCGTATGTTTCAGACCTCCCAACAGACCCCATCCCAGTTTCATAAGCAGCCTTGTTCCCTCTTGCTTCTGTGGCTTAAAAAAAAAAAAAAAAGCTTCTTTTGCTTTGACCACCCTCTTGCCTTTCCACACAGAAGTCTTCATCATCCTTCAAGAACCAGCTTAGGTATCAGTTCCTTTGGCTCATCTCCCCAGCTATGGTCCTCCAGCCTCAAGCTGGACCCTTTTATCTGCTCACTCCCTAACATTCTCACCTTCCTTGCATCCGACTCCCACTGAGACATAACTATTGGACTAGTGCCCTGTAACACGTATGTATATGTGTGTGTGTGTCGGGAGGGTACATGGACTGCTCAGGTGGCTAGTGGTAAAAGAATCTGCCTGCAATGCAGGAGACAAAGTTTCAATCCCTGGATCGGGAAGATCCCCTGGGTGCAGAAATGGCAACCCACTCCAGTATTCTTGCCTGGGAAATCCCATGGGCAGAGGAGCCTGGTGGGCTACAGTCCACGGGGTCACAAAGAGTCAGACATGACTGAGCATGATCATGATGAAGAGCGCGCGGGCGCACACACACACACACACACACACACACACACACAGAGTTCGCTTTATCCCCACACCTGGCATAGTGCTGACACCGAGTAAACATCCACAATTTTTTTTTTTTTATTCCATTTGTGAAGGTTTAGAGAGCTCTGGCAATTTGAGATTGTCAGGAGCTAAGTGCATGCAAATGCACTGTGAGGAGCTAAATGCATACAGAAATAAAGTTGACCTTTACACTTTTATGGAGAAGGAAATGGCAACCCACTCCAGTATTCTTGCCTAGAGAATCCCATGGGCAGAGCGGCCTGAGAGGTTGCAGTCAATGGGGTCTCAAAGGGTCGGACACGACTGAGCAACGAACAGTTTACACTTTTAAGGGAGTCATTCACCTTTTTCCCTCTATAAAAACCTTTAAATTTCATATAAGAAATATAAGAGCGTCATATAAAAGCGTCAACAGACAGAATAAAGCCAGAACCACGCAGAGTTGTGAGAACGCTCCTCATTCCCATCAATGGCATAGGAGCTGTTTTTTATGGTGTCACTTTGGTCTCCAGGAACAAATCAGCTTTAACAGTCTTAGAATATACAACCTGCTTATAAGTACAGAAGCCTCACAGAGTGAGTGTTTTCCAAAAACCCTGATTTACCCCTGAGGACTAATGAAGCATGTGGGAAACGAGTACAGAAAAAATGGAGTCAGAGGGTCTAGTTCACTTTGGCACAGAGCCTGTTATACCTACAGGCAGAGAAGGGGTTGTCTTTTCAAAGTTCAGATGGGATCTAAGTCACATACACAACAGGATTTTGAGAGACTCTAAGAAAGCCATCTTGTCCCCTAGATGTCTTCCCACCTAAGAACCACAATCCTTGATCTCCATCAACAGAACTATCCCAGTTGGATACACTAGCTGAGTATTCCTTGGAGGAGAAGTTAGGTCAGCTTCTACAGTCCGTGGATCACTTTCTCCAAGACAAGAAAGCCTCAGGGCATGGAGGGAAATTTGAGCAGAGAAGACACACTCAGAAAGGCAAGCTGGGCACCCAAGTTATACCCAAGTCTTATACCCTTTTGCTGTTTGTGTGTGTCCTTAGACTGGGGATATTTTCTACAGTAGCCTTTCCATGCCTGTTAAGCAAAAAGGATGATTGGTTGTTTTTTTTCTGAAAGCCACAACTCTCCCATGACATTGGCAGAGTCCTGGCCAGTCTGGATTTGAATACGTTCTCAAAACCAAATGAGTCAAATCTAGCTGAGGACTTCCCCAGCCTAGCTGGAGAATGTGCATCAAATGGTAAATAAAGCGGGTGCATGATCTCTTTCAAAGGCATGATTGTTCCTGGAAGTTGCATGAAACTGTCATTCCCCACCCCCAACAGGCAGAGCAAGCCTGCTCTTCAGAAAATGATACTATGCAATGTGTACGTACCCAGGATTCTGCTGCAGTCTCTGGAGTTCCCAATAAAGCTGATTTGCACACTGATCTCCAATAATGCACATGAATAACACATGAATAATGCACATTTCAAACATGTCCTGAATAACAGTGTAAATAGAAAGAAATGGTCTTCCAAGGGAAGAGTTCAAACTGCACAGCGAACGGGTTAAACGGATGAAGGGTGGATCTCATCAGAGAAATGGAGCATTAATGAAGGGATGTGCTCAGGGGGAACAGACCCCAGGAAGCTGAGGCAGTGGTTTTGTGAAAGATTTTGACAAGAATAAGGTACCAAAAGTGTCAGTACGAGGACGGATAAAGCCACGATTGAAACAGACAGTTCTAGACAAGGAGGCTCTGGGGGAGAGGGACGCACACAGGCAAAGAGTGGAAGGCGTCTGCTAGATCAGAAGGGATTAGAGATGACCCCCAGGTGACTTTTGAATCCTAGAAAAACCTGCCAACAGCCTAGCACAGTGGGATTTCTACCGACTGCTTGTAGAAGCAAAGAAACCTGCTGGGTAGCTTGGATTATCAAAACTGGCCCATTAGGTCCCTCTCGAAGCACACCGCTTCTGGTACAACAAATATATGTCGAATCATCAGAATCACTAATGCCAAGTACCACTCCTTAAGTCCAGGTATTTGCCCTGTCAGTCATCACCGTGGCTTCCTGCAAGCCCACCTCCAGCCACCCCACCATGAGGGTTCAGCCACCCCTGCTTCAGCACCAACTTTCTCCAATGCCACCCAGACGCTGTATCAAGAAGGGCATAAAGAAATGGCCAAAGAAAAATATTAATTTAAAAATGATAAAGCAGAGAGTCCAAGTAAGTGAAGTCACTTTTCCCTTGGTTTTCCATATTGGAGGGACATCACTTTGCCAACAAAGGTCTGTATAATCAAAGCCATGGTTTTTCCAGTAGTCATGTATGGATGTGAGATTTGGACTACAAAGAAAGCTGAGCACCAAAGAACTGATCCTTCAAACTGTATGCTGGAGAAGACTTTTGAGAGTCTCTTGGACAACAAGGACATCCAATCAGTCAATTCTAAAGGAAATCAACCCTGAATGTTAATTGGAAGGACTGATGCTGAAGCTGAAGCTCCAGCTTTGGCCACCTGATGCGAAGAACTGACTCATTGGAAAACACTCTGATGTTGGGAATGATGGAAGGTGGGAGGAGAAGGGGACGACAGAGGATGAGATGATTGGATGGCATCACTGAAGCTATGGACATGAGTTTGAGTAAACTCCAGAGATAGTGGAGGATAGGGAGGCCTGGCGTGCTGCAGTCCATGGGGTCACAAAGAGTTGGACACAACTGAGCAACTGAACAAAAAAAATGTTGAACAGTCATATGTGATCAGACAAAGGACACAGGGCTGGGTGTCGAACAGACACTGAGGCTCTCATGTAGTCAAGCAGCCTCACCCACACACTGGGTTAGACCGGGACCTGGGGATGATCTTCAGGTGCTCCAGCCGGGTTCCCCACCCAGGAGTCCAGCAAAGCCCAGAGGGACGAGAGTGTGAGCAAGTACAAGGGTTAGCTGTCCCTTTCAGGCAAGGAACAGTAGATGCCAATGGATGCTAACACAAGCCTCCCAGGAGTCATGCCCGCCACGCCCCTGTCCCAAAACTCCTAACAAAGGAGTGTGACTCCCTTGACACAGAGCAGAGTTCTGGGACAGACCCCAAGAGGAGGCTAGCAGCCCTTTCTGATCCGAGCTCCCTGCTCACAGGGTTTCGAGGCTCCTGGAGAAAGGCAGACCCCTCAGGGTGCAGAGCTGTTGGTGGGGGGCAGGCAGAGACGCCGCCCGCTGGGAGCTCAGGCTGGACCAGGGAGCAAGAGCGTCTGCCACGTGCGGAGGGCCAGCACTTTGCTCAGAGATGGGGACAAGGCCTGTTCCCAGAGGCCTCAAAGTGAGTGAAGCAGACAGCAACAGTGAAGCCGAGGGCAGTGCCGTCTTAGCTGGGCTACTTGCAGGGGGCCTTGGTTAGCCAGTCAAGACATGGGAGTTTTATTGCACAGCTTCCAGCCAGAGCTGCGGCACTCACCGAAATCCCCCGATTGTGGGTCCTGAGAAACCGTGGCTGTGATTACAGGTATTTTGTATGTCTCCCTCACTGCGCCAGCTCTTATTCTCAAATGTGACTGGGTTGGCTTCTTATATTCTGGTGGGGAGAGGCGGGTGAGGAAGTGGCAGACGTGTGACCATTATCCTTCCCCCGTTTGGCTCCTTGTGACAGTACAGACCAACCGGAAAAGAGCCCTTTCTCCACCTCCCGATGACGTCAACCGCACTGACGCCATTGAATTTTTAGAGCCCACTTATCTTGTTATGGCTGAGGTTTTAGTCAATTCTGGCTGAGGAGGTATCTCGCTACCTGTCAGACAAGAGTAAGAATTTAGTAACAGTCCAAGAACATATATCGGATGTGGGCGCTGTCGGGCATAGCATGAGGTATAGTCGTGAGCAAGACAGGCAGTGGATGACTGCTTAGAATTCACGGTCCAGAGCGGGGAGGAAAGCATGGGACAAGCTGTATGAGCACAAGAGCTATGGAAGGAAAGCACAGACGAGTGGGCAGCATTTTAAACGACTGCTGTTGTTGCTGTTGAGTTGCTCAGGCGTGTCCGACTCTGCGACCCCATGGACCGCAGCACACCAGGCTCTCCCGTCCTTCACTATCTCCCGGAGTTTGCTCCACTCATATCCATTGAGTCGGTGATGCCATCCAACCGTCTCATCCTCTGTTGCCTCCTTCTCCTCCTGCCCTCAATCTTCAGCATCAGGGTCTTTTCCAGCATGAAATATAAATAATATTAATCTGTCTCTGGCTGTTCCATCTTTACCAGAAGAAAAAGAATAAAAGAAGGGAGTTGAAAGGGGAGGAAAAGAAGAAGAAAAGAAGGAAAATAAAAAGAAGCATGAGGGTACGTGGCAACCAGGACCTGTGCTTAGGAACAGGGAGGTGATAGGGAGTGGTGAAGACCATGGAAAACAAGCGTTCATCCAGATCTACAGGAAACTCTCTCAGCTAATTGCTTCCAAGTATAACTGCAGGGCCACTGCTTCCAAAGCTTCACTTTTTAAAGTAAAGCAAATAATTCTGATTTTTTTTTTTAGGTGAACTCTTCTGATTTTTATATGTTGACTCATATAAAAAAAATTAAATTCCAAACAGGCCAAACCAAACACCTCGGCAGGTGGGACTCCACTTTTGAGGAGCCAGTTTGCTGCCTCGGCCCTGAAATGGCGTCGTGGAAGGTTACAGATCTCAGAGTGCAAAGCCAGACAGATCCCATTATTCCAGACCCTGGGCTTCTTGTCCAGCATGGCAAGCACCTCACAGCAATTCCACATTCCTTACAAACTGACGTAGCATTTCACCTCAGTGTTTGCCAAGCAAAAGAGCTATCTTTTGAGGACACTGGACTAGGTGATTTCAAAGGTCGCTTCTGAATCTAACTGACAACCCCCAGCTTGAAATTATGAGAATAATAACAGCATAACAATAATGAAGGCAATGATGCATTAAATACTTCACCTCCAGTGAGTCCACCCATGTTATCTGGTTTAAATTACTCAAAGCGTTCAATCATCTCATTTGTGCAGGAAAAATTATCACTGAATTACACACTATGGGTAAAATATAAGCCGGACCTGCTCATCCTTTTTTGGATGCTTGTGCCAGAGACTATAGACGTGCCTAATTACTGCTGGCATTTTGCTTTCCTGGCCAAAATTGTTACCCTCAGGGCAAGCATGTGCAGAATGAGGCAGGCTGTACGAAAAGATCGCCCTTTCTACTGTTTCACCAGATTAACTCAGGGTGGCTCTGAAGTGGGCATAGTTTCTCCAGAAATTGACAGTCTAGCCAGAGAGCAAAAGGATCTCTGCCTATTAACAGAAAAGCAAGAGCTAACTCAGGGACAAATTCAGCAGGGAGAGAGCTGAGAGGTGGTAGAGGAGTTTGCTCATTTTTTGTAGCAGCGGTGGATGGAGTCAGGCCCCTGGGGAGGTGAGTCAGGTTCGAAAACGCAGGCAGGAAGTCAGAGGGTGCAAATTCAATTCTCCTCTTCGGATTTGCAAGTTTTATCTCCATTTGGCAGCCTGGGACTCGTGTGGGAAAGACAGTGAGGAGGCTGGAGGGGAACGAGGACAACCTGGGGGTCCCTGACTTCTTTTCTGCCCCCATGCGGCCCTGGCACATTTTACCTCCAGCCTAAACCGCTGTGGCCCAGGTGCCCACGGCACAGTTGCAAGCTGGCAGAGGGCTGGGCACACGGCACTGGGGCCTCTGCTCTTTGTGACAGCTCCCGGCTGATCCCATTTCTGCAGGGACAGCAGGGCTTTGAAGACTCCTCTCAGGGCACTATCCATCCATACAAAGGTCTGCTGTCAGCCGTGGGCAGGCCCAGGAGGGGACCAGGAGGGGGCTGGGGGGCTAGGGGAGGCCTGGAAGCCCCTCCTCCAACCTGCCTGAAGGCCTGAAACCCTCCTTTCTAAACCAGCGCAGGCAAAACAATTCAGGCTGTCTGTAGGCTAGGAGGAGGCCAGGAGGCAGCTATGGGGTGGGGAGGGGAGAGTCCCGATGGGAGGCAGGCGGAGTGGGAAGCAAGGGAGAGAAGGCAGGAGGGGGAATCCCATTCGGAAAGAAGGCGCAGGCTTTGAACTTGCAGATCTCTCCAACTGAGCCGGAATCCGCACGAAGGCAGCCCCAGCTGGGTGCCTAGGCGTCTGTAAATAAATGTGACGGGGTGAGTGAGATGACAGCTCCCCGACCTTAATGCATTCACCCCAAGGTGCTGCGGGCATCTGCTCCGTAATTAACCAGGCTCTCCCCTCAGTACCTCCTCCTGCCCCTGGGGTTGCTGAGACATTGCCATAATTACCCGCTGTGGCTCTAAGGAGCCCTCTGGAAGGAGTGTGCCCTTGGCTCCTTCCCTTCCTCCGTCCCTGCCACTCTGGGTAGGGGGAGAGCATCCCTGACTGCCAGGGGCTGGGGGCATCCCACTTCCTGGAGCCATCGCAGTATCCCATCCTGCCCACCATCATCCACACAGCATCTGTTCTCCCCCGTCCCAGGAGACTCAATGGGGCAGCAAGGAGGAAGGGGCATCACAGGGTACCCAAAGGGACATTTTCCACCAGCAGATCAACCATCTATATAGTGATATCTGATGGCACGATCCGATGTGCCCCTGGGTTGAAAACCGCTGCAGTGATGAAAACCGACAGGGCCACTCAGCACCTAGAAAATGTTGAGAATGTCTTTCCAACAATTATGTGATTAATACTAATAACAGCAATAATAACATCATTTATTCTAGATGAAAGAGCAAGAGCAAGTGTCTGTCTGGCTTATTATTTAGCCTCAGAATGTGTCCCTGTGTGTTGCACGTACCAGGCGTTCAATACGTATTTTTTGCAGGGAGATCATGGCTTTGTCACATGCTTTTCATGAGATGTAAGTACTATCATCTTTATGTTAAGGTGAAGATAACTGAGGCACAGAGAGGTCGAGCAACTTGCCTAATGCCACACAACAAAGACAGTCAGGGTTTGAACCCAGACCTAGGGCTCCAGGACTGTGGCCCTTCTGTTTCACCATGCTGCCGGGCCACTTCACTGCATGAAGCACTTCAGTAGGTCCCTAAAAGTGGGCTTCCTATTCTATCTGTAAGGTCCTGTTTGACTCGCTGAGCTTGAGGACTCAGCCCGTTAATTTATGAATCTTTTATTTCACTGCTTGAGCTTAAGGACTCAGCCCGTTAATTTATGAATCTTTTATTAGTGTGAATCATTTTCGTTAACTCTGTATCACTACTGCATTTCACAAGTACCTAGCACATGGTAGATATTCGATAAATATTTGTTTTATCGAATAAATCAATTTGATGGTAGATATTCAATAAATACTTTGTTTAATATTAATTTAATTTGTTTTACAGAGGACACTCCTGAGATTCCAGAGATGGAACTCTCATCACTAGAGGCTACACAGCCGGGAAATATAAGAACCATGATTTGAATTAAAGCTTGACTGAATTCAGGGACCTTTTCAATAACCCATGTACCACTGAGCTCTGTAGACATCATTTCATATAATGTTAACAAATAAAGTTCTATAATTGTGGTTATTTCCATTTTTTCTGACAGTATCTTAATATATACTACCAACTAATAATCATAAACTTGAGTTATTTCAGTTTTTATTGTAATGAAATTAATATGAACTTACTATAGATTATTAGGAGAGAACAAAGAGAAAAGAAATTAAATCAATAATCTCCAAACATTTTAAATGAATATTTTCTGCCAATATGTTTATGCATTTTTACATAATTTAGATTACAGTTTTTATATTCTAGCTTTTTAAACTTACTATTATAAACATTTTCCTGCTTACTTCAAGAATTTCAATAACTTCCCTATTTACCATTTAAGTGACTTAAAATTATCATTTTATATGCTCAATAATCATTTTTAATGATTAAAAATTCATTGTATAATTCATTGTATAGAGCACAGACTATCAATTATACATTCTGTCCAATTCATTGTATAGAGCACAGACTATCAATTATACATTCTGTCCAATCCCAGATCATTTTTCACTACTAGAAATAACAGTAAGGTGAATTTTTTTTTTTTCAGAATTTAAGAACACTTTGTAGAGTAGTTCTCTAGGAGACAAACCATCGAGCCAACGGATATGAACACTTTCATAGCTCTTGACATAGATTGCAAACTACTTTCCAAATGAGTTGTGCTAATTTTTTCCCCACTAACAGTGATTTGGATTTTATCATCATTTTAAATTTGATAATTTCTTTCAAATGCACACACAAAACCATCATGTTTTGAATTGTAATAGGAAAACAGTGTTAGAGATGGAAGACTCCCTCCATCTTGTATACATTAGGAAACTGAGGTCTGGCCAGTTCAATGGTCTGTTCTGGGTCACGGTCACTTGGGGGGATGAACTGGGCTGAAGCCAGGTCCGCCATCCCACTCTCCCTACTGTCTTCCAGGAAACTAAAAACCATTTGACGATCTATTTATCTGTTCAACAGCCATGCTGCACGGCTGCCGTCACTTGACATCTTAATTTTGATGATAGAGGGGAGCAGCTTTTGGAATATCTGGACCCGGCAAGTAACAAATTTCCTTCTATGGTGAGAAAAGGGTATTTCCTGATAACCCTCTTCTACCCGCCAGGGTTCTGCGGGAAGCCTTGTATCTACTTATCACTTCCTCCTCTTGGCTCAGGCTTCTGGAACTCTGTGAGTCCTGCTTGACACGCACCTTGGCAGCTCTCACCATATCCTTGCCAGGGGCCTCTCTCTCTCTCCTGTCCCTGCTCAGCACGATGGCAACCGACCTCATTTCCAACCTCAGGCCAAGCGCTAGTTGCTCCTGCCCATCTGCCACATTGGCCAAGTTTCCCTGATTGCTGAGTGATTCCAGGCTCTTCCCAGGAAGGCTGAGCGAGCTGCAAGCTAAACCCAAGCCTCTCCTCCCAGGCTCTGCCTTGTTCTCAGAGGAGTTTCCATGGCGTCTGCAGATGCACCTCCTCCACCAGGACCTGGACAGCCCATCAATCGCCCCCTCAATGTGGGACCTGTTTCATGCCACGAGACACAGAAGACACCTCCCCAACGAAGTCTCCCAGGTGACCTCCCAACACCCAGCCTCTTCCCTCCAACTCAGGTTGCATACCACGGCCATGCAGAGTGTTCCACAATATGCTCAGCTTACTTCTCTGCTCAGAAACCTATGACCACCAGTGGAAAGAGACCGGCTTAGCTTTCAATTCCTTCCTTATAACACCTGCCGTCTACCAGTCAGTCAAGTTCTCTGTATACCAGCCTGGCTAGGAAAGGCTGACCACGGAAGGGGAGTAGCAGAAGGTGGCAAGTGAGCTATGGGTGGAGCGGAGACATGATTGAGGTTGGGTGTAGGAAAAAAGCAAGAGCTGGGATGATAAGGGGGTTGTATCGTCTACTCTCTGTAAGAATGTTCTTTCCTATTTTCTCTCTGATAGACCACTCATCCTTCATAACCTATTCATAAGCCACCTTTGAAGTCTTTTACAACCTGCCTTGCAGTATTCTTGCCTGGAGAATTCCATGAACAGAGGAGCCCGGTGGGTTACAGTCCATGGGTTTGCAAAGAGCCAGACATGACTGAGTGACTAGCATACTTGCCTCCAAACTTTTTATCTTTCTTACTAGTCCTAAGACACTTGGCCCACACATCTGCTATGCCATTTTTCACATGAATCAATGTACTTTTTTTAAATGTCTGCTGCTGCTGCTGCTAAGTCACTTCAGTCGTGTCCGACTCTGTGCGACCCCATAGACAGCAGCCCACCAGGCTCCCCATCCCTGGGATTCTCCAAGAAAGAATACTGCGGTGGGGTGCCATTGCCTTCTCCAATGCATGAAAGTGAAAAGTGAAAGTGAAGTCGCTCAGTCATGTCTGCCTCTTAGCGACCCCATGGACTGCAGCCCACCAGGCTCCTCCATCCACGGGATTTTTCCAGGCAAGAGTACTGGAGTGGGGTGCCATTGCCTTCTCCTTAAAATGTCTGACTTCCCCACAACTAAATATCCATGCTGTTTTTCAAAGGAGGCTGTGTCCATTCATCTTTTTTATCCTAATTACCTAATTCTTCTCTTAGTATTTGATCAAAATATCTCTAGCAAGAATGAATACAGTGTGTAAGACAGAATTATGGCTGGATGGAATGAACACATAAATGAATGAGGTGGGAGGGGGGGTTCATGTTTGGGAATTCATGTACACCCATAACGGATTCATGTCAGTGTATGCCAAAACCAATACAGTACTGTAAAGTAAAATAAAGTAAAAATAAAAATTAAAAAAAAAATTTAGTAAGTCACAAATCAAGAAAAATATATATATAAGTGGAAAAGATTTAACTGTGCTACCTGAGGTGGGCACACATGCACGTCTGTAACCCAAACTGGCACCTTTAAAATTAGGACATAGGCATGTAATCATCTGATTGGGAGTTTTGTACCACATAAAACATGGGAAATTACCAATAAATATTGATCAATAAATGAGATGGATAGTTTTTCACAGAAAAGCCCCAGGACTATAATTGTAAAGCTTAAGCTCTGTAGTTAGAGCAATCCATGTACTCCTGGCTAGCCAGAAGCAGTTCTACACTTTTTTCCCCATATATCACAAGCCATATTGGTCACTACTAGTACATATGACATCCCCCTAACCAGTCTCATATCTATAAAGCAGAGAAAGGCTGGGGTGCACAGCTAAACCATTTAGTAGCCAAGAGGAAATCTGAAGCTTAAGATTCCACACATCCCTTGATCACTAAATAACAGGCCAGCACTAAAAATACCCATGGAAGAGTTACATCTGGCTGGGCACTTAAAGGAAATTCCTGGGTGGCTTAAATGGTAAAGAATCTCCCCACAGCAAGAGACTTAGGTTCGATCCCTGGGTTGGGAAGATCCCCTGCAGGAGGGCATGGCACCCCACTCCAGTATTCTTGCCTGGAGAATCCCATGGATGGAGGACCCTGGTGGGCTACAGTCCATGGGGGCATTTGAAGAAACCTTTGTGCTCTCTAATTTTAGGCTACTGGGGGAAATGTGATAATGTTTTACCCACAGTTTAAATCAGTGGCACGTTCTTGCCAAGTGGCCTAAGAATTGCTGGTAGAGCATCAGTCCCTTTTTTAACTCTTCCTTTCTCTACCTGCATGTCTATGCTTTGTAATTGAATCAAAATATGGCATTGGGGTACTTTTAAAATTCAGAGATTGGATATACTTACTGGAAGAGGCTGGCTTACAGGTTGAGAATTTGGCATTGTCAGCTGCTGAGGGGCTTGGAGAATATGGCAAGACGAAGGCTGCCCAGAAGCAGAGGGAGTGTGGAAAAGGCCAGGCTTGGCTTAAGAGCCTCAGCATCAGCTGCTGCAACCTGGCAAGTGGATAAGCAATTTTTTCACAGCCGGTCGTAAAATTAAATGTATGGAAAAAATAAAGTAAACGCTCTGCGTAGCCAGTGAGTTAAATGAGAGAAGAGGAGACACTTCCAACCAGACCTGGAAACCAGTGCGGTTTGGCGGTCTAGGGACAGCCAGAAAGATGATGGCGTTTCAAGTCCTCAGTCAATGATGCACAGCACCAAGAGGCTGGCAAACCGCGGTCAAACCTAGCCCACTGCCCGTTTCTGTAGGCTCACTGCAGAAGAATGGGCTTTACATTTTTTATGGATGGGAGGAAAACCAAAAAAGAAGGATATTTCACGACACAGGAAAGTCATATGAAATGTGTATTTCAGTACCTGAAAGTAAAGTTTTATTGCAACCGGACCACAAGTATTCATTAATGAATAAATGTGTGTCAGAGGTCACGTTCCTGCTACAATAGCAAAACAGAGTAGTTACAAAAGATACCACTTAGCCTGCAAAGCCTAAAAACTTTATTCATTAGCTGTCACTTTCCAGAAGTTTGCCAGCCTCTAATATGTAAGATGAGTTCAGGTTCCATCCCTTATGAAGTAAAGGTGACATGTGACACAGTATAAGACACAAATTTAAAGTTCAAAGAGAATTTGGAAGACTCCTGGCCCAGCCCTCCACTCCACAGTATGTCCTGCAGAAACACAGGAGTGAGGACTCAGCAAGCTTCCAAAAAGCCTAGCCCTTCATCAAACATCTCCACCATGCTATGTTTCTGATATTAAACTATAACAATCCTTACCTCCCACTATCTTATACAGATAAAATTTAAGCTTCCCTATCTATAACCTGTTTCTACACTGAGAGGATATTAATAAAAATCCTTTTTGATCAAAGAGAGGAATCACACCTATGTCTGTGGGTTAGTACTTTGTAGGTATTAAGAGCAATTGCACTCATCTCACACACTTGTAAAGTGATGCTCAAAATTCTCCAAGCCAGACTTCATCAATACATGAACCATGAACTTCCAGATGTTCAAGTTGGTTTTAGAAAAGGCAGAGGAACCAGAGATCAAATTGCCAACATCCGCTGGATCATGGAAAAAGCAAGAGAGTGCCAGAAAAATATCTATTTCTGCTTTATTGACTAGGCCAAAGCCTTTGATTGTGTGGATCACAATAAACTGTGGAAAATTCTGAAAGAGATGGGAATACCAGAGCACCTCACCTGCCTCTTGAAAAACCTATATGCAGGTCAGGAAGCAACAATTAGAACTGGACATGGAACAACAGAGTGGTTCCAAATAGGAAAAGGAGTACATCAAGGCTGTATATTGTCACCCTGCTTATTTAACTTCT
>SJYX01005521.1:488112-530457 GCA_006410675.1 Oreotragus oreotragus | reverse complement strand
TTCATGGGAAATAGATGGGGAAACAGTGGAAACAGTGCCAGACTTTATTTTTGGGGGCTCCATAATCACTGCAGATGGTGACTGCAGCCATGAAATTAAAAGATGCTTACTCCTTGGAAGAAAAGTTATGAGCAACCTAGATAGCATATTCAAAAGCAGAGACATTACTTTGCCAACAAAGGTCCGTCTAGTCAAGGCTATTGGTTTTTCCAGTGGTCATGTACGGATTTGAGAGTTGGACTGTGAAGAAAGCTGAGCACCGAAGAATTGATGCTTTTGAACTGTGGTGTTGGAAAAGACTCTGAGAGTCCCTTGGACTGCAAGGAGATCCAACCAGTCCATTCTAAAGGAGATCAGTCCTAGGTGTTCTTTGGAAGGAATGATGCTAAAGCTGAAACTGCAGTACTTTGGCCACCTCATGAGAAGAGTTGACTCACTGGAAAAGACTCATGCTGGGAGAGATTGGGGACAGGAGGAAAAGGGGACAACAGAGAATGAGATGGCTGGATGACATCACTGACTCAATGGATGTGAGTCTGAGTGAACTCCAAGAGTTGGTGATGGACAGGGAGGCCTGGCATGCTGCAGTTCACGGGGTCGCAAAGAGTGGGACACGACTGAGCGACTGAACTGAACTGAAGAGGCTTTCACATACAGTATTCCATTTTGCCTTCAAGAGATCTTCCAGGGGAAAAGCCCTCATAATTATTCCTGTTATGGTGATAAATCTAAGGGTTAAGGTTATGGACTGAATCATGTCCCTCCCCAAATGCGTACATTAAAGATTAACTTCCAACATGACTGTATTTGAAGACAGGGCCATTAGGGAGGTAATTAAGATTAAATGAGATCATAAGGGTGGGGCTCTGACCCAAAAGGACTGGTATCCTTGTGAGCAGAGGAAAAGACACTAGTGATCTCTCTCCTTCCCTCTCTTTCTCTACACAGATAAAACTGCCATCTAAGAACACAGCAGAAAGGTGGCCATCTGCAAGCTGGGAAGAGAGCCCTCGTCAGAAACCAACGTTGATGACACCTTGATCTCTGCCTTCTGTCCTCCAGAACTGTGAGAAAATAAATGTCTGTTGATGAGCCCCACAGCCAGAACTAGTTTGTTATGGCAGCTGGAAGAGACTAAGTTAAGAAGGTTAGATGATATGTTCAAAACGAGGCAGCTCAGTAGTGGAGAGCAGGGACGCATCACTCACTGCCGGGAGCCACCATGGGAGATCCCACCCATGACAGGGTCATGTGGAAGAGAACTGTTAAGCAAGGCTTCAGAACTCAAGGGGCTCCCTAGGCTTTCTCGAGCATCTATCCCAAAACCAGAATCTGTCTGTTTTACTGTTTCATGACTTTCACCAACTCCTCTGACATTAACAGGGAGCTAACCCTGACCACCTTTCTCTGGAGAAAATCAACTTAGGGCTATAGGTAATAAGTCTCCTGGACATGAGAAGAATATTTCAAATCAAACCCCCTCTGTTAGCATTCTAGCTTGCTCGGCAGGTATATCCAGACTCTTGCAACTATGCATACAATTATTTACAGCCTCCCAACTGTGAGAAGCATGCAAAGCCTAAAACACAGAGCCTCTGAAAGAGTTAAAAGTTACTAGAGTAGTGCTAGTGCTGGTGTAGGGTTTCATTACTGGGCCAGTGCTTGTTACTAAGTCCCCATATCTCGTATCCACTGTGCACCTGGGACTGCATTAGTTCACATAGTGAGAATGGAAGAAAAACACGTGTAGCCTTGAATTTAACCATATCAGACTTTTGAGCTAACTGGTTCTTTCTTGTAACTCACTGCACCTTTGCTCTGTGAAAAACGTAACTCTGTTTGGCATTTTTCTGAGGCTGACATAGATTAAAAATACAAAGAAAAAACACTTTGAGGGAAAATAAGTTTTCTGGTTGAGCAGCCTTTATCAAAAGAGGGTCACAAAATGTTCACAGGCCTCCAAGCCCAGAAGATACTGGATACAACATCATTTGTGGAAAAGGTATGCAGAAAAATCCTGGTTTCGATAAGGGCAAAACTGCTGGAATGTTGGGCTGACTCTGTATGACCTTGCGCCTTTCATTTCCCTCTATGTACAAAAAAAGTATATAAGTACCATTTAAAAATAAAGCTAGGGATCTCGCTCATCAAAGTAGCTTGATCTCCTTGTGTCAATCATTTCCTCTGCTTACTCTCTCTTTCAGGCTGGTTCCCATCTGGAGTACAGAAGTCTGCCATGTCTACTTATTTGCCTGGGTTTCTAAGACCTGAATGGGAAGGCGCCCTGTGCCTTCACTCCCTCGGGAGACCAGGAGGGCACCTGCAGCCTCACGTAGACGGTGCAAGTGTCTTGTCTTGAGACTTTATTGATTTTCTGTATAAACCAAGGAACATCAGCCTCTTTTCTTCTCTTCTCTGTTTTCTTATCTACAACATTCTTATCTATGTCTCTCTCTAAATCAATCACAATCACCAACGCCATTTCTCCTTCGGGTTTCCCTGGATCCTGTGGGGGCAGGACTCCGGCAACTCACTGCACAAATATTTGTTTATTAAACACCTACAAAGTGTAAGGAGTCTTCTGGAGGGGGCAGGTCAAAGACTCACATGATGCAAATACAACTATGACTACAGTAAGTGCTACCACGGACAGGTGTCTGTGCTACGAGATGTAAATAAGATGAGCTGACTTACTCAGGAGTCCAGGGAGACTAACTGGAGGCACGATGGGACTGAGGTCTGAAAGGCAAAGGAGAGATTACTCAGTGAGGGAGAGGAGGGAATATCCAGAGATAGGGCATGTGCAAAGGCCCTGTGGTAGCAGGAAGCAGGTGAGGATCCAGGAAATCAGAGAAGGCCCATGTGTCTGGACAAGAAAGACAGGGGAGTAACAAGAGAAAGAGGCAAGGGCTGGTCAGACTCCTCGTGACCTTGTCAGCTATTTTAAGCAAGCGTGGCTTTATTCTAAGAGCATTAGAAAGCATTAAAGGGCTTTCGACATGACTTTTTAAGATTTCTAATTAGAAAGGATTACTCTGGCTGCAGTGCAGGAAACGCTGGAGAAAGTCAATGGAGCTACAGGAAGAGCAGCTGAGAGACAGTTGCTGCAGACAAAATGAGAGAGGCTGGTCTCTTGGGCCACTGAGGCCGCTTTGAAGATGGAGAGAAGGAACTGGTTCAGAGAGCTGTTCAGGGGGTGAAATCATCAGTGACTGACACACGACGAAGGTGAGAGGGAAATGCCCAGTGTGTCATCGTGCCTCCTGCACACACAGCAGGATGCAGGAGACGGGGGTGACACCAACAGAGATGTGAAACAGACAAGTGCCGGAAACCTGCCTGCGCCTGAGCAAAGCTGGGCGTCCTGGCTAACGAGGAGCAGCAAGGACGGGGACCTGCCCAGCGCCGCTGGGAGAGGGTGCACGACAGGACGTGTTACAGAGTTTGGGCTTCTCGTGGGTGATTTGGGGATCGTGCGAGGAGACGGGGCTCCGCTCTGCTTCAGGTGCTGTAGAGAAGTGGGGGTGATTCTATGGTCGGGCAACTTCACAATCCGTGCCTGGAAGCGTGCAGGATGGGTGATGTTCGGTCACTTTTGTTTTAGGGCCATTGCTTATGTTTAAGTACGCAATGATCTTGCTTGTGTCTTGTCTGAGCGGCCTTGCCTGATGCCAGTGTTCTTTGACATCACTTATGTTGAGCCAGACAGCACCACAGTTTAGCTGTAAAGGACAGAAAGCCCCCAGAAACGGCACAGCCTCCCTGATGGGGCCAGGGGAGTTTCCAGCTGTCGGAGCTGCTCTCTCTTCTCAGTCATGCCTTCTGGTCAAGGGCAGGTAAAGTTGGCCTGCAGGACACTCATCTAGGATATTCCTGTTGTCACCACTGCTGAGCTTTTGCTGACTGGGAGGTTGAAAAGGATGCAGTCTGCAGTGGGACTAGGGTTTGTCACTGCAGTTTTCTTTGTGGTAGGACTAGTGGGTAACAGCCGACAAGACAGTGGCTGCACGGCAGCATTCGTACCTCTGGACGGGACACAGCAGCCAACTGTAACACCGGCAGTCACCAGAAACAGAAGCAGAAATGGTAGGGAGTTCATGTAATACACCCAGAAGACAGGGACCCAGATCACCAAACACAGGCAATGGAAGCCTGTCCCACATTCCAAATAGCATTCTCCTGCGATCCAAAGGGAGCCTAATTATAGATTTCCAATTTAGATGCAACAAACAGTGTTTGCTACAACATAAATTTCCCCTTGGCTAGCTAAGAAGAAATTAAGGGTTGTGTGATTTGCCAAAACAACGTAGCTAATGAGTTTAAATTTAAATTGGTTTGTGAGGTTTCCAGAGCCGAAGTTGTATCAGTTATGATATTCAATAGGGTCAGAGATAACGTTCACACCACCTTTTCCATCTATATCCTCCCTATTCTAGACGGCCTGGTAATTCTCCCAAGCAGCCTGTGTTTGCCGCCTTGGGAAGGTTTCTGGGTATTCTTTTCAGGGAACCTCATTAATCCATGGTCTGGTGCCTCACTTCCTCTGGCTGAGAAGGAGAACAGACTGAGTGCAGGGAGGCAATTGTCAGGGCCAACAAGAGCAGTGACCCACTTGTTGAAGAAGGGCTGACTGAAGCTGTTTCTGTTCGGGGTGAATTTTCCTAAAATTATCCTCTTTGAAATTATATATTTGAGTTTAAAGTCTCAAACCCCTGATTGACTGCTCAAGTTAGAGCTGTGACGACAGTGTCGGTGTTCTTCAAGAGGCTGGGAGGCCAGCTCTTGCGAAAATGACAGTCTTCGAGAAATAATCGGGTTCACTGCACATTTCTCTTCAATGGAGAGATTATCACTGGGTTTACAAAACTACCCATGATGGCCTTTCTCCCACAGCACTGAAGGTCTTGTATTGCTAACTAAAGTCCTACGGAAAAAAGAAGCATTTCATTTCAACTTCCGGTTGGTGTCTATTTTCCTTTCACTAGCCATCTGATCACACACGCACAAATATTTTGCTTGGAAATAAAGTCTTTCCATTTGGTTTGAACATCTCCGAAAAGCAGAGGGTGGGGTAGATGGCTTCCCGATGTCCCTTGGTGTGTTGGAATGTTATGATTCCTGGATGCCAGAGGTGGAAATAGCTCAAAATATACAATATGCTATTTCTGCCATATATGAAGTTGATCAATATCACAGGTGATAACCATGCATCAGGATGGGGATGGGGATGGTGATCAGGCAAGTGCTGCTGCTGCGAATGGTGATCGTGAGAACGTCTACTTTGGTTTGGAGTGGGGAGGAGAAGGTATGAGACTCATTTGAGTTTAATTTCCAAAGAACTTGATGAACTTTGATTCCTCTTATTGGAAGTTGGAAATGAAAAAAATTCACAAGTCCACAGAGGGAAGGAGCAGAGATGGCTTAACATTAAGGTGCTGGGTTTTATTTAGTTGCAAAATAAGGATTAGATTCAGGACCTCTGGGCCTAAGGTAAGAGTAATATATTTGAAATCAATTTAAGGATTGATAACTTTGGGCCCCCAAAAGTTTTACTCTATCCTTATGAAAATGACTGGCAAGAATCTAAAAGCTCAGAAACACCCCATTTTCTGTAGGAGAAGGTGAGCATTCACTCTCCACAAATACAAAGGCCACATCCATGCAACTGAGTTGACACTGCACATAGGACCATCTGGCTCTGTTTATAATTGGTGTAATGAACAGCTCTTCGTTTCAGATGTTACAAGCAAGATGATTTTAGCACATGCTAAGTGAACATGAGGATGGACCTATCTAGTCAAATGATGGAAATGAATTTAATAATAAAAACCCACTAGGAGAAGCAACTGCTCGTGTGGATTTTAAGGAAACTCGTCTTGCCATCTGCTGTTGCTAGCGTCTTCAAGCACCATATTTGCCCATTCTCTTCCAGAGTTCAGTGCTGCTAAGCTCTTTGTATATAACACTAGGCAGGAGAACAGAATGATTGGAGGGAAGGAAGTAAATGTCAAAGGCCCTTTACTGTCTCCAGACTGCTTTTACCAGCCAGGTAGACAGTAACAATATGGGAACCAATGCTGGGCATCTCCAGGAAAGGTTTTGTCACGAAGGACAAAAAGGTGGACTTGGATCCACTCAGAGATCCCCAGGGCCGTCAGGCAGAGCTGCCTGACCACACCAGTGTCCCATTGCCCAACCCCCTCCACGCCCCTCCTCTCCAGTACACACAAAACCCAGATGTCATCAGTTCTAAAGACCGGGACGAACAGGGTCTGCCCAGAGAAGGAACACATGCCTGCAGGCATCATCAGCAAACATCTTATAGCCGTTTATAGTTGGCCCAAAGCCTGGGGCAGTGTAGAAGCTCATTATAAGGGAAATAAGATTCTCTTCACTGGGGAATCAGGAGTTGGTAGTGGTGGTAGAGGTGGTGGATGGATGACTTTGATATTCCTCTGTCAAGAGAGACGCTTAGGAGACAAGTCACTTAAATGCTCATGGGTCTAGGTGGGTCCTACCCCACAAGCTTACAGCAGAGAGAGTGAAAATTTAGGGGACCGTGAGTACAGGCAGCAAGCAAGTGTTCCCCATCCCCTGGGGATCTGATTTGTTTGCACTGTGTTTCCTGGAGAAAGGGAAATCACACCTCGATTCAAGCAGTACTGAAGGCAGGGTGGCTAGAGGCTGCAGTGTGGCCAGAGTCTCCAGAGAGAGAGCCACCTTGGTAACAGGGGGCTCAGTCCTACCTCAGCGTAGATGATTTAGACCTCTGTGGAGATACTCTATGCATTTCTTATGAGAAACTGAACTTCTGACAATAGACCCTGGCAAACAGCTTTAAGCCCAGAGAGGACTAATAGACTGCCATCTTTGGGCCCCTTGTAGGCCCACACAGGAACCAGAGCAAGGTTCTTCCCAGACCTGTGCTCCGCAGGAGCACAGAATGGTCAGGAAACAGCTGAAGAGAAGCCAGGTAAGTTACATGTGCATGCTCTGCTCCTGTCCGTGGAATACAGCTGTGCCTGGCAAGGAAGAACACCTGTCGGCAGTGAAACCCTTAATGAGGGGCTTCCCCGGGGCTCAATGGTGAAGAACTGTACAGCCAATGCTGTACAGAGACCCCAGGTTGGTCCGTGGTCTGGGAAGATCCCACATGGCGCAGAAGCCACGGGGCAAGTAAACCCTAGTACCGCAAGTACTGAGCCTGTGCTCTGGAGCCCGGCTCCCCAGCTACTGAGCCCACACGCTGCAAAGACTGAAAGCGGATGCAGCCCAGAGCCCGCGCTCCGCAGCCGGAGAAGCCAGCACACCGCACCTAGGGGCCATCCCCGCGCACCACCACCTGGAGCAGCCCGCGTTGGGACAAAGACCCAGCGCAGCCACGAGTAGACAAACGAACGCTTTTAAACGGGAGTTTCCAGGGCAAGGTCAGTCGGCGAGGGGATGCCTAGCTGTTCACACAGCTCTATCAAGTGGGTTATTAGAGAAAGACCGTGAGAACTGGGGTGGGAAATCGCCTGGAGCTTGGAGACACAGTTCTTAAGGTTTTTGTTTGGTTGTGGTTTCGGTAGGAGTCGGCAGTGGGATAGAGGACTCAAGAACATACGTAGGGACTTCCTTGGCAGTCGAGTGGTTAAGACTCCATATTTCAAACGCAGGGGATGTGAGTTCCACCCCTGGTTGGGAAACTAAGATTCCACGTGCCACGTGGTGTGGTCAAAGGGAGTTCGTGTAAAAAAATAAATAAATACAAAAAAAATAAAATTAAAAAAAAAATAAAAACAACAATAAAAAAATAACATGTAAAGTGAAAGCTACAGGTCAAACTTTTTCTGCAAAGAAATGCATATATTCATGACTTGCCTTCAAATTCAGGGAGCTCACAGAAACCCTGAATCCCAAGTGTGCACCCAAGGTCAAGAAGCCTTGCTTAGGAGGCATTCTTGAATGCACCAGGTGAGCAGTTTATTTATAGGATATAATAACCTCACTAGCAATTTCTCAAAGTGTGCCTCCTGCAGCATTTACATCGCAGCCACCTGGTGCCATCACCTAGTCCTTGCTGAAAATGCAGATTCCTGAGCCCCTTCCCAGAATTAAATAATCAGACTCATTCACTATAGGGTTTGGGAACTTGCATTTTAAAAAGCACTCTAGTAGTATTTACACTGTATATAGATTAAGAGCTCCTGAGAGTTGAGAATGGCCCTAAAAAGGTCTTGGGAGTCCAATCAAAACCCAAGGCTGATTTTTTTTTTTAAAGTGTCAGACACTGATAACTAATTGATTGCCAATTGATTAAGGACCAACAGGATGGGTGGAGATCAAGGTCGTCTGATTGAGAAGAGGGTGCCCACTGATTCTGGTGAGGAGCCAACATTTGAGTTGGCTCATGTGAGTCCAGCATCTTGAGTCTAATATGAGTCCAGCATCTGCTTCAGTCCAAGCACGTGAGCATGTGGTTTATGCCATTTCCTTCCTGTCAATCATTCTTATATTCTAGATGAAGAGATCAAGGTTCAGAGAGTTAAGATAACTTGCATAGGGTCATGAAGCAAAATATGGTGAAGAGCCCAACTTAATACTTCTACATTTTTAAAAATTACACCAAACAATCTGCTCTTTATATGCCAAACTGGGAGTATACAAGAGAAGTATATGCATTCATTATATTAAAAAATACAGAGCATATATTGTCTCCCCTGGAGAAGGAAAAGGCTACCCACTTCAGTATTCTTGCCTGGAGAATTCCATGGACACAAGAGTCTGTCAAGCTACAGTCCAGAAGGGGTTGCAAAGAGTTGGACACAACTGAGTGACTAACACTTTTAATTTTTTCATACAATTCAGAGTCCCTAGAGGGGCTGCTAGAGAAACAGTGTTTTGAATCAACTCTGAAGAGTCCATATAATTCTGAATTCATTCTACCTTATGTAGAGCCTGGGTTTAAACAGACCAGAATCTCCCCAAAATCCACCTCAAATATTTCTTTTGATAAGGAAAAATATTTACGGGTGACAGAGAGAGGAATTCCCAAAGAAAAGCTTCCTGGTTTGTGAGTCCCCAGTTCTTCAATAGGCCTCCAAGGATAAGGCAAACTTTTCTGAGTGTTCACTGAGTGCCAACCATGGTATTAACTCATTTAATCCTTATCCAAACATTTGGGGTGAGGTATTATTGTTGCCATGCCTGGTTTTAAAATGACATAAACCTGGCCAAGATGTAGCAGGTAGGAAATGGTAGAGACGGGATTTAGACCCTGATAGTCCAGCGACAGCAGCTCTCTCTAACAATCAGCTACACTGACAACCTAGCCTGGGTGGAAATTTAGGGGAATTTGCTGAGTTCATTACATGGGAAGAGAAACGTTAGAAAGACGATATTTGACAAAAGACTTGATATTCATTTGGGTGCACACGTGATTATGTTTTGAAAGTAAAGGGCATTAGGTCACCAGTTTTGGAGTCAAATTCCTGAGTAACTAGGAGACTGTCGGAAGAGGGATAACTGTTTATCTGTCTCTTTCTGTCTGGCAAATGACTCCATTCCCTGAGGAGAGTTTCTCAAACTTGAAAACATGTTTATTCCATCTCTGAGCAATGTTTTGCTCCCTTTGAGTCTAGGGAATAGTCCTGAGGGGCACTGAGCTAGTTTTAAGTGCCCTGCCTTTTTGCAACTCTCCCAAACTTTAATCTCATAATATGAGGACCCATATTTTAAAAGCTGGATGGCCTGACAGCAAAAAAAAAAAAAGAAAGAAAGAGAAGGATTTATAAAGACGTGTAACTGTCCTGCCAGGTGGCCACCGCCAAGCCACCGAGAATGGTGCACACCTCCAGTTCCTGAGAGGGCAGGGGGCACCAGCACAGTGATGAGGGCTCTAGCGAGTCAGCGACGTGCACCCCAAAGAAGATGGTCAGTTTCAGCTGCTCTTAGAAGCTCATCCTTCATAGTTTCATGACTCTGAAAACACTCCCTCCAAAAGTGTCCTTATGTTTGCCAATGGAGTGACATCACCCTCAGCTTTCTTGCAAACATTTTTCAGTAACTTTCTTTTGTTCATTTCTGTAGCCTTGATATCTAAGGTTTCTCAGCTTTGCTGCAGATAATTTGGTTGACCCAAGAATGTGGGTGCTCCTGGCTCGGTGTTCATCCAAGCCATTCTCAACATGCTAATAATAAGAGCTAACATTATTAAGTGCTGGGTGGGTACAAGGTAACGTTTTGAACAGTTGCATGCATTTAATTTAAATCTCAGTTAATAACGCCATGAATTAGAGTTGTTCTGCAGATAAAGAAATGAGAGCATGAAATGTTCCAGCCCTTTTCTCAGGCTCTCAAGGCTGATACGTAGCAGAGCAGAACTCTGAATCATAGTTTGGCTTCAGAGTCGATGTGCTCAACCAGTGTGCCATTTGCCACCAGTGTGTCTAAGCGTCAACCTTAATGTTACCTGCTGTAGCTTTAATTTCTTCATGCTACACTACCAACTCATGTGCACATATTAACACATATGCCAGAACAAGAAAGATTCCCAGATTAAAAACACTATTCAAACAGTAATAACAAGAGCTAATGGCATTGTACCTTCTTTATGATTTTAAAAGCATCCTTGCAAAACTGTACAAATGACAATATTTTAGCCCTGTGAGTCAGACAAGTCAAGCAGATTGTTCAAGATCATCAGCAAATCTGTGGACATTTGAATCAAGATCTGCCAAATTCAGAGGCCCCTGCCCTTTCAACGATGACAGCATCCTTCCTGTCAAGAGCTAGGCAAAACCAGCTCAGTACAGTCAAATGAACACTCAGATAAATTGACTGTTACCATGGTAGAACTATTAACAACCAAAGAAGGAAGGAAGCATTGGCCACAACTAGACAAAAGTCTAGACTTTAAGAAGAAAGTAATTTATAAAAGTTTGGAGAAGGGGGTGGTATTACTCCTTGGTGACATGATAAAAGTTAAAATGGCTGAAAGAGGAAAGATTCATAGAAAAGAATTCTATCAGAACAATCACTAATATCTTAGTTTGTTTGAGCTGCTGAAACAAAGTACCATAGACTGGATGACTTACAAACAACGGAAATTTCTTTCTCACAGTTCTGGAAGTCAGAGGTCAGAGTGCCAGCATGCTCAGTTTCTAGCAAGAACCCACGTCTGAGTTGCTGACTGCCGATTTCTCAATGAATCCTCACATGGCACAAAGAAAGTAACCCAGCTCTCTGACTTCTTCTCATAAGGGCACTAATCCCTTAAAGGCTCCATCTCCAAATATCATCACATTAAGAATTTTATCTCAGCATATGAGTTTTAGACAACACAAATATTAAATCCATAAAAACAAACGATATTGATCAAGAAGAGGAAAGTGTCCTTCAAAACAAAAGCAAACAAAATCTATGCAGATAGCTCTCTAATGATCTCAGATTACAAAAGAAATGCCTGAAATATGAAAAGAAGTATTTGTAACCAAGAAATACTAGCCACTCTTAATGTACCAAGAAAGAGAGAGCTAAAATTGCCCCAGGCCTAAACAGACAGTGTCAGGGCACTGACTGGCTTTGGGCTGAGTTCAGAGCAGGAATAAGAGTGAAGAAAGGAAGAGCCCCGTGCTCAGGGTCAGAGAATGTCCTGGTGGAAGCTAACAGAGGGAAAACAGGACAAGTGGTCTCTATCTCGCTTTCTCTATCGAGGAAAGCGACTTCAAACTTGGAAGGCTTAAACAAACACAGTTTGTAGGAAACTGAGATAGGCAAGGGGACAACAAGGAAATACCAAGCATCCAGGTCCACAGATCCAGCTGCAGTGAGGGCTGGATAACTTGAGGGGATTTTAGAGAACAGACACATGCTCCAACTTTTAAAAACAAGGTCCTACTGTTCAGCATATGCAATATCCTGTGATAAACCATAGTGGAAAGAATATGGAAAAGAATGTATATATATGTGTGTGTGTGTGTAATTAAAAGATGCCTGCTGCTTGGAAGAAAAGCTATGACAAACCTAGACAGTGTATTAAAAAGCAGAGACATCACTTTGCCAACAAAGGTCTGTCTAGTCAAAGATATGGTTTTTCCAGTGGTCATGTATGGGTATGGAAGTTGGACCAGAAAGCAGGCTGGGCACTGAGGAATCGATGGTTTCGAACTGTCGTGCTGCAGAAGACTGCTGAGAGTCCCTTGAACAGCAAGGAGATCAAACCAGTCAATCCTAAAAGGAAGTCAATTCTGAATACTCATCAGAAGGACTGATGGTGAAGGCGAAGCTCCAGTACTTTGGCCACCTGCTGCGAAGAGTTGACTCATTGGAAAACACCCTGATGCTGGGAAAGAGAGAGTGCATGAGGAGAAGGGGGCAACAGAGGATGAGATGGTTGGATGGCATCACTGACTCAGTGGATGTGAGTTTTAGCAAATTCCAGGAGATGGTGAAGGACAGGGAACCCTGGCTTTCGGCAGTCCATGGGGTTGAAAAGAGCTGGACACAACTTAGCAACTGAAGAACAATATGTATAACTGAGTCACTTTGCTGTACAGCAACAATGAACACAACACTGTAATTCAACTAAACTTCAATTTAAAATCAATTAAAAAATAAAATAAATAATATACAAAACAGAAACAAAAACCTCCAAAGGATGAATCTTAGAAAAGGGAAAAGTATCGAGACCTGGCAATATTTTTTACAGATACGAAGACTTTTATTAGGGCAACCATTTCAGTAAGCATAAAGATCTTTTTAAAACAAATAGATGGCCCAAGTATTTTTTGTTAAGTAGTACTGACCAACCTAGATAGCATATTCAAAAGCAGAGACATTCTTTGCCAACAAAGGTCCATCTAGTCAAGGCTATGGTTTTTCCAGTGGTCATGTATGGATGTGAGAGTTGGACTGTGAAGAAAGCTGAGCACTGAAGAATTGAGGCTTTTGAACTGTGGTGTTGGAGAAGACTCCTGAGAGTCCCTTGGACTGCAAGGAGATCCAACCAGTCCATTCTAAAGAAGATCAGCCCTGGGTGGAAGGAATGAAGCTAAAGCTGAAACTCCAGTACTTTAGCCACCTCATGCAAAGAGTTGACTCATTGGAAAAGACTCTGATGCTGGGAGGCACTGGGGGCAGGAGGAAAAGGGGACAACAGAGGATGAGATGGCTGGATGGCATCACGGACTCGATGGACATGAGTTTGAGTGAACTCTGGAGGTTGGTGATGGACAGGAAGGCCTGGCATGCTGCGATTCATGGGGCTGCAAAGAGTCGGACATGACTGAGTGACTGAACTGAACTGAATGGTAACTGAAGTAAAATCAGCAAAATCAATTCTAAATAAAGACATTTCAGAATACAAACCATCTTCTGAAGTTCTTTAACACTGAGACCTAATCACATTATTTTCCAAATTAGAGTGACTAATACTTGATGTGAAAACTATAATTAATACAGATAACACAGATGAAACTGTGTGTTTCTAAAGTAAAAAATATATATTTAACATTTTATGAATCATGTTTGATATCACAAAATGAACTTTGGACAAAAAAAATGTTACAAAATCTCAGAAAAAAACAGACAAGGAAAAGATAGACACAGTATATAAATAATGTTTATGACTCATATGGATATACAGAAATCAGATACAAGATATTTTGATACAATTATTTTGAAGGTATTTTGACAGCCCTGTGAAATAATTTAATTTTAAAGAATTTTTCTCAAATGCCAATTAACATAATTACATACACACTTCCTGACCTTCATCTCACTTCTGAGTGAATTTTAGAGGGGCAGTAAGGTCAAATTCGAGAGTGAGATGAGACTGCGAAATTCATTATTGACTTTGCTAGAGAATGAAAAAAGATGTGCCTGTATTTTGATGCTCCCATTTTAATATGACCAAATCAAAGTAGTCACATCAAAATCTCCTTCCAGACCTGATTTTCATGCATTACAGATTTTGGAACTCTATAACAGTAAGGATCCATCTCTTCGGCTCTCTCTGAGACATTTACTTTTCAGGTCAGCAATAATTTGTTGTGCTTCTAATACTTGTGAGGACAGAAAGATGGAGGCTGGTTTTAGAGTCAATATTTGATAGATACCCACCAAAACAGACGTTGTCCTCTTGCTTTCAGGAATACAAGTAAACACCATGTATCATTCAGGTTCTTTGTAAGAAGCAGAAATAGACCCTGGCTGACTAAGCCAGGAAGGACTTTTTAGGAGGCTACTCAGCAATGCTTTCAATAGCAGAAGAGGCAAACACGAGTCTTGGGAAGGCCCCTGGTCAGAGGAGCTCCAGGGAGCTCACAAAGAGCCCAGACATAGCTTCCTTAAGGAAGTGCCATCAATAGCTTCAGTTCCGCTGGCCGTTGGTCCTTCTGTGTCTCTGCCCAAGTTTCAAACACTGTTTCATGTGCCCCCTGCCCTTCGATCAGAACAGCTGGGGTCGTGTGGATAGAGGAGGGGAATCGCCCCAAGGAAAAAGGAAGGGCATGGTTCTTAGAAGAAAGGGGTAGTATGTGGAATAAGAAAGAAAAAATAGACCCACTAAAGAGATGGAAATACCAGATGACCTTACCTGCCTCCTGAGAAACCTGTATGCAGGTCAAGAAGCAACAGTTAGAACCAGAAGCAATAGCTGGAACAACAAACTGGTTCAAAATTGGGAAAGAAGTACAACGGGCTGTATATTGTTATTCTGTTTATTTAAATTCCATTCAGAGTACATCATGCAAAATGCCAGGCTAGATGAAACTCAAGCTGGAATCAAGATTGCCAGGAGAAATATCAATAACCTCCGATATGCAGATGACACTATCCTTATGGCAGAAAGCGAAGAGGAACTAAAGAGCCTTTTGATGAAAGTGAAAGCGGAGAGTGAAAAATCTGGCTTAAAACTCAACATTCAAAAAACTAAGGTCATGCCATCCAGTTCTATCACTTCATGGCAAATAGATGGGGAAACACTGGAAACAGTGACAGACTTTATTTTCTTGGGCTCCAAAATCACTGCAGATGGTGACTGCTGCCATGAAATTAAAAGATGCTTGTTTCTTGGAAGAAAAGCTACAACAAACCTAAACAACATATTAAAAAGCAGAGACATTACTTTGCAGACAAAGGTCCGTCTAGTAAAAGCCATGGTTTTTCCAGTGGTCACGTATGGCTGTGAGAGCTGGTCCATAAAGAAGGCTTAGCACTGAAAAACTGATGCTTTCAAACTGTGGTGCTGGAAAAGACTCTTGAGAGTCCCTTGGACAACAAGAAGATCAAACCAGTTGATCCTAAAGGAAATCAGTCCTGAATATTCACTGGAAGGACTGATGCTGAGGCTGAAGTTCCAATACTTTGGCCACCTGATGCGAAGAGCCAACTCATTGGAAAAGACCCTGATGCTGGGAAAGACTGCAGGCAGGAGGAGAAGGGGATGACAGAAGATGAGATCATTGGACGGCATCACCGACTCAATGGACATGAGTTTGAGTAAACTCCAGGAGATAGTGGAGGACAGGGAAGCCTGGCATGCTGCAGTCCATGGAGTCACAAAGAGTCAGCCATAAACAGTCAGACATGACTGAGCGACTGAAAACAGCAAAAAGACGTGAACTTGAGACTAACACTCATTTTCAAGAATACAGGTTTGGCCTTACCTCCTTTACGTAAATAAGGGGTTTAGTTGGCTGCAAGCACAGTAAGAGTGCTAACAAAGCCTTGGCAGTGCCAGCGTCAGTAAGCCGGTGCCCCTTCAGACATTCCTGCATGGCCACGGGACCTCCACCACGGCCCCTGTGGCTCTGCTCTGCGATTCTCTTCTCTGCAAACCTCCTCTCCTCCACCCCCCACTTATAGGGATGGTAGTTGCTTCCTTCAGTTACTCATGTCTGGGTTTCTCCCATTTGCTCTCTGTCCTCATGTAGCTATATGAGAAGCTCCTGTGTTACTTTCCCTCTACTGGAAATGTTGAGAAGATTTCTGTCTTCTTTTCGGGGTCTGACTGATGCAAAATGCTGATGTCCACTGTGGGAGGTGGATACCGTGTGGTACTTGGAATGCGTGTCTTGTTCAAAGGAAGACTTAGGGAATGTGATCACCAGCTTCGACCACTTGAAGAGCTTTCAGTCGAAAAAGGGATTATAGTTATCCTGTGTAGTCCTGGAGGACAGAACAAGGATTAGCAGGCTGAAGTTTTCTCACTCACTGGGAGCAGGTTTCTAAGAGGCACAGTCCTCTAAGTCCTTGAACTGCCCACAGCGGAATGTGCTGGTGACTTTTGTAGGGGGCTAGTCAAGCAGAGGGCTGATTTTCATCTGAGACTCAGGAGAGGTGCCCATCAGACTGACGTGCTGGGCCAGATCAACTCTTGAGCCTCAAAAACCCTCCTGCAGAATCTATAGGCTTTAATGAAAGATTTAGTCATTTCCTTCCTTTTTTTTTTTTTATAATTGGGGTATAGTTGCCTTACAAAGCTGTGTTAGTTTATGCTATACAACAAAGAGAATCAACCATATGTAGGTATATATAACCTCCCTCTTGGACCTCCTCAAACCCCACCCTCCAACCCACCCACCTAAGTCACTCCAGAGCATCGAGCTGAACTCTGGTACTATACAGTGAGTTCTCGCTGGTCATCATCAGAAAAAAATCTGCAAATAATAAATGCTGTGGAGATGGTGTGGAGAAAAGGGAACTGTCACACACTGTTAGTTGGAATGTAGATTGATAGAGCCACTATGGAAAACAGTTCCTTAGAAAAAATAAAAATAAAAACACCATACAACCCACAAGCCCCATTATTGGGCACATACTCTGAGAAAACTATAATTTAAAAAGGACACGTGCACCCCAATTTTCATTGCAGCACTATTTACAATAATCAGAACATAGAGGCAACCTCAGTGTCCATTGACAGAGGACTGCATAAAGAAGCTGTGGTACATATATACAGTGGAATATTACTCAGACATAAAAAGGAACAAACTTGGGTAGAGATGCAGATGGACCCAGAGTCTTTTGTACAGAGTGAATTAAGTCAGAAAGAGATTAATCATTTTCTACTGGAGCTCAAGGACAAAACTGGGGTGCTCTGTGGCCTGCAGAAAAGAGTATCAGTTATTCCTCTAAGATTTATCTTGGCCCCAAGGGCCCTTTCAAATAATGACCTTTCCTCTGAGACTGAAAAATTCAACTTTCCTCCATTTGCAAGCCCAGCTGAAGGCAACACTCATTAGTAGAAGATTCCCTTCATTTGCTCCCCTCTCTGCTTCTAGGGCTTCACCCTGCATCCCTGCATTTTATGCCCAGAGGACCACTGGAGGAGCCAAAGGTGATCACAGCCCACAACTAATGGAATCAAAGGATGTGAGTGTTCTGAAAAGAGCTGCTCACCTTTGTGAATCTCCTTAGACGGATCTAAATCTCTGAGTCTGAGGCTTCCCGTGTCAGTCCTGTATTCACAAGGATGAGCAGACAGTCATGTGGGAACCAGACAAGTCTTCAAAAGCCTAATGAGATTATCTTCCTGCCACCCTTCCGATTCTTGCTGCAGATCTGTACAGCCCACCCTTCTGCTGTGCGGGGCACACAAGTCTCGCAACAGCTGTTCTCCATGTACCAGTTTTCCTTTCCTTGAGCAAAACTGCACTGTGGCAGTTCGAGGGGTTCATGGGGAGAAAGCCATTCCTCTTTGAACCCTGCTAAGCAATGGCACCCCACTCCAGTACTCTTCCCTGGAAAATCCTATGGACGGAGGAGCCTGGTGGGCTGCAGTCCATGGGGTCGCCAAGAGTCGGACATGACTGAGCGACTTCACTTTCACTTTCATGCATTGGAGAAGGGAATGGCAACCCACTCCAGTGTTCTTGCCTGGAGAATCCCAGGGACGGGGAAGTCTGGCGGGCTGCCGTCTATGGGGTCGCACAGAGTCGGACACGACTGAAGCGACTTAGCAGCAGCAGCAAGCCAAATATAAAAACATAATATTATAACCTCTAATACGTTCAGAAAATGGTAACTTCTAGAACACTGAAAGAAACGTTCTCTTACATTTTCCAATGAGAACATTGGAGGAGAGAGGAAACTCAACGAACTACGATGGTCAGAGCCCCAGATTAATAGAACCAGAAATTAAACTTCATTCTGACCCAGTCCAGGGATGCTCCCCCTACTCCACAGAATCTCACTGCTTCAGACATATAACCTCTAATACGTTCAGAAAATGGTAACTTCTAGAACACTGAAAGAAACGTTCTCTTACATTTTCCAATGAGAACATTGGAGGAGAGAGGAAACTCAACGAACTACGATGGTCAGAGCCCCAGATTAATAGAACCAGAAATTAAACTTCATTCTGACCCAGTCCAGGGATGCTCCCCCTACTCCACAGAATCTCACTGCTTCAGACGATCCTACGTTACAAGAGAGAAAACCGCCGAGTTAAGTGTTTTGGTGGCTCAGTCTAGTTTTCTCGAGAGCCAGGGTTCAAACTGACAGCAGGCCGTCGGTGACCTGGACGCTACATCTTTGCCAACACAGCCCTTTGGGGATCCTACTCTCCATCTGCTTCCCCTCAATTTTTCCAACATTTTTGTCACTGTGATATGTGTCATATGTCTTACCCTGAGGGTGTGATTGCCCAGAAGACAAAAGAAAAATGCCCGAGAAGGGATAGGCAGGGCCTGGCCTGCATATCAGCAACTGCGCAACTCTCTGGACTCCTCCCAACTAGAGAAGGGAGCTGTTCCCTTTCTCCAGGGGATCTTCCCAACCCAGGCCTCCTGCATGGCAGGCAGATTCTTTACCGTCTGAGCCACTGGGGAAGCCCTGTTTAGACACACAAAGGGTAAAATAAATACCTCTTAAAACACCTACACACCCACACGCCTAGACGTCCAACAAGAGCAAAGAATAGTTTTGAGTTTAACAATATCCTCTTCCCACAGCGACTCCCCAAAAGTAGGGCTGTAAGGCCGTGTTCTCCTAGTGGAAAACTGCCAGTTAGACCCTGCAGTAAGAGGGCAGTAAAGAGCGGGAAAAGAGAAATCTATCGTGGCATGGTGGGGGGTGGGAGGTGGGAGGTGAGGGGGGGGTTCATGTTTGGGAGTTCGTGTACACCTGTGGCAGATTAATGTCAATGTATGAGATGTGTATAAGAGACAGGTGGTACATATACACAATGGAGTATTACTCAGCCATNCATAAAGAAGCTGTGGTACATATATACAGTGGAATATTACTCAGACATAAAAAGGAACAAACTTGGGTAGAGATGCAGATGGACCCAGAGTCTTTTGTACAGAGTGAATTAAGTCAGAAAGAGATTAATCATTTTCTACTGGAGCTCAAGGACAAAACTGGGGTGCTCTGTGGCCTGCAGAAAAGAGTATCAGTTATTCCTCTAAGATTTATCTTGGCCCCAAGGGCCCTTTCAAATAATGACCTTTCCTCTGAGACTGAAAAATTCAACTTTCCTCCATTTGCAAGCCCAGCTGAAGGCAACACTCATTAGTAGAAGATTCCCTTCATTTGCTCCCCTCTCTGCTTCTAGGGCTTCACCCTGCATCCCTGCATTTTATGCCCAGAGGACCACTGGAGGAGCCAAAGGTGACCACAGCCCACAACTAATGGAATCAAAGGATGTGAGTGTTCTGAAAAGAGCTGCTCACCTTTGTGAATCTCCTTAGACGGATCTAAATCTCTGAGTCTGAGGCTTCCCATGTCAGTCCTGTATTCACAAGGATGAGCAGACAGTCATGTGGGAACCAGACAAGTCTTCAAAAGCCTAATGAGATTATCTTCCTGCCACCCTTCCGATTCTTGCTGCAGATCTGTACAGCCCACCCTTCTGCTGTGCGGGGCACACAAGTCTCGCAACAGCTGTTCTCCATGTACCAGTTTTCCTTTCCTTGAGCAAAACTGCACTGTGGCAGTTCGAGGGGTTCGTGGGGAGAAAGCCATTCCTCTTTGAACCCTGCTAAGCAATGGCACCCCACTCCAGTACTCTTCCCTGGAAAATCCTATGGACGGAGGAGCCTGGTGGGCTGCAGTCCATGGGGTCGCCAAGAGTCGGACATGACTGAGCGACTTCACTTTCACTTTCATGCATTGGAGAAGGGAATGGCAACCCACTCCAGTGTTCTTGCCTGGAGAATCCCAGGGACGGGGAAGTCTGGCGGGCTGCCGTCTATGGGGTCGCACAGAGTCGGACACGACTGAAGCGACTTAGCAGCAGCAGCAAGCCAAATATAAAAACATAATATTATAACCTCTAATACGTTCAGAAAATGGTAACTTCTAGAACACTGAAAGAAACGTTCTCTTACATTTTCCAATGAGAACATTGGAGGAGAGAGGAAACTCAACGAACTACGATGGTCAGAGCCCCAGATTAATAGAACCAGAAATTAAACTTCATTCTGACCCAGTCCAGGGATGCTCCCCCTACTCCACAGAATCTCACTGCTTCAGACAATCCTACGTTACAAGAGAGAAAACCGCCGAGTTAAGTGTTTTGGTGGCTCAGTCTAGTTTTCTCGAGAGCCAGGGTTCAAACTGACAGCAGGCCGTCGGTGACCTGGACGCTACATCTTTGCCAACACAGCCCTTTGGGGATCCTACTCTCCATCTGCTTCCCCTCAATTTTTCCAACATTTTTGTCACTGTGATATGTGTCATATGTCTTACCCTGAGGGTGTGATTGCCCAGAAGACAAAAGAAAAATGCCCGAGAAGGGATAGGCAGGGCCTGGCCTGCATATCAGCAACTGCGCAACTCTCTGGACTCCTCCCAACTAGAGAAGGGAGCTGTTCCCTTTCTCCAGGGGATCTTCCCAACCCAGGCCTCCTGCATGGCAGGCAGATTCTTTACCGTCTGAGCCACTGGGGAAGCCCTGTTTAGACACACAAAGGGTAAAATAAATACCTCTTAAAACACCTACACACCCACACGCCTAGACGTCCAACAAGAGCAAAGAATAGTTTTGAGTTTAGCAATATCCTCTTCCCACAGCGACTCCCCAAAAGTAGGGCTGTAAGGCCGTGTTCTCCTAGTGGAAAACTGCCGGTTAGACCCTGCAGTAAGAGGGCAGTAAAGAGCGGGAAAAGAGAAATCTATCGTGGCATGGTGGGGGGTGGGAGGTGGGAGGTGAGGGCGGGGGCGGAGCGGGGCAGGGGTGTCTCTATGGATAAGCTCCTGCTATGGGACCAGCTTCCCACTGCAGGTCAGGTCAGCTTGTCTTCCAGCTCAAGAGATTCGAATTGCGATGCTCATCTAACGCTCTCTGCTCCTTCACCCCCCGACCCTCTCTGACCACCCCTCCTATTGTCCCCATGTCTGTCCCTTTATGTCCTCCGGCCCTCTCTCAGCCCAGCCCCTCCAGTCTGGGGCAGCCGCCTGGGGACACTGCGATCCAATAATTAGCCAGGGCAGCTGCTCGAGCAAACAAGCTCTGGAGATCCGCAGCTGGCGGAGTGGAGTCCTGCCTGGAGGAGGGGGCCCCGGGGGAGGCCCACCGAGCCTTCTCAGGTGGCCAGATGACGCCTAATGAGGTCCCCCGCTCAGCAGGCCGCAGCAGATGGGCAAACGCCCGGGAGCCTTAGGGAGCCAGCAAGACGCTGTGGGGGCCCCCAGGGTGAGGTTTCCTTTCCAGCTGCCCCTGGGCCGTGGGGGAGGGTGGTTAAGATAGTAATTGGCACCAGGGGTCAAGGGACCTCGCTTTTCCCTGCCAGGAGGGGAGAAGCTCTGCCTCCCAGTGATGCGGACCAGCCCCCCTCCATCCCTCTCCCCGCAAGGATCCTGTCCACCAGGCTGGAGTCTGAGTATTTGATGGTGCTGATTGAAAATGATTTATTTTTGGATGCACACCAGAGGAGTTGGCACTGGGAACATTTTTATAGACCTAACAATGCATACCATGAATTCATGAAAGGTAGAATTAAACTAACGTGGAAACAGGAAACAAATGCAGGGGTTTCACTCTGCTTCCTACAAACGTCAGCTGCAAAAGGCGTGGCAGAGGGTGGGCATGGCAGAGAGAGGGTGAGGCAGTTTATTTAATTTTGATCAGTTGCAGTTTCTGGGCAAGGGAGAAGTCAGGAGCCAGTGCAGGGAGGGGGCGGTGAAGGCTCTGGAGGTGCAGATAGTTCTATTTCAGGGCATGTCCTGGCCTTCAAGAGAGACGTGCCCTGTGGTTCTCCTGACCCCACCGATCACTGTGCCTCTCGCTGCCCCTCCATATGGTCATTTTTCTGAGAAAAATGTCATGGAGGACAGGCAGGGAAGCAAAACTTTGGCATCCTCCTCCCCACAAACTCTGCTGTCCAGGAGGAGTTTGCCTTTCTGTAGAAAGGCGTCCATGGAAATAATCAAGTTTAAAAACATTCAAGGGAAAAAATGCAAGAAACAGAGCCAAAAATGGGCCAAATGACCTCCTCACCCTTCCCTCTTCCTGCCTTCCTGCACTCCTTGTGTGACAAAGGACACCTTTGCCTTTGATGAAGAAAGCAATAGCATCAGAGCTTAAGTCCTTAACTCAAATGGCCTTTTTCTAGAAAAGGAAGAGTCAGGAAAACACAAGAAGTATTTTCTGCCAGTCCTAACAGCCCTGGCACCCTTGTTCGGGATACCCTACAAGCATCCATATGAATTCAGGGGCAAAGCCTAGGTATCTCATTTGGTGATTTCCTTTTTAAGCCGTTGGAAATTGAATTCACATCAGAACTGGTTTACCCTCCTGCCCAGTGGCAATTCTTTTCTAGCTATTATATGCAGGGAAATTTTCCAAAATAAAATGCAATAAGGCTAAAAAAAAACCAAGCATACAAATCATTTATTGTAATATTCCTTATTTACCCTTGTTATTAACATCCTGTGTTTGTGGCACTAATTTGTGGCTGGGACAGGCTGTGTGATTACAGTCTTGGCCAGGAGAGAACCAGGCTGGCAGCAGCATGTCTTTGAGCAATCTCGGCTCTCTGTAGTTTCTAGAACGTAACATATTTTCTACAGGCTCTGGCTCATACTGTGGACGTTAATTGTTAATTCTCCAAAAGCCACCTGCTTAACCGAAGACTCCCTGGAAATCTGGGGAAACAGTGCCACCTAGCAGTCCTCTCTCTAAGTGCGTCAAAGCTGGGTTTGTTGACAGCCATTCTTTTGAGGCTGACCAAGTTAGAGAGATGGTCTCTGCAAATTCAGCTCTGCTATCAGTGACCATAATCCATTGGCGACAGCTTGGAGTCCATTTAGCTTCAGGAAAGCAGCTCAGCTTAATATTCTGGATGGATAAGCAAGGTTTCATAAAACTTCATCGCTGTAGGTCATTTCACCTATAAGACTCTTTGGAGCTACACATTTAAAAGATGAGAAGATGGAGGCCCAAGGAGAAAGAGTTGCTTCTTCATGGTCATGCAGCTATTTTATGGTTGGGTCAGACTCAAAAACTAGAACCCATCTTGCTGTTCACAGGATGGGAGTTCTTTTTAAAGGCTGGGCAGAGATGGAGGTAGGAACGAGACACAGAGGTAAGAGCATCCATCAGCGAGTAAATAAAGGTCTGGGTCTGTCTCTCTGAATCTGTATATTGATAACACAAAAGACAGATTTTGACTCGTGTTTAGGACATAGACACACACTATGGACAAACGTTTGAGCAGCCCTCCAAAACGTCACTGAAATGACCGAAACCAATACTGGGGCTATTCTCCAGCCCAGCCGCTCTGAGGCCTGGTCAGTCACATTTCCCCCTCCAAGGAGAAATACTGCAGATTTTAATTTGGGAATTAGGGATTTTGGGGTTTTTCTTCTCCGAAGGCCCTTTGGAGCTTTGACTTCAAATGTGTCCGATGCTCTTCCTCTCTTGGGGAGGAACATCATGGAGACTCAGCCTATTAGAGCAAGAATGCAGGGATCAAGCATTCGGCTCCTTGATCAGCTAAGCCCACGGGCCACAGCTAGAGTCTGTGAGCCGCAGTGAAGACCCACATCCTGCAACCAAGATCCAGCGCAGCCAAATAAATAAATAAAAGAATGAGTTGGAGATCCAAGCAGAATGGATGTATATTTGAAAAAAAAAAAAATCAATGCTTGGGCCCCACCCCAGATCAATTAAATATAATTCTCTAGTGTGGGGTCTTAGGACAGTAGACCCACCATCCTTATCTGTGATTTCGCTTTCTGCATTTTCAGTTGCCCACAGTTAACTATAGCTAAAAAAAATATTAAATGGAACATTTCAGAAATAAGTAACTCAGAAGTTTTACATTGTATGCTTTTTTGGAGCACTGTGATGAAGTCTCACGCCGTACAGCCTGGGATCCCCAACCATTGACATCATCATGGGAACTCGATCCAGGATCACCTCCTCCAGGTGACCTGTTTTTGACATGTGGTCCAAAAGTTCAGAGCCTAACGCCTAGGACATTCACCTCACTTTGCCTCATCACGTAAATATTTTATCATCTCACAGCATCACAAGAAGAAGGCTGAGTTCAGTAGTATGATATTTTGAGAGATAAAATGACTACATATCCAAACATTTATTACAGTATATAGTTATAATAGATCTATTTAATTATTAACTATTATTAATCTCTGTGCCTAATTTATAAAGTAAACATATCATAGGTGTGTATGCATAGGAAGAAACATAGTGTATATAGGATTTGGGATGATCCCCAGTTTAAGACATCCTCTGGGAGTCTTGGAACATATCCTCCACAGATAATGCGTCACTCTGGTGTTCGTATCAATACGTCTCCTGCCAGGGTTGAGAATCACTGGCTTCTAGTACAGAAAGGCAGAGTGGTCTGTCCAGCAACACGCAAGGAGCCAGATTTCTCCTCCTTGTCCTCTACAGTCCTTCCTTGTCCTGCCACCTCCATTCCATCATGCTCAGCCTCACGAGCAACCAGCCGAGAAGCAGCGTGGCCAAGCCCTGGAGACACAGCCCCAAGACAGCTGTCTGTACGAGGTCATCTGTGCACGGAGAGTCCTCTGACCACTGGGCAAACTTGGCATTCAGGAAGAAGAAGCGCTTAATCGAAGAGGTGCCAGATTCTGACCCCTGCAGGGCACTGGGTCATGTTGTGTTTTTGTTTTTTTTTTTTTTTTCCCCAACTATGATTTTTGAAACTGGAGAAATAACCCCAGAGTGAGTCTGGGGTCCCCCTGGACCCGCCGTGAGATGGAACAGAGCCAGACCCCACTGATCACCTGGTCAGTGGACTACAGTGGCAACTTAGGTCTCCAGGGTCCTCTCATCCCTGACAGTCCGGTTACACCCCTTACCCCCACGCACAGCCACCCTAATACACTGCCAAAGGCCCTTTTAGCGAAGGTCAGAAGGAGGATTCACAGTGTAAACTGTTGGCTGTGTGGCAGGATTTCCAAGGAGACTTTGCCTCCTGTTTATCAAGAGGCTCTGTGTCTGTGACATGACTCAAGTCTGAGAATGGGCTGAGGGATCACTGCTTTCTATTGTGGTGACTCTGATCACCAGAGCTAGAGCTTCCCCATTTTTGCAAGTCAAGTAAGGCTTTCATAGCCGCCCATCTATTTCTGCTCAGGAGCATCGTGATCAGTGGGCCCATTCAATGGCCCTGCAGGGCGCACTATTCTGATTGCCACTTTGGGTTCTGTGAAGTCTTACAGGAAACACACCCACCTTGTCTTCAGCAACGCAGCACCCCGTCTTGGTGCTGTGTTCCATCATCCCCGCTGAAGTCTAGGAGCCCTGTGGCGTGGCAGCTGCCCACACCGTCACTCCTGGCCATGGATAAGAGCCTGCACAGAGAACACTGGGGCTCCCCCATAAACGTATCTCCCCCAGCCTTGGTGAAGGGAGTGCCCTCAGGACCTTCTGAGGGGACACAGTCAGAAGGTTGGTGAGCTCATCTTGTACAATACAGTGCCTCCTGCTTTCCCAGCTCCTGAAGCTCTGGATATGTGTCTCTGTCTTAACGCCTCACCCTGGCCCATCTCATTAGGAGGACCGGCCAGGACTCATTACCTTACTGTCTTCATAAGGTAAGTAACTCAAAACCCCAGAGAGGCTAACTTGAACATTTTGCATCCAAACCACATCTCGCATGCTACTTCTCAAACTTTAAAATAACTCAAAAATCAAATTAAACAGAGTGCCCCAGGTTTAAAAGACATCGCTGATCACGAGCCATGAAATAAAGAATTGCATCAATGCTAAAAGTTGAGAAGAATGATGGGGGCAATCCTAGCCTCAGAATCTGCAGGGAGAGATCCTGGGGTGACCAGGACTCTGCGAGCTGGGCATCAGCGTGACCCTCCCAGGCTGGGCTTCCCTGACCCACTCCCAGTTCCTCTCTTCAGTCAGGGATGCCAAAAAAAGGGGGAGGGTGACCTTGCGGGGCCAAGATGGGCTGAGGGCTCAAACCCTTTTGCCCCTGGCTCTGGCCTTCAGTATTGCCAAGAGAAAAAATGCAGAAGCTTTAGAGGATGGCAAGTATCTGATGCATGGATGGGGATTTTCATCAGGGTCTGCACTATTCCCAGCGATGATGCTGCCTGCAAGCCCTTTTTTAGATTTGAATGTTTTGACCAAAATAACACAGGCTGTTTAAGAACTGAATTTAGGAGTCCTTTTACATTGCGAACTTATCATGCGGCTCCACTGTGAGTCACTCCGAATAGAGCCCAAGGCTGCTTCCAGCGGCCGCAGGCGCTACGTGATCAGCACTTGTGTTCCTCTCTGGCTCATCATCCCTTTGTCCGCTGCCTTGCTCACAGTGGCCCCGACGCGCTGGTTTCCTTGCTCCTCTCTAACTATGCATCGAGTCTCCCCGAGCCATTCTGCTTGGCACACCCCTCGCCCCACTGTGCTCCTGACTGCCTTTGATCCTTGCCCAGATGCCTCCTGAGAGCTTCCTGCACCCTGCCTTGCCTTCCTCTGCCTCTTTTCCATTGTGGGTCGCCTTCCACCACCCTGGGTGCTTCATCTATTGTGATATTGTCCGTCTCCCCCACTAGAATGGGCAGCTGCTTGCGGGCAGACACACCTGTCTCTTTGTCACTGCTGAATCCCCACCCCCTAGAAAGATGCGTGGTACGTGGTAGGGGATCCCATGAATATTTTGTAAGTGAATGAATGAAGCTACTATGCGTTTGGCTCTGTGGCTGAGCCCGTCACAGCTTAACCTCTGGGATCCACAAAGAGCTAGAGGTGGCCAGTTTGCCTGCCTTTTCTCTGTACCAAAATGGAACAGTTTCACAGCCATCTATCCAGTTTGTTAGGAATTTGCCTGAACCTGGTAAGACATACAGACACAGCAATTAACATTCTACAGTACTTCTTTTCTAAGTTCTGGAAGATCTTCTGGAAAAGGGAATGGCAACCCACTCCAGTATTCTTGCCTGGAAAATTCCATGGACAGAGGAGCCTGGCAGGCTATGGTCCATGGGGTTGCAAAGGGTCAGACATGACTGAGCGACTAGCACTTTAAAAAAAAAAAATAGAAATACACATTGATGGCTACAGCAAAATATTTTCTCCCCACCTCGGGCTTCCCTGGTGGTTCAGTCAGTAAAGAATCCGCNCTCCAGTATTCTTGCCTGGAAAATTCCATGGACAGAGGAGCCTGGCAGGCTATGGTCCATGGGGTTGCAAAGGGTCAGACATGACTGAGCGACTAGCACTTTAAAAAAAAAAAATAGAAATACACATTGATGGCTACAGCAAAATATTTTCTCCCCACCTCGGGCTTCCCTGGTGGTTCAGTCAGTAAAGAATCCGCCTGCAATGCGGGAGAGCTGGGTTCGATCCCTGGGTTGGGAAGGTCCCCTGGAGGAGGGCATGACAACCCACTCTAATATTCCTGCCTAGAGAATCCTCATGGACAGAGGAGCCTGACGGGCTACAGTCCATGGGGTTGCAAAGAGTCAGACATGACTGAGCAACTAAGCACACAAGCTTGCAGTACGTCAGTGCTTTAAAAATGATTCTTGTCCCTCTAATAATGGCCTTCATCATTTTGCTTGGAGAATGAAGTTTTAAGTAAGAGGACAGTCACGATTGTGACCCTTTACACTAGATAAATTGTAACTTTAGAAAAACAGCTCATGTTTGTTTAGCTTCACAGATGTGCCTTGAAAGGGAACCCTAGAACACCTGAGGATAAACAGCCTCTGATCACAAGAGGAGCCAGCCACACTCATCAGGTCTGTCTGAGTATTATTCCTTTTGGCCAAAGTTACTATAGTTTATTCTGAACCCAGACTTATGTTCCGGAAACTGACTACAAAGTAGGGACATTCATCAGCCGGAGAGTCTCTGATATAAAATTCATTCTTTTACTTGTTGAACATTGGCTTAGAACCTCATGGGAGTGTTGAATAGACCAAGTAAAACACTTGGAGATGCTCTGTGGATAGTAAGGGGAAGGGGGGAATTTGATACTGGGAGAGAGGAAATCCATGAAGGCCTCAAGGATTATGCATCTTTTGGACAAGCCCTGGATCTTCAAAGCGAGAAAGAAGCCATGCAGATTTAGAAGTAAGAGCATTCCAGGGAGACATGTGCAAAGGCCCTGAGGTGGAAACGACCTCGACGTTTCAGGACACAGGAGACTCCTCTGACCTCCTTCCCTTCCTCCCTTGGCTAGAATCCCGAATCCTCACCCTGTCCCAGAAGCCAGCCTTTCCCTCTCTGGTAGACCCAGGGCCTTCCCAGCCCTCAGTNGCAGATTTAGAAGTAAGAGCATTCCAGGGAGACATGTGCAAAGGCCCTGAGGTGGAAACGACCTCGACGTTTCAGGACACAGGAGACTCCTCTGACCTCCTTCCCTTCCTCCCTTGGCTAGAATCCCGAATCCTCACCCTGTCCCAGAAGCCAGCCTTTCCCTCTCTGGTAGACCCAGGGCCTTCCCAGCCCTCAGTCTGAACTCGCCATCTCAGAGTGGCGCTGCCCCCAAAGCTTCTGTTGCCAGGGTCCTAAGGCTAGCTCTTCCAGGTGAACCAAAGCCCTTTGTCCTGAGGACTCCTGGTCTTTCAACATGGGCTTTCCTTTGCTGACAAACTCCATGATCCAGTGGAGGTATTGACAAGACTCCATCCATTCCCGAGCAGACCCCCTTCCCACCCCAGACCCTGCCCTCCCACAAAGGAGCTTGAAACATGGTGGGTAAGGTAGAGCTGGGCTGCGCGGAGGACAGGCTGGCGTGATGCTCACTGGGCCCCCTTCTCACAGGCCTGAGAAGTGAGCTGGACTCCCCACCACCCCACTCCCCACCTCCCCACCCTACCGGGGGAAGGGGGCCAACAGTGAGGAGGTGGGGCAGAGAAACCACCGCCCCCAGAGCCAGGCTGGGGTTGCAGATGAGGGGCCTGCCGTCCAGGCCAGCCCTGGCTCCTGCAGGGTCGCCCACCTGGAGCAAAGTCCCGGTGGGAGAGGGGAGCCTCGCTGTGGCTTCCACAGCCTCTCCAGCGGTGTTCCATGAACGGTGTACAGGCCCTGTCTCTTATACACATCTTATTGTCCGTCTCCCCCACTAGAATGGGCAGCTGCTTGCGGGCAGACACACCTGTCTCTTTGTCACTGCTGAATCCCCACCCCCTAGAAAGATGCGTGGTACGTGGTAGGGGATCCCATGAATATTTTGTAAGTGAATGAATGAAGCTACTATGCGTTTGGCTCTGTGGCTGAGCCCGTCACAGCTTAACCTCTGGGATCCACAAAGAGCTAGAGGTGGCCAGTTTGCCTGCCTTTTCTCTGTACCAAAATGGAACAGTTTCACAGCCATCTATCCAGTTTGTTAGGAATTTGCCTGAACCTGGTAAGACATACAGACACAGCAATTAACATTCTACAGTACTTCTTTTCTAAGTTCTGGAAGATCTTCTGGAAAAGGGAATGGCAACCCACTCCAGTATTCTTGCCTGGAAAATTCCATGGACAGAGGAGCCTGGCAGGCTATGGTCCATGGGGTTGCAAAGGGTCAGACATGACTGAGCGACTAGCACTTTAAAAAAAAAAAATAGAAATACACATTGATGGCTACAGCAAAATATTTTCTCCCCACCTCGGGCTTCCCTGGTGGTTCAGTCAGTAAAGAATCCGCCTGCAATGCGGGAGAGCTGGGTTCGATCCCTGGGTTGGGAAGGTCCCCTGGAGGAGGGCATGACAACCCACTCTAATATTCCTGCCTAGAGAATCCTCATGGACAGAGGAGCCTGACGGGCTACAGTCCATGGGGTTGCAAAGAGTCAGACATGACTGAGCAACTAAGCACACAAGCTTGCAGTACGTCAGTGCTTTAAAAATGATTCTTGTCCCTCTAATAATGGCCTTCATCATTTTGCTTGGAGAATGAAGTTTTAAGTAAGAGGACAGTCACGATTGTGACCCTTTACACTAGATAAATTGTAACTTTAGAAAAACAGCTCATGTTTGTTTAGCTTCACAGATGTGCCTTGAAAGGGAACCCTAGAACACCTGAGGATAAACAGCCTCTGATCACAAGAGGAGCCAGCCACACTCATCAGGTCTGTCTGAGTATTATTCCTTTTGGCCAAAGTTACTATAGTTTATTCTGAACCCAGACTTATGTTCCGGAAACTGACTACAAAGTAGGGACATTCATCAGCCGGAGAGTCTCTGATATAAAATTCATTCTTTTACTTGTTGAACATTGGCTTAGAACCTCATGGGAGTGTTGAATAGACCAAGTAAAACACTTGGAGATGCTCTGTGGATAGTAAGGGGAAGGGGGGAATTTGATACTGGGAGAGAGGAAATCCATGAAGGCCTCAAGGATTATGCATCTTTTGGACAAGCCCTGGATCTTCAAAGCGAGAAAGAAGCCATGCAGATTTAGAAGTAAGAGCATTCCAGGGAGACATGTGCAAAGGCCCTGAGGTGGAAACGACCTCGACGTTTCAGGACACAGGAGACTCCTCTGACCTCCTTCCCTTCCTCCCTTGGCTAGAATCCCGAATCCTCACCCTGTCCCAGAAGCCAGCCTTTCCCTCTCTGGTAGACCCAGGGCCTTCCCAGCCCTCAGTCTGAACTCGCCATCTCAGAGTGGCGCTGCCCCCAAAGCTTCTGTTGCCAGGGTCCTAAGGCTAGCTCTTCCAGGTGAACCAAAGCCCTTTGTCCTGAGGACTCCTGGTCTTTCAACATGGGCTTTCCTTTGCTGACAAACTCCATGATCCAGTGGAGGTATTGACAAGACTCCATCCATTCCCGAGCAGACCCCCTTCCCACCCCAGACCCTGCCCTCCCACAAAGGAGCTTGAAACATGGTGGGTAAGGTAGAGCTGGGCTGCGCGGAGGACAGGCTGGCGTGATGCTCACTGGGCCCCCTTCTCACAGGCCTGAGAAGTGAGCTGGACTCCCCACCACCCCACTCCCCACCTCCCCACCCTACCGGGGGAAGGGGGCCAACAGTGAGGAGGTGGGGCAGAGAAACCACCGCCCCCAGAGCCAGGCTGGGGTTGCAGATGAGGGGCCTGCCGTCCAGGCCAGCCCTGGCTCCTGCAGGGTCGCCCACCTGGAGCAAAGTCCCGGTGGGAGAGGGGAGCCTCGCTGTGGCTTCCACAGCCTCTCCAGCGGTGTTCCATGAACGGTGTACAGGCCCTGTCTCTTATACACATCTTATTGTCCGTCTCCCCCACTAGAATGGGCAGCTGCTTGCGGGCAGACACACCTGTCTCTTTGTCACTGCTGAATCCCCACCCCCTAGAAAGATGCGTGGTACGTGGTAGGGGATCCCATGAATATTTTGTAAGTGAATGAATGAAGCTACTATGCGTTTGGCTCTGTGGCTGAGCCCGTCACAGCTTAACCTCTGGGATCCACAAAGAGCTAGAGGTGGCCAGTTTGCCTGCCTTTTCTCTGTACCAAAATGGAACAGTTTCACAGCCATCTATCCAGTTTGTTAGGAATTTGCCTGAACCTGGTAAGACATACAGACACAGCAATTAACATTCTACAGTACTTCTTTTCTAAGTTCTGGAAGATCTTCTGGAAAAGGGAATGGCAACCCACTCCAGTATTCTTGCCTGGAAAATTCCATGGACAGAGGAGCCTGGCAGGCTATGGTCCATGGGGTTGCAAAGGGTCAGACATGACTGAGCGACTAGCACTTTAAAAAAAAAAAATAGAAATACACATTGATGGCTACAGCAAAATATTTTCTCCCCACCTCGGGCTTCCCTGGTGGTTCAGTCAGTAAAGAATCCGCCTGCAATGCGGGAGAGCTGGGTTCGATCCCTGGGTTGGGAAGGTCCCCTGGAGGAGGGCATGACAACCCACTCTAATATTCCTGCCTAGAGAATCCTCATGGACAGAGGAGCCTGACGGGCTACAGTCCATGGGGTTGCAAAGAGTCAGACATGACTGAGCAACTAAGCACACAAGCTTGCAGTACGTCAGTGCTTTAAAAATGATTCTTGTCCCTCTAATAATGGCCTTCATCATTTTGCTTGGAGAATGAAGTTTTAAGTAAGAGGACAGTCACGATTGTGACCCTTTACACTAGATAAATTGTAACTTTAGAAAAACAGCTCATGTTTGTTTAGCTTCACAGATGTGCCTTGAAAGGGAACCCTAGAACACCTGAGGATAAACAGCCTCTGATCACAAGAGGAGCCAGCCACACTCATCAGGTCTGTCTGAGTATTATTCCTTTTGGCCAAAGTTACTATAGTTTATTCTGAACCCAGACTTATGTTCCGGAAACTGACTACAAAGTAGGGACATTCATCAGCCGGAGAGTCTCTGATATAAAATTCATTCTTTTACTTGTTGAACATTGGCTTAGAACCTCATGGGAGTGTTGAATAGACCAAGTAAAACACTTGGAGATGCTCTGTGGATAGTAAGGGGAAGGGGGGAATTTGATACTGGGAGAGAGGAAATCCATGAAGGCCTCAAGGATTATGCATCTTTTGGACAAGCCCTGGATCTTCAAAGCGAGAAAGAAGCCATGCAGATTTAGAAGTAAGAGCATTCCAGGGAGACATGTGCAAAGGCCCTGAGGTGGAAACGACCTCGACGTTTCAGGACACAGGAGACTCCTCTGACCTCCTTCCCTTCCTCCCTTGGCTAGAATCCCGAATCCTCACCCTGTCCCAGAAGCCAGCCTTTCCCTCTCTGGTAGACCCAGGGCCTTCCCAGCCCTCAGTCTGAACTCGCCATCTCAGAGTGGCGCTGCCCCCAAAGCTTCTGTTGCCAGGGTCCTAAGGCTAGCTCTTCCAGGTGAACCAAAGCCCTTTGTCCTGAGGACTCCTGGTCTTTCAACATGGGCTTTCCTTTGCTGACAAACTCCATGATCCAGTGGAGGTATTGACAAGACTCCATCCATTCCCGAGCAGACCCCCTTCCCACCCCAGACCCTGCCCTCCCACAAAGGAGCTTGAAACATGGTGGGTAAGGTAGAGCTGGGCTGCGCGGAGGACAGGCTGGCGTGATGCTCACTGGGCCCCCTTCTCACAGGCCTGAGAAGTGAGCTGGACTCCCCACCACCCCACTCCCCACCTCCCCACCCTACCGGGGGAAGGGGGCCAACAGTGAGGAGGTGGGGCAGAGAAACCACCGCCCCCAGAGCCAGGCTGGGGTTGCAGATGAGGGGCCTGCCGTCCAGGCCAGCCCTGGCTCCTGCAGGGTCGCCCACCTGGAGCAAAGTCCCGGTGGGAGAGGGGAGCCTCGCTGTGGCTTCCACAGCCTCTCCAGCGGTGTTCCATGAACGGTGTACAGGCTGCTGTTTCTTCTGAAATGGGTCCCAGCGTATGAGTGTGCTCAGGTTTTCGCCATTGTTTCCCATTTGTCTCAGCCTGGTTTCCCTCAGTTCCCAGGTCTTGTCAACAAGCCTGGCGATTTATCTGAACAGAAATGACCTCGAGAGTGACTTTAAAGGCTGCTAAAAAGCCAAAGGGGGCCAAAACAACGATGAACGACCCATCATCTGCTCACTACAGTCTTCTCGCTGTGATGCTAGATAGATACCTTCTAGATACCATGTAGCTGTTGTGTCAACCACATGAGGTGGGTCTTAGTGTTCCCATGTTGCTGACAATATGACTGAGGCTCAGAAAGGTAGAGACACCTGCCCAAGGTCACACAGCTAAAGAAGAGCCAGACCTGGACACAGGTGTGTGTGGTTCTAGACATCGTCTCGCCACTCAGTGCACACATGGAAGGGAATATATGCTGAGCCTCTGTGGATCGACTATGCTTTCTAATCCATGCTCATGGAATCCAAAACAGGGCCTCAGCATCCCACTCAGTTCACGGGCAGGAGGAGCAGAAACAGGCGGAAGACGGTGCATAACAGACGCCAAGCCAGAGAGAGCACTGCTGACTTCCTGTGTTTGCCTGGGGCAACCTGAGCTGGCTCTTCTTCTTCGGATAAAGAGAGAGACACCTGCTTTAGTCAGCACCTTTGCACAGTCCCGCTGCCTACCCTTCCCGGCCACAAGCTGGTCTGATGCATAAGCAAGGGTGGGAGCCGCCCCAGCAATACGGGAGGAGAGCCACCTGGCCTGCGCTTGAAAACCTCCCACCCTCAAACAGGCCTGAAATTTCCCCTCATCTCACAAATGCATAGGCACAGAGAGTGGATGAACCCGGCCCAGAAAATGTTGCCAGTCAGGGCAGAATCAAGACAAGGGGAACAAAAGAAAAACAGCTTATCACCCACAATTCGTTAACTGATTTACTCATTTGGATTCATTAGAATGGCCAAGACCCTGCCTTCCTGGAACTGATATTCAAGTGAGGAAAACAGGGAATAAATGAGCAGATACACAATACACCTGGGGTGACTCAGAGCAGAGACCTGACTGAAGCGAGAAAATCAGGGCAAGTTACCAGAAAGGGAACAGCCTACTGTGGGACAACAGAAAGGAGACCAGGACACTCGGGTTGGATTCAGTGAAGGCAGAATTTACATGGAGAGGTGACTGGTGTCAGGTCTTAAAGCTCTGTGCACAAGGGATAGGTCTTTAGATTATTTTTTAAATAGTGAGGCAAAGCCATGAAAAAGCTGAAAAGAAGGGACCATCATGATCTCCTTGAGTTTTTTTTTTTTTTTTTTAATCACCCTTGCTACCATGTAGAAGATCCTATCATGTAGAGAAGAACCTTCAGAGGACAAGTGGGAGACAGGGATGCCTTGGGCTCAAGGCGGGAGAAATGAAGACCATAAGAAGGGGTTGAACCCCAGGGGTGGAGCAAAAGTGATTTGCTGATGCATTACAAATGTGAAGTCTTTGAAGGATGACTACTTGGTTTTCATCCTCAGCATGTGGTCAGATCATAGCACCATTGATCAAGCTGGAGTCTTGTACATGTCAGAATCTGTATCAAATTAAGTGTTGTATCTCTAGCTCCCAGAACAGTGGATCCCACATAGGAGTTTAATAAACTTAAAGGATCCGGTATTAAATGCAGTGATTGACACATGCACATATACACAAACACAAATATTTAACTACCCTACTTCCCATTTCCTTCTCCAAAGCATGAAAGTGAAAAGTGAAAGTGAAGTCACTTCAGTCATGCCCGACTCTTAGCGATCCCATGGACTGCAACCTACCAGGCTCCTCCGTCCATGGGGTTTTCCAGGCAAGAGTACTGGAGTGGGGTGCCATTGCCTTCTCCATTAGTTATTTTAGCTCTTTTCAAATGAAATTTTAATTGAACACCAATATGTAAAACAGACACACTGCAAACATTTATTCATGAACATTTATATTTGAGTTCAATTATGATATTTGCTCATGATAAAGTCAATCAATGAGGCCAAACAGTTCTGACCCATATAAACATTTGAAAAATCAGACGGTATGGATGACAAGAGCAATTTTTCATAGTTTCTAATTTCCAATTTATTTGTTTTGTTTGCTTGCACCTTATGAATGGTGAAAGTTTTAAATGTGTTGTATGCCAGTTAGTAATGACTTTGGCTACAGGTGAGAAAAGAGTTAAATATTAGAGGCTTAGGAGGAGCCTGGAAGGCTGCAGTCCGTGGGGTCGCTAAGAGTCAGACATGACTGAGCGACTTCACTGTCACTTTTCACTTTCATGCATTGGAGAAGGAAATGGCAACCCACTCCAGTATTCTTGCCTGGAGAATCCCAGGGACGGGGGAGCCTAGTGGGCTGCCGTCTCTGGGGTCACACAGAGTCGGATACAACTGAAGCGACCTAGCAGCACCCATAAGGAAATTCACTCTTGACTAACAAAATTTAGTAATGCAGAAAAATGCATAGTTAGAAATAATGGTTTAGAAGACGTGAACAAGTACTCTAAAGGTAGATGGTACAGAACCAGCTCAACAGACTCATAAAGGACCCCAGTGTCTTCCATATTTCCATCCTAGGCTGTCCTTTTACCTCTGGGAAGTCACTTAATGGTCACGAGCCATCAAAAAAATTATCAAAAAACTAGGTCAAAGGGTGGCCAGGACAGAAAGAGACCTTCACTTTGTAAGCATCCTCTCCCTGCATCAGGAAAGCACCTTTTCCAAAGTCCTCCAACAGAACCTTTTATGTCTGATTTGCCAGACCACATGCTCACTTTTGGACCCTCGCCAAACTATAGCACTTTCTGCCTGATAGCGGAGCAACACCAAGACATAATTTCAAGAAACTTTTCTAACTTAACTAATCTGGGAACTTGCAGGACAAGTGATAGAAACAGGTTGTATAATGTGAAGTAAGTGATTGTACCTATATAAAATTGGACCATCTCCTGCTGTTCTCAGTGGCCGAAGGCAATTTTGATTGTATCTTTTCTGAAGATTTCAGAAAGTGGAAATAAACTGACACAAAGGAAAAAAAATACTAAAAATTATGCTTTCCTACTTATCTCCTCAGAGTCCCATTTGGCTGCTATTTTCCCAGAATCTTCCTCTTCCACAAACCCTCTTTAAGAACTTGATCCTCTCCAAACTCCTTCCCTCCCATCTTTCCTCACATCCACTCTCCCTATAATCACTGGCCCAGTCTCTTGATTTCCCCATTTGCACTACCCTGTCATTACCCTGCTGATTCTAAAAAGGCATGCAGGCAAACATTTCCCTGAAGGCGCAGGAGGGAAAAAGCCATCGTACCCCTGCTTCAGTAGGCTTACCTCTGTCACATGACCATACTGAACAGCAGCTCCCACCTCCTTTTGTACATATTAGAGTCAGATCAGAAGTGCCCCAAACTTACAATAAGGTACCCAAAGTTAATCATCAGTCAACAGTATCAGTATGCAGCATAAGCTAATTTACTGTTCTACTAATAACTCCGCAGCATGATATGAACAGGCTCTGAGCATCTGCTTCAGTATGACCTCCATAAACTTTAGGGCTGTACTCTTTGGTACAATTTTCTGTGATTTGTGAGAGGCAGGCTTGAATTTTTGTAAAAGCTAGTAGTATTTTCTTCAAGTTAAAAAATATGCTCATACCTGGTAGAAAAAGCTTTACCCTGAAGCCCAGACTCCACACATGCACACACACACACACATGCATGCACACACACACACACACACACACACACACACACACAGTTTAAGCCGGACAACACAAAGATAGTAATCTCCAGTGTTAAATTTGAAATGGCAACAATTTGGCATGAGGTCTTTTTTTTTGCCTTGGTCTATAGTTTTCAGATGAGCTAAACATACATTATTCAGTTCAATTTTCCCCATGGTAGGGAAAACATGCATTATGAACAAATAGCTCTTCACATTATTTTTCCAAAGACCCCTGCAAATATATAAATGTATTAACCAAGAAAAGTACCATGTTAACATATTAGCAAGAAAGACAGGTCTCCCAAAGAACTCCCAACCCTGCCTGTGTACCAGTGGTTAAAAGAAACCCAGGCAATTCAGTCTATGGATTTCATGCTGCCATGTCCTGTATAATAGGGACATTAACTCTTTCCCACTGGAAGAACTTTTAAAATGTAGAAATTCAGCCAAAAAACAAGACCCTTTGCTTGAAATGGAAAGAACCATGACTCAAACCAGTGGAAGATACCATTCTCCACCTTACACAGGCCCTTTTGAAAAAAGGATTTCCAGGGATCTTGCCTGTACACCTTGAGGGCAAGGACGGAGTCTCTTGTTCTCCTCTGACAAGGATGAGATGATTTACTGCTAATAATGAGGCCAATAACAAAGCAGTGGTTGAACAACATGAGAGTCTCATATTCAGTTCAATTTTCAGCTCAATTTTCAGCATCAGGAGTTCAAATTATGGAGCATTCCCTTCAATGAAATTGAAAACTGAAAGACTACCTTGATTGCAAACCAACCAGAACTGAAATTTTTCTGTCTTGAAAACCCTTCAGGAATACTTTATGCACTTCTGACGTGAAATAATGACTTCATTTCAAAATAAAACAGCTATGGATCTTGAGGTTGGCTTGCCTTTTTAATGACTGTGGGTTTTCTCAATCCAAGGCAGGAAAATTGGTTTGGTGTTAATCATTGACTCAGAGGAGGTAGCCAGTGTCTTGGCTACGGTCCCGCCCCATTCTTTGACATGGATAGCTAATAGGAAAAGTTCTTTGCAATGGCAAGTCCAAAGAGAAACCTGCTGCAGCCATTAAGCCCCTCCTACACAGAAACTCGGGAGCTCTACTTCTGGTCCTGCCTTGCGCTCAGCTTTCTTAGCTGTGCTACTTGACATCTCCCATAAGCTCAGGTCTCTATAGTCCAGTGGTTCTTTAGGCAGGGGACATGATTGTCAACTTCGTCTCAAAATCTATAGTTGGTTTTGCTTCTCCTGCCCCAACATTCTACTCTCATCTATAGCTACCTGAGTCATGTGAATATCCATTTCCCAAGACATAGCACTATCAAGTTCATGCAGGTATTTTCAAACTTTATGAAGGTAAGTGGTCCCCCCTCACTTTTAGAATCATACATTCTGATGACTAAAATTGGTCAATAGAGTATGCCTTTGCTCATGCTTTGGTTCTTAATCTAATGCCTCATTCATTCAGTTTTCTGAGTATGAGTTCTTAGCACATCAAAGAGCTGCTAAAATGCAAGATAGCATGCTTTAACAGATAGCATGCTTTAGGGAGCAAATAAGAAAAATTATAACTCAAATGATTTTGACAAAGAGCAAAATATTTTAAGCCCCACAACTAAAAGACTGGGGATTATTAAAGCATTATTTTTTAACTCCCTCAGTTTTTTGCTGCTGCTGCTAAGTCACTTCAGTCCTGTCCGACTCTGTGTGACCCCATAGACGGCAGCCCACCAGGCTCCCCCATCCCTGGGATTCTCCAGGCAAGAATACTGGAGTGGGTTGCTATTTCCTTCTCCAATGCATGAAAGAGAAAAGTGAAAGTGAAGTCGCTCCATCTGTCCGACTGTTAGCGACCCCATGGACTGCAGCCCACCAGGCTACTCCATCCATTGGATTTTCCAGGCAAGAGTACTGGGGTGGGGTGCCATTGCCTTGAGGACTCAGATTTCTTCCTTCTCTTGACTCTGCTTAATTCAGCAAATCAGCTTGTGAGTCTCCTCCTGGTCACAAGATGGCTACAAAGTTTCCAGGTATCACAGCCTAACCTCACAACATCCAGCAACAATAACAGCAGGAGAGAAACTGTTACCTTGTTCACAACCCCCAATTCATTTTATCAGCCAGAAAATCTTTCACAGGAACTCCAGAGGTCAGACTGCATCCCCTCTTGTTGCCTAGAATTGCACCACATTCCCACACCTCAACCAGTCACTGACAAATAAGAAATGAGACCACCTAATTATTTTAAGGTCAATCTTTATTGCTCTGGGCTGAGGTTATAGTATACCTTTTCTAAGGAAAAAAAAAGGCAAGAATAAGCAAAAGAAAAAGAAAAAGTGAAACATTAAAAAAACAAAACAAAGAAAAAAAGGGAAAACTAAAAAGGGACCAACTAAATATGCTAAAAGTGATACTGGAGACTGAAATGTAAATAAAAGCACATTATCAATTACTATATACCCAAAGCCACTGTTTCATATGGTTAGATGTACTAAGAACTGCATGGTAAGGGCAGAAATGTCAACAGAGCCATAAGAAATTTACTTACTACCCTCGATAAGCAGGATAAGCAGTAGTGAAATTTTTATTGAGTAGTAGAGACACCTCCATGTTTTAAGGTATCCTGCCTGAAAGGTTTTTGAAATCAGAGTGATTATTTCTCATCTAACATAAAATCGACTTACCATATAGGACACTGGATGCAGCTTATCTTCATTGTCAAGAGGTCTATAAATGCACTTGTATTACCTAATGAGAAAAATCAATACATAAATACTCATTCTATGATTTCAATACTTATTCTACAGCTACGGTAATTAAAACAATGTGCTATGAGAATTAAGGTAAGTATATAGATCAATGGAACTGAGCAGAAACTCCTGGATAGATCTATACATAAATGACTCGTTGATCTCAACAGATAATGCAATATATTTGATTACTCAAAAGTAATCAAATGGAGAAAGAAAGGTTTCTTTTTAACAAACAGGGTTTGAACAACCAGATAAAAATGAAACTTGATCCTCACCTCCCGCTATACATAAAAAATATTTTGAGATAGATCACAGTTACAAACATTAAAAAAAAAAAAAAGCTTCTTAAAGGACATAAGAAATAACTTTATGACCTAAGAGGCAAAGATTTCTTAGGACACACATTTCAAGAAAAACTTGCACTAAAATACTGATAGCAGTCTTATTTATCAGTAACTCCAAGCTGGAAATAATCCAAATATCCAATGACAGGGAAATGAAAAAAAAATTTATATTCATAAAATAAAAAATTAACCACTGGTGCATTCACTAATTTGGATGAATATCTAAAGCATAATGCTGAACGAAGAAGCCAGCCCCAAGAGTACATAGGTTTTGTGAATCTATTTCTAGTTTAATTCTATTCTGTTCAAGGACAAGTGAAGCTAACCTGATGTGCTGCAATTGAGAACAGTTGGTGCACACACTGCTGCATGTAAAATAGATGAACAACAGGGAGCTACTGTATAGCACAGGGAACTATACTCAGTATCTTGCAGTGACCTATAATGAAAGAGAATCTGCAAAAGAATATATGTGTGTGTTTAACTGAATCACTTTGCTGTATACCTGAAATACTGTAAATCAACTATACTTCAACAATTAGAAAAAAAGAATAGTTAGCTCCCTCTGGGTAGAAGAGGTGGACAACTGACTGGGAGAAGCACAAGGGGTGAAGGAAATGTTTATATCTTGACTGGAGTTATAATTACTTGAATGTGTGCATGTAGCAAAACTCACTGAATTGTACACTTAATATCTGTGTGGGGGATTTTTTGGCAAATTGTTTCTGAATAAAAAATAATGCACAATTGCATAAATATGTGAGTGCTGATTCTAAGTTGCATTTTTATTTTATATCTATTTTAAGATCTCTAAAATTGTGACCTCTTTTAATTGCAGCCTAAAGAAACTTTCCGGAGAAGGCAATGGCGACCCACTCCAGTACTCTTGCCTGGAAAATCCCATGGGTGGAGGAGCCTGGTGGGCTGCAGTCCATGGGGTCGCTAATAGTCGGACACAACTGGGCGACTTCACTTTCACTCTTCACTTTCATGCATTGGAGGACATGGCAACCCATTCCAGTGCTCTTGCCTGGAGAATCCCAGGGACGGAGGAGCCTGGTGGGCTGCCGTCTGTGGGGTCGCACAGAGTCGGACACGACTGAAGCGACTTAGCAGCAGCAGCAGCAAAGAAACTTTCCAGCCATCTGGCAGTGAACTTTTTAAAAATAATATCAATATTTATTTAGCAAAAATTTTACTGAAGTATAAAATATATGCAGAGATCTTAAGTGTACAGCTTCATAATTTTTTTTATAAAATAAATAATCCTATATAACTACCTCTGAGATCAAAATATAAAACATTACCAGCACCATGGAAGCTTCCCACTGCCTCTTCATTACTATGTAGTGTTCCAATGAGTGAATACACCACAGTTGATTCTGATATTAGTTTCTGGTGGTTTTAAATAAAACTGTCAGGAACATCCTTGTATACTTTTGGTGTGCATACACATTTGTTTATGGGTCATAAGGTAGGCATATGTTCAGCTTTCCTAGGTACTATCTAATAGTTTTCTAAAATGGTTATGCCAGTTTGCATTCTCCCCAACGATATATAAGAATCCCAGTTGTTCTACACCCTTGCCAAAAATTGATGTTGTCAGATTTGTGTTTAGTTTTTGTTTGGTTGCTTGGTTTGTTTCCACTGTGCATGAGTTGAGGGTGGGGGCAGGGGCAAAGGAGGGGGAGTAGAACTAATTTTTGCCTTTTTTTTTTTTTTTTTTTTTTTCTCCCACCATATGAAACA
>SJYX01005521.1:452402-487968 GCA_006410675.1 Oreotragus oreotragus | reverse complement strand
TTTTTTTTTTTTTTTTTTAATGTTCTGTTGGTAACTTATTATGGTTTTAACCTATAGTTCAATTTTAACTTATACTTGGGCCATTAATAATTGCTTTAAATCAGGGGTCCACAACCTCTGGGATCTAATGCCTGACGATCTGAGGTGGAGCTGATGTAAATAAAATGCACAATAAATGCAATACACCTGAATCATCCTGAAACCATCCCCTTGTCCTCCGTGGTCTGTTAAAAAATTGTCTTCCATGAAACTGGTCCCCGGTGCCAAAAAAGGTTGAGGACTGCTGCTTTAAGTGTCTTCAAGAAGATTACACAGTAAGGTGACTTTATATGTTACAAGCAAAGAAATAGCGTAGCAGGGAATGTGGAAATGTCACACTTCAGTGTTTTTCTTATAAAGCAACAACCCAACGTGAATGACTTAGGAAAGGGTTGATCAAGCTGCATTTGCCATTGACCAAACACACAAGAGGGAAAGCAATTAGGGAAAGATTGCCGGGCCCAACCCCAGGTGATGCAACCGAAAGCAGCAGAATTGGTCAAGACTTCATGGGACCCGCGACAAAGACGATCACTCCCTGGTGAACAGATGAGGAAATTGAGTAACGAGCAGAAGAATCTCAGTTCAATTCAGTTGCTCAGTCGTGTCTGACTCTTTGTGACCCCATGAATTGCAGCACACCAGGCCTCCCTGTCCATCACCAACTCCCAGAGTTCACTCAAACTCACATCCATCAAGTCTGTGANCTCCCTGGTGAACAGATGAGGAAATTGAGTAACGAGCAGAAGAATCTCAGTTCAATTCAGTTGCTCAGTCGTGTCTGACTCTTTGTGACCCCATGAATTGCAGCACACCAGGCCTCCCTGTCCATCACCAACTCCCAGAGTTCACTCAAACTCACATCCATCAAGTCTGTGAGGCCATCCAGCCATCTCATCCTCCATCGTCCCCTTCTCCTCCTGCCCGCAATCCCTCCCAGCATCCGTCTTTTCCAATGAGTCAACTCTTCGCATGAGGTGGCCAAACTACTGGAGTTTCAGCTTTAGCATCATTGCTTCCAAAGAAATCCCAGGACTGATCTCCTTCAGAATGGGCTGGTTGGATCTCCTTGCAGTCCAAGGGACTCTCAAGAGTCTTCTCCAACACCACAGTTCAAAAGCATCAATTCTTCGGTGCTCAGCTTTCTTCGCAGTCCAACTCTCACATCCATACATGACCACTGGAAAAACCATAGCCTTGACTAGATGGACCTTTGTTGGCAAAGTAATGTCCCTGCTTTTGAATATGCTAAGTAGGTTGGTCATAACTTTCCTTCCAAGGAGTAAGCATCTTTTAATTTCATGGATGCAGTCACCATCTGCAGTGATTTGGGAGCCCCCCAAAATAAAGTCTGACACTGTTTCCATTGTCTCCCCATCTATTTCCCATGAAGTGATGGGACCAGATGCCACGATCTTAGTTTTCTGAATCTCAGATGGGTGCAATTCTATCACCTGTGCTTTTCACATTAGTCAAACAGATGTAAAAGAAGCAAGGGAAAAAGTTATGACCTTTGCCCTTATTAATCATCATAATCTGTAATTCTCAGAACCATGATCTTAGTAGCACAGCCCTTGGCACAACATTCTGTGCGTCTAAGCAAAGCAGAGATGGATTCCCACTTTCCTGTGAGAAAACTGAGAGGCTGATGGATCACCGTGATCACAGAGCTGGTTGGAGAAGCAGAACCAGGAACAGGATCAGAACCCGCCCCCACTCTCAAGGGCAGATCAATATGCTTCATTGACATAGGAGAAGTTAGCCAAGCACACTGATCTTCCATCATCCGTGTCTGTCCTCAGGCTTGAGCTACAGGCAGAGTGTGGGTTTGGGGGATGCAAGGATTTCTTGGCCTCCTCCACACCCCTTACATACTCCATTCTCTTTTCTCAGACAGCTAGCACAAAATAACCTGAAAAAGAACATTCACTCTCAGGACTTGGTGTTTTAACTGATTTCTCCTCTCCTCAAGTGTCGCCAAGGATTTGAAATCCTACTTAATGAAAGACTGCAGAAATATTTTAGAGGTGATGGTCTTTTCGAGGCACATAAACCAATGTGTTAGTTAGGCCTAGAGATTAAAACATCCAGCAATCATAGGAACTACATTGCCCTGAAAGGGCATCTCCATTTAGAGCTAAGAGTCTCTTTGAATTACATCATTCATGATAAGGATAAAGACTTTCCAGCCCACTGACTCACAAAGATGTGTTTAACTAGCCTAATTATGCCTGAAGTATCAAATTGCCCTTACAAGAAAGCTAATGCTTTTCGCCAATGTATCAATGATCCAACTGTTCCTTTGTCTTCATAATGATTGGGTTAACAAGGCAGGAAACACCTTTAAAAATCAAGTTTGTGTACGTCTTGATTCATTGTGGCTGTCTGAGAAACCGTCTTCTCAACCAAAGGGGAACATCCCAGCAACTCAGACAGGTGGCAAAACAGAATACATGTTTCAGAGGCATGATTAAAAAATGATATACAAAGATTTGTTTCCAACGGGCGATAATCTCTGCAGACAAATAAGTCTCCAAGCCACAAGCAACACTGGGAAAATAAATAATGAGATTCTGGCTGGAGCTTGCTTGGCAGTAAACAGTGGTCCCAACATTCACTCTCAGGACTTGGTGTTTTAACTGATTTCTCCTCTCCTCAAGTGTCGCCAAGGATTTGAAATCCTACTTAATGAAAGACTGCAGAAATATTTTAGAGGTGATGGTCTTTTCGAGGCACATAAACCAATGTGTTAGTTAGGCCTAGAGATTAAAACATCCAGCAATCATAGGAACTACATTGCCCTGAAAGGGCATCTCCATTTAGAGCTAAGAGTCTCTTTGAATTACATCATTCATGATAAGGATAAAGACTTTCCAGCCCACTGACTCACAAAGATGTGTTTAACTAGCCTAATTATGCCTGAAGTATCAAATTGCCCTTACAAGAAAGCTAATGCTTTTCGCCAATGTATCAATGATCCAACTGTTCCTTTGTCTTCATAATGATTGGGTTAACAAGGCAGGAAACACCTTTAAAAATCAAGTTTGTGTACGTCTTGATTCATTGTGGCTGTCTGAGAAACCGTCTTCTCAACCAAAGGGGAACATCCCAGCAACTCAGACAGGTGGCAAAACAGAATACATGTTTCAGAGGCATGATTAAAAAATGATATACAAAGATTTGTTTCCAACGGGCGATAATCTCTGCAGACAAATAAGTCTCCAAGCCACAAGCAACACTGGGAAAATAAATAATGAGATTCTGGCTGGAGCTTGCTTGGCAGTAAACAGTGGTCCCAGCTGGTGAGAAAGACCTCCCTGACCAACAGAGGATCTTGGGAGTAGCCCACCGGCCATGTGGAAGAGGAAGGTGCCATATCTAAGGCTAAATCAATCCCACTCGTGGGTAAGCAGAGGCATCTGTGTGCTAAGCTGCTTCAGTCAAGTCTAAACCTTGGCCACCCTATGAACTGTAGCCCACCAGGCCCCTCTGCCCATGGGATTCTCCAGGCAAGAATACTGGAGTGGGTTGCCATGCCCTCTCCTAGGCAATCTTACCAACCCTCATCGCTTATGTCTCCTGCATTGAAAGGCAGGTTCTTTATCACTAGCACCACTTTGGAAGCGCCTTTTAAAGGTTAAGATTACTAAAAGGTTATAGATGGTGAAGTTAGAGGAAACTGTGAGACCACTGAATTTTCTTCAGTGCCTCCAACTTTTGCTCTAAAATAGACTCTGGGAGGAATCATTTTGTAAAGTAAAAAATTCTCCTGTTATATAAATAGCTCTCCCCTCATCTTTTATGCTTTATATGTTTGGATTTTCATATATTGACTTTTTACATAAGGCTACATTTCAGAAAATGGAAGAAAAAATCATTATGTAGAGATGGGAGAGTCAATAAAAGTCAAGGAAATCTGCATCAAATTATTCAGAAGCACTCCCTTTTATAATTCCCTTTTCAGTTGATCAGAGAAAATATTCTCTCCATTGAGAAGAGGAGAAGGTTCCTATTGGAAAACAGTGAAATACAGAATGACTTCCCAGAGAATGTGGATCTCCCCAAATCTTCTAAAATGATTAGTGCACTGGTGAGATTTATAAAGCTGAAAGAACTTTTGTGAACACTAATATCATAGGCCGCTCCTCAAAAAATCATTTTCAAATAAATAAAAGCTTAACTTAACTCCTATATTAGAGTCAAAAGCATATCTGCATATAAGAGACTAGGAGAAATTCTGTAGTAAAGAAACCTATTAACATTGTTTCACATACCATTTCCCAAACATTCAATCATGAAACCATTTTTTCTTATAATACATAGCAACTCAAGTGTAACACTCTTTGAAAAATACCGTTTTAGTTAAGAAAATATTGAAACTGTCCAACTTCCTCATTTACTTGGTGGGTGGGGGAAAAACAACCACAGTGGAGAAAAGGTAGTCTTTTCCAGTAAGTGGTGCTGGCAAAACTTGACAGCTACATGTAAAAGAATGAAACCGGAGCATTCTTTAACATCATATACAAAAATAAAGTCAAAAATTTATTAAAGACCTAAAATGTAAGACCAGAAACCATAAAGCTACTAGAAAAAAAAACATAGAATATTCTTTGATATAAATCATAACAATATGTTTTCATCTGTATCCAGAAGCAAGGGAAATAAAAGCAAAAATTAACAACTGGTACATAGTTAAACTTAAAAACATTTGCACATCAAAGAAAATAATTGACAAAATGAAAAGACAACCTACTGAATGGGAGAAAATATTTATAAGTCATATGATGAAGAAGGGTTTAACATCCAAAATATATCAAGAGGTCATACAACTCAAAAGTCAAAAAAAAAAAAAGGCAATCCAATCAAAACATGGAAAGAAGACTTGAATAGACATTTTTCCAAAGAAGACACACAGATGGCCAACAGGCACTTGAAAATATGCTCAACATCACTAATCATCAGAGAAATGTAAATTAAAACCACAATGAAGTGTCACCTCACACCTATCAGAGTCAGTCCAGTTGCTCAGTCGTGTCCTACTCTTTGCAACCCCAAGGACTACAGCACACCAGGGTTCCCTGTCCATCACCAACTCCCAGAACTTACTCAAACTTATGTCCATTGAGTCAGTGATACCATCCAACCATCTCATCCTCTGTCGTCCCCTTCTCCTGCCACCTTCAACCTTTCCCAGCATCAGGGTTTTTTCCAATGTGCCAGGGTCCTGCCCAGGTTGGATCCAGGGTATCCAAAGTGTGACAGCGTTGGTGAATGATTTAGAGAGAGATAAAGAAAGAATGTTGCAGATAAGAAAACAGAGGAGAGAAAGAAAGACAGACAGACACGGGGTGACCAAGCTTCAGTGAGTGAGGCCCATTACTTTATTTTCAAAAGGGACTTTTATACCTTGACTTGTACAAAGAGGGAAATGAAAGATGCAAGGTCATGCAGAATCAGCCCAAACACTCCAGTAGTTTTGCTCTTATCGAAACCAGGATTTTTTCTGCATACCTTTCCCACAAATGATGTTGTGTACAGTATCTTCTGGCCTTGGAGGCCTGTGAACATTTTATGACCCTCTTTTGATAAAGGCTGCTCAACCGGAAAATTTATTTTCCCTCAAAGTGTTTTTTCTTTATATTTCTAATCTATGTCAGCCTCAGAAAATGCTAAACAGAGTTACATTTCTCACGGAGCAAAGGTGCAGTGAGTTACAAGAAGGAACCAATTAGCTCAAAGGTCTTATGTGGTTAATTTCAAGGCTACACTTGTTTTTCTTACATTCCAACTATGTTAACTAATGCAGTCTCAGGTGCACAGTGGATAAGAGATATGGGAACTTAGCAGCAAGCATTGGCTCAATAATGAAATCTTACACCAGCACTATTCTAATAGTTTATAACTCTTTGAAAGGCTCTATGTTTTAGGCTTCCCGTGCCTCTCACAGTTGGGAGGCTGTGAACAATCATATGCATAGCTGCAAGAGTCTGGATAAACCTGCCAAGCAAGCTAGAATGCTAACAGATGGGGTTTGATTTGAAATATTCCTCTCATGTCCAGGAGACTTATTAGCTAGAGCCCTAATGTTGATTTTCTCCAGAGAAAGGTGGTCGGGGATAGCCCCCTGTTAATGTCAGGAGAGTTGGTGAAAGGCACAAAATAGTAAGACAGATTCTGGTTTTGGGGTAGATGCTCAAGCTGGTCTAGGGAGCCCCTCGAGTCCTGAAGCCTTGTTTATCAGGTCTCTTCCGCATGACCTTGTCATGAGTGGGATGGCCCGTGCTGGCTCCCGGCACCAATGAGTCAGTTCTTTGCATCAGGTGGCCAAAGTATTGGAGCTTCAGCTTCAGCATCAGTCCTTCTAATGAATATTCAGGACTGACTTCCTTTAGAAATGACTGGTTGGATTTCCTTGCAGTCCAAGGGACTCTCAAGAGTCTTCTCCAACACCACAGTTGAAAAGCATCAATTCTTCGGCGCTCAGCTTTCTTTATAATCCAACTCTCACATCCATACATGACTACTGGAAAAACCATAGCTTTTACTAGACAGACCTTTGTTGACAAAGTAATGTCTCTGCTTTTTAATACGATGTTAGAGTGGCTGTCATTAAAAAGAACACAAGTTACAAACATTGGTGAGGATGTGAAGAAAAGGGAAATCTTGTACACTATTGATGAGACTGTAAAATTTGTGTATCCACTGTGGAAAACATTACAGATCTGTGTCAAAAAACTAAAAATAGAACTACCATAGGACTCAGCAATTCCACTCCTGGGGATATATCTGAAAAAAATGAAGATGCTAATTTGAAAAGATACATGCATGCCAGTATTCATAGCGGCATTATTTAATACAACTGCCAAGATGTGGAAGTAACCTATGCATTCATTGGCAGATGAATGGATAAAGAAGATGTGGTGTGTCTATAGATATAATGGAATTCTTTGTGCTCAGTCACTCAGTCTGACTCTTGGCAACCCCATGGACTGCCGTCCCTCCAGGCTCCCCTGTCTGAATTTTTTCAGGCAAGAATACTGGAGGGGCTTGCCATTTCTTCCTCCAAGGGAACTTCGCCATCCAGGGATAGAACCAGCATCTGTCACATCTCCTGCATTGTCAGGTGGATTCTTTACACTGCACCTCCTGAGGAATTCATAATGGAATTCTACTCAGCCATAAAAGAGAAATAAATTTTAGCATTTGAAACAACATGGATGGATTTGAAGAGTATTATCCTAAGTAAAATAAATTAGACAGAGGAAGACAGATACTGTATGATAACACTTAGATGTGGAATCTAAAATACAAAACAAACTTGTGAATAATTCAAAAGAAGAAACATGTATGCAGAGAACTAATAGTTACTAGTGTAAGGAGGGGGGAGGGGCAAGATAGGGGTAGAGGATTAAGAGGCACAAACTACTATAGGTAAAATAAATATGCTCTAAGGTTATACTGTGGGCTTCCCAGGTGGTGCTAGTAGTAAAGAATCAGCCTGCCGAAGCAAGAGATGTAAGAAACTCAGGTTTGATCCCTGATCAGAAAGATCCCCTGGAAGAGGGCATGGCAACTCACTCCAGTATTTCTTGCCTGGAGAATCCCTATGGGTAGAGGAGCCCAGTGGGCTACAGTTCATAGGGTTGCAAAGAGTCAGTCATGACAGGTGACTTAGCATGCAAACACCCGTGCACATAAGGTTATATTGTACAACATAGGAAATACAAGAACTATAACTGGAGTATAATCTTTTAAAATTGTGACTCATCTGTGCATATCTGAAACTTATATAATAGTGTGTATTTCATATATTATGCCCGGGGAAGGCAATGGCACCCCACCCCAGTACTCTTGCCTGGAAAATCCAATGGACGGAGTAGCCTGGTGGGCTGCAGTCCATGGGGTCGCTAACAGTCGGACAGACTGAGCGACTTCACTTTCACTTTTCTCTTTCATGCATTGGAGAAGGAAATGGCAACCCACTCCAGTATTCTTGCCTGGAGAATCCCAGGGATGGGGGAGCCTGGTGGGCTGCCGTCTATGGGGTCACACAGAGTCGGACACGACTGAAGTGACTTAGCAGCAGCAGCAGCATATATTATGCATCATATATATTATGCCTCAATTTAGAAAAAAAAGTAAATCTGATCAATCAGTTAGGACCTGGCACTTGATCTAACTTTTACCCAACTTCTAAATGATCCTGAGGACCACACTCATTAAGAAATCCTGCTTGGCTATTTGTCAATTGTGAATGGTAATATGGAAGATTATAGGGCAATATTTTGTCCTCTGGGAGGGGTACATATCACAAAACTCATCTGCTGACTCATCTTCCAATATGGTACGTCTCCTCTGGAAAGAATGGCTCTGGTCCCATTCTAGTGTCATTACAGGGTAAGTGAGTGCGTGGGATAAGAATGGTAGGTGTCTGGCTGTATTGACTCTCAGTATCACAAGAGCCTGTTTGGGTATATAATGATTTGGATGAGAAAATGTGCCCTGGATCATCCGAATTGCTTGAAGGAAGCCCTAAGCAGCTAACAACTCCATTGTTCCATCTTCATTCACATGGCAAAGCTGACCATGTACTATTCCGGTCAAAGGTCATGGGAAATCTAAAGGACATACCCTAGCTAAGAAGTTTTGTTCAACTAAAATTAGATTGATTGGTTAAATACAACTAAGTATTTTCTCAAATTTAAATTAAATTAAATGTGATGTCTTTTCAAAATTTGTTATCTTAAATGCAAAATAAAAGATATTGGCCAGATTTCTAGTACGTGAGAAGAGAAGGTGTGCTTATGATATCATAGTCCAGTCCTATAATTTCATGGAGTGATTAACACAGATAAAATGGTCATGCAACTGGTTACTAAGATGACTCAACAGGTTTTTTTTTTTTCGTCTATTAGTATCACCTGCTGAGAGTCATTTAGAGTTAAAATACACCCTAGCATCAGGATCCATATTAGTGATCTTATATTTATCACATTGCTGTCCCTTTTTTTCATCCTATTTGTTTTGATTTCTAGTGTGTTTACATTTCCCTTGAAACTAAGCGTTCAGCAATTCAAATTGTGTTAAAACAAACACACACACACACACTTTAAGCCATGATACTGAAAAAATTGGTTTGGACTATTTCAGCTAGTGAATATTTTTAAGAGAATCTCTGAGTTTGAAAACAAGACATTTTGGAGACTCATAAAATTGGTTCAAATGATGCTTAAAAAATAGAATGTGATGTTTGCCAAGAAGCTAAACAGAAAATGGCATACAAGTAATTTTTCTGCTTACATAAAATTACTTGTAGAAATCAAGTATTAACTCAGGCTGTGGTAATTTTCTTTCCAGCAGCACAAGAGAGAAGCTTCCTGGTCCAGGACCAGAAAAGTACCAACATCCCTTCCCGTCACCCCCTCCATCTCTCCAATTCACTCTTAAGCCCCAAGTACTCATCATAGCCATGAGCCAACAGGAAGCTTGGCCCTGTTCATTCCGCATGCCCCAATCCATAGCTGATAATCTATGGAAACTTGACTTTCGTGATAGAATAAGTCCTGGTTATGATCAGGAAATGAATGGGACAGGAACATAACTGCAAATTCTGAATAAACCCTGCACTATCTAGCGTCTCAGTGGAAACATGTTACCCCATACGTATGTGAACTCCTAGACAGGATTTCTTTTGAATTTCCTTCTTATTACACAAAGGCTAAGGCTTTCCCAGAGGGAGCTGAGACAGGAAGTGATGGAGTTTTGCCCATAGGATTTAGGACTCCTGATACTTCATGGGCTGGACACCTTGGAGACTGTATTCCATCTGAGCCTCCCACCAATGGCATCTCTCCTGCATATCCCCCTTTTAGGCTAGGTTGTGGGTCTCCTAGAGCAAAGCCAGGCTCAAATATTCACAGGAAATGCTCAGCATAAAAATCATATTCTGTCAAAATCCACTAGACCTGAAAAACAGTGTGAGCTACTGAAATCTGAGGAAAAGCAATGTGTTGCTAGAAATCTTATTCCCAGGCTAAAATGCTTGAGAGAAATTCACTTCTTCATCACCCACTGTCATGAATTAGCAAGGGGTAAAGTTGATTTCTGAACTCATTAAGGGAAAGAGAGAACTGTCAGAACTATGTCGGTAATAATTGCAGAGTCCATGCAATTGTACATTTGTGATACGATTGTAGGTTAAAGATATCTTGATCATCTGTGAAGACACCATCACGAAAGCAGACATCAGACTGAATGCCCCTTAGTCCTTTATGCATCACTGTTTGCTCTCTCTCTCTTACACAAACCCGCTATGAAGAAAGGATAACCTATGTTAATTCATATGGCAAGCATGTGATCATTATGATTTACTAACCCTCCCAAAGGTATCTGGGATATTTGTTAATTACTAATGCCAGAAGCAGCGGTTTCTTTTGGTAGCATTCATTTTGACTTAACTTCAAACCAAACTTGCAGCTCAACAGAGCTGAGATCCAGTCCAGTTTGGTAATTTACTTTCTGTATAGATTTAAGAAATAAGAAGGATCGTTTATATTTTTACAATTATTATTCAAAAGACTATTTGCCTGCCAAAATATGTGTCAGATTGAACAAGTGTGGAATCATGGAATGATCAATCACAGCCTGGGGGAAATAGACTATAAAATAAATCTTGAATTATGACAAGGGTATGATGAAAAATAGAAAAAATTATTTGTGAGTTCCTTTAGAATAATTTTATTGCTCAGAGATGGCAGTGTTTGGACTCTCCAATAAAGTTTCTTCCACCATAGCTCTGGGTGTTTGGGTACTTTTTAAAATTTTACCACTAGGAGCATTCCCGGCGGCTCAGCGGTAAAGAATCTGACTCCTAATGCAGGAGACACAGGTTCAATCCCTGATCCAGGAAGATCCCACAAGCAGTGGAGCAACTAACCCTTCATTACAATATTGAGCCTGGGCTCTAGAGCCCGGGAGCCACAGCTACTGCAGTCCGAGGGCCCCAGAGCCTGTGCTGTGCAGCGAGAGAGGCCGCAGCAAAGGGAAGCCTGCACACCAACCAGAGAGTAGCCCCTGCTCTCCGCAGCTAGGGAAAGGCCTCTCGGCAGCAGAGCCCTGCTCTCCGCAGCTAGGGAAAGGCCTCTCGGCGGCAGAGCCCTGCTCTCCGCAGCTAGGGAAAGGCCTCTCGGCGGCAGAGCCCTGCTCTCCGCAGCTAGGGAAAGGCCTCTCGGCGGCAGAGCCCTGCTCTCCGCAGCTAGGGAAAGGCCTCTCAGCAGCAGAGACCCAGACAGCCAAACATAAATATATAAATAAATTACATTTTTTAAAAATTCATAACTAAGATAAAGAATTTTAGCACTAAATTAGTGGGCCTGTTTTAGGCTGCAAAGGATTCCCTGTGTATAAGAATAACATCAAAATGTGGAGGCCATTCACTTCTTCAATCTCAACAGATCTGTCAATAGGGAGAGAGGACTGCTCTTCAGAAAGACCGCTTCCTGGTGGGCCCCACGGCTGTTCAGTCACTAAATCTTGTCTGACTCTTCGTGACCCCATGGACTGTGACACATAAGGCTCTCCGGTCCTTCACTATCTCCTGGAGCTTGCTCAAACTCATGTCCATTGAGTCAATGATGCCATCCAACCATCTCATCCTCCGTCGCCCCCTTCTTCTCTTGCCCTCAATCTTTCCCAGCATCAGGGTCTTTCCCAGTGAGTTGGCTCTTCACTCAAAATATTGGAGCTTCAGCTTCAGTATCAGTCCTTCCAATGAATATGCAGTGTTGATTTCCTTTAGGGCTGAAAGGTTTGACCTCTTTGCAATCCAAGAGACTCCCAAGAGACTTCTCCAACACCACAGGGCAAAATCATCGATTCTTGGGTACTCAGCCTTCTTTATGGTCCAACTCTCACATTCATACATGACTACTGGAAAAACCATAGCTTTGACTATATGGACCTTTGCTTGCAAAGTGATGTCTTTGCTTTATAATATGCTGTCTAGGTCTGTCATAGCTTCCCTTCCAAGGAGCAAGCGTCTTTTAATTTCATGGCTGCAGTCACCATCCACAGTGATTTTGGAGCCCAAGAAAATAAAGTCTGTCATTGTTTCCATTGTTTCCCCATCTATTTGCCATGAAGTGATGAATGAATATTAAATTCTTGAATGTTGAATTTTATGCCAGTTTTTTCACTCTCCTCTCTCACCTTCATCAAGAGGCTCTTTAGTTCCTCTTCACTTTCTGCCATAAGGGTAGTGTCATCTGTCTATCTGAAGTTATTGATATTTCTCCTGGCAATCTTGATTCCAGCTTGAGCTTCATCCAGTCCAGCATTTCACATGATGTTCTCTGCATATAAGTCAAATAAGCAAGGTGACAATATACAGCCTTGTTGTACTCCTTTCCCAATTTTTAACCAGTCTGTTATTTCATGTCCAGTTTTAACTGTTGCTTCTTGACCTGCATACCAGTTTCTCAGGAGGTAGATAAGGTGGTCTGGTATTCCCACCTCTTGAAGAATTTTCCACAGTTTGTTGTGATCCACACAGTCACAAGTTTGGGTTTCCCAGATAGCTCAAATGGTAAAGAATCTGCCTGCAATGGGGGAGACCTGGGTTTGATCCCTGGGCTGGGAAGATCCCCTGGAGAAGGGCATGGTAATGCACTCCAGTATTCTCACCTGGAGAATTCTATGGGCAGTGGAGCCTGGCAGGCTCCAGTCTATGGAGTCACAAAGAGTCAGACACAACTGAGCAACTACTACTTTCAATTTTACTTTCTTTAATACAGTCAAAGCCTTTAGCGTAGTCAATGAAGCAGAAGCAGATGGTTTCTAAAATTCCCTTGCTTTTTGTATGATCCAACGGATGTTGGCAATTTGATCTCTGGTTCCTCTGCCTTTCCTAAAAAGGTGGGGCCCGTAGCCCTAGACAAANGCTTCCCAGGTGGTGTAGTAGTGATCTGCCAAAGCAAGAGACATAGATGTGGGTTTGATCCCTGGGTTGGGAAGACCTCCTAGAGTAGAAAATGGCAACCGACTCCAGGATTCTTGCCTGGGAAACTGCATTCACAGAGGAGCCTCAACCATGAGGTCCTGAAGAGTCAGACATGACTGAGCATGCGCAGATGGCTTGGCGTGCAGTGGTCACATTCTTTGTCCCTCCTTCTACCCCAACTGTTGCTAGAAACTAGCATCCTGGGAGTGTTCGTGGATAGGCCTTGGCCTTGCCTCAGCTGCACTTAAGACTCTTGCTTTCCATCCTGGGCTCCTCTGACAGGTGGTGAGTGATGCCCTAGAGCATAAGCAACCTTAAAGTAAAAGGAAGTTAACCCCACATGGTTTGATCCCTCGGGCATGTAAGCTAATTAAATGAATGCTCTCTCTGGGGCAAACCACTGCTTCTCAAATGTGAACATGTGTAAGTGTCACCTGAAGACTTTGTTAAAATACAACACCCAGGTTCCCTCCCCACCAGATGTTTTGATTCAGGAGATCAAGGAGGGGGCCATGAATTTGCATGTATAACCCAGCCAAGGTGAGGCCAGTGCAGCTCATTCAAGGGCCACACTTAGAGAACCAATCTGTCCTGTAGTCTGTCCTTCCCAGAGGCCCCCAAAACAGTTTTGTTAAAATACAACACCCAGGTTCCCTCCCCACCAGATGTTTTGATTCAGGAGATCAAGGAGGGGGCCATGAATTTGCATGTATAACCCAGCCAAGGTGAGGCCAGTGCAGCTCATTCAAGGGCCACACTTAGAGAACCAATCTGTCCTGTAGTCTGTCCTTCCCAGAGGCCCCCAAAACAGTCCTGGGTCAGCCACCAATAGGAATGACCAACCCTTCATGTGCTTCTGCATTGCCTTTCCCCAGGCCTTTACTCCTGCTTCCTAGGATCACTTCTCAAATGCAAACGTCCCTATCTTAGGCTCTGCTTTTAAAGGAGACCCAGACAAAGGCATAGACCCATTAATCCCCACTTGCCTTCAGCACTCCTGTGGAACCCCATCTGACCTTGTTCCCCTACACAATATAGATATGAAACCTGACTTCCTATTGCAGCAATGAAGTGTGATCAGAACTAACAACTTGATTTAGCTCTTTAAGCCAATAGGGCTTCTTTGAGATCAGACATTCAAGGAAAGTTTGTGATTTTAGGTCAAACAATTTGGTTTTCTAATTTTTTTGTGAGACTTCCATGATGTCCACAAGCTTACCAAGATTTCCCAACATTTTCCAGAGAATCCCTCATTGCATCAGGGAGTAACACATAGGTTTGGGGGTTTTAATGCTTCCTTGTTAAGTGCCTGTGCAGTGTCGTTCCTCTCTTCTAAATAAGAGCACCTGTGCTTTCCTCGTGGTCCAGCGGTTGAGAGTCCCAGCGGCAATGCAGGGGACGTGGGCTGGATCCCTGGTCCGGGAAGATGCCACATGCTGCAGGGCAGCTAAGCCCCTGCCCCTGGAACAACCACTGAGCCCAAGGGCTACAACTACTGAAGCCCGCAGGCCTGGAGTCTGTGCTCTGCAACGAGAGAAACCATCATGAGCAGCCCCTGCAAGGAAACCAATAGGACTCCCCACTCACAGCAACTGAAGAAAGCCCATGAGCAGCAACAAAGGCCCAGTGTAGCCAAAAATAAGATGAATAAATAAAAACTAAATAATAGCACCTGTGCTTGGGCAACGTGCCCAGCCCCAGGGCATGAATCACGATTGCCTAATGCCGTCATGACTACATATACCACTGAAAGTGCTAGTTGCTCAGCCAGGTCCAGCCATTTGCAACCCCATGGACTAGAGCCTGATAGGCTCCTCCATTCATGGAATTCTCCATTCATGGAATGCAAGAATGCTGGAGTGGGTAGCCATTCCCTTCTCCAGGGTATCTTCCCAACCCAGGGATTGAACTCAGGTTGCAGACATATTCTTTGCCCTCTTAGCCACCCTGACCAATATACAGACCGTTGCCTAATGCTCGTTTCCCAGCCCTTCTGCTGCTGGAGTGTGTGTGGCCCATCAGAAACAAAAGGAAGTTTGGGAGTACTGCTGAGAAGTGTTTATTTCCCTTGAAAGAAGGAAAAATCATACAAGGACATTTTTATGCTGCCTCCCTGGCTGCCTCGCTGCTTCTGGCTTTTGAACGCAGACCTAGAGCCTGAAACAATGGCAGCCACCTTGTAGCCATGAGGTCATAAGCACAAAATGAAAAGCCAAACCGCCAAGGCCTGCAGATTTGCTTAGTAAGCCATAAACTCGCTGGCTCTGGACTTTCTGCTTTATCAGATAACTGACATTGTGACTGCTTAAGTCACCACTAGTCAAGTTCTTTATTTGCATTCAGAAGTACTCTCGGCTTCTAGGTGCCAAAGGATTTGTATTTAAAATAATAAAGAATGTCCACAAATCAGTAATAATGAGACAAGCACCCCAATGAAATAGGTAAAAGATTTTAACAGGCACTTCACAAAAGAAGATACATAATGGCCAAAACACCTATTTAAAAAGTGCTCAATATGATTGTTCATCAGGGAAATGCAAATTAAAATCACAGTTAGAGATCACTACATATCCACCTAATGCCTAAAAATTATAAAGCCTGACAATACAGGTCTTGACAACAGTGTAGAACAAGGGGAACTCTTCCATGGCCAGTGGGAGTGGAAATGGTGCAGCTATTCTGACCAATTGTCATTTCTAACAAAGTTGGATGCCTGTCTATACCGCAGGACAGTTTCCGCCAAACCACAGCACTGCAACCAAAACCACCCGTGGCTTAGCAGTCGTCCTGCTCAGGCCTGGACAGGACAAACTGCTGCTCCAACAGAGCCAGACTCTCCTACCCTCCAATCTCACCCGTTCATGTTGCCACCTCAAGTTGCGTCTTTTATCCTTTAGTGTCTTATGTGTGCTAACCCCTAATGAATTCAAAGATGGTCTTGAATTCATTTAAATCCATTATCTAATGGATAGATTGACTTATTTTTGGAACCCAAAATTAGTCACTTAGGCTGACAGTGACAGAGGTAGTTATGGAGATAAGTAGTAAAAGTATTTGATTTTAGAACTTCTCTAAATAAGCTAGGACTTGTGATAAACACATCACTTTATAACCTCATAACTCTTTATTAAATAAATAGGCATTTTATAGATTATAAATAAACATGTGTTGATACGTATTGATTTTCTAGTTAAGGCTTCAGAGAATAAATACTGATTTATAGATAGCTCTCCCCTGCACACACACACACACACACATACCCCACCACATACACATTCCCTCAGTTCTCCCTTTCCATGTAAAAGCAGAAAGCATAGAAGTAATCAAACAGGAAATACTGATAATGCTGGAGCAAAAGGGTATAATTAAAGGGACAACAACTCTGCGTAGAGGCTAGGGCAAGGGATACTCTTCACTGCACGTGTGAAGGGTCTAAACTAAGCATTAATACCCTGTCCACGAAACAGCAAACGGATAAAACGTGAGTAGGTTAGTATGTGGGCTTCCCTGGTGCTTCAGTTGGTAAAGAATCTGCCTGCAATGCGGGAGCTGCTGCTGCTAAGTCGCTTCAGTCGTGTCTGACTCTGTGCAACCCCATGGACAGCAGCCCACCTGGCTCCCTGTCCCTGGGATTCTCCAGGCAAGAACACTGGAGTGGGTTGCCATTTCCTTCTCCAATGCATGAAAGTAAAAGTGAAAGTGAAGTCGCTCAGTCATGTCCGACTCCTAGCGACCCCATGGACTGCAGCCCAACAGGCTCCTCCATCCATGGGATTTGCCAGGCAAGAGAACTGGAGTGGGAGACCAGGATTCAATCCCTGGATCTGGAAGATCCCCTGGAGAAGGAAATGGCAACCTACTGCAGTATTCTTGCCTGGAGAATTCCATGGGCAGAGGAACCTTGCAGGCTACAGTCCGTGGGGTCGCAAAGAGGACATGACTGAGCGACTAATAACAACAAGAAACAACAAGTTAATATGTATGGTGGAGAGAGGACAAGGAGGTCCCCTTGCATTGCTTCTATTTTCTAAATAAAATAAAAAGCAAAGGCACTGGTATATGTTATGGGAAGGAAATGTTTGCGGTTTGAAGAACAGAGAAGATGCCATTTGAAAGAGGGGAAGTGTGAGTCAATTGGGGAAATATAATACTGGGTTGACCAAAAAGTTTGTTCAGGTTTTTCTGTAAGATGGTATGGAAAAGCCCCAGTGAATTTTTTGGTCAACTCTACACAGTCTGGGTAGTTTCAAAAACCTCCTCCAGACTAGCAGTCTTGGATTCTTCAGTGTGTGTCTTACTTAGTTAAAATCATTCAGTATGTATATTTGAGATTGAGTGTATTTGTGAGTCATATATAAACACAAGATAATAATGTATAAACCAAGTGTGTCAGTTTTCTATTACTGACATTACAAATTACCAGCTCAAAACAATACCAATACGTTATCTTATGATTCCATAGGTCAAAAGTCCAAAATGGGTCTTAAGGGTAAAAATCAAGTGTTGATGGGTTGCATTCAATTCCACAGAATCTAAAGGAGAATCCATTTTTCTGCCCCTTCCAGTTTCTCTCATCCTCTCCCTCCATCATCAAAGCCTGAAATACTACGTTTCTCTGTCCCGACTTCCATCCTCACGTCTTTCTCTCTGATTGATTACAGCTGGGAAAATTATCAATTTTAAGGATTCATGTGATCAGATTGGACCCACCTGAATAATCCAGGGTCCTCTCATCAAGGCTCTTAATTTAACCACATCTGCAAAGTCCCATTGGCCTAAGTAAGGAAATATATTTACAGGTTTTTGAGATAAAGGAATAGACATCTTTAGGAAGCACTGTTCTGACCAGCACAACATGACAGAAGTCCGTTTTGCTCTGACACGGGGTCCAGAAATAGGAGGTCTAGGTCTCCAACGCATGATCATTGTGATCATTAGGACCCAAACTCTTTCTTAACACATGATCACATTGCCTAAGACAGATACTCAGGTTCCAGCCCTCACAAATGTGTTCTTTCCAGGAAAGGAAAAAAGCTATAGGTGTTCCCACACACATACACCCTTTCTTTGGGAACATTTCCCTACAATTTTATAAAACAGCTCTGCTTTCATCTCAATGGGCATTTGAGATGCCCATTTTTCCATGCAATCAGCTAAAATTGAAGTCTGATTTTACTAAGGAAAAAAAAAAAAAACAGAGAAAGAGCTACTAGGGTAGAAAATTAAAAGCTTCTGTCACAGCATGACTGAGTGGTTTCACCTCAGCTGATCTCAAGCTTGTTATTGGATAGAATCTGGGCGAAGGTTTTACCAGGCAAGTACATAAGAGGGAGAAAGATCAAGCTAGCTGATGATATACACAAAGGCGTGATAATAATAATGAATCGTGGGATTCAAGTCCATAAAGACAATGAAAGTCACTCAGCTGGGTTTGACTCTTTGCCACCCTATGGACTATATAGAATTCTCCAGGCCAGAATACTGGAGTGGGTATAGTCTTTCCCTTCTCCAGGGGATCTTTCCAACCCATGGATCGAACCCGGGTCTCCCACATTGCAGGCGGATTCTTTACCAGCTGAGCCACAAGGGAAGCCCAAGAATACTGGAGTGGGTAGCCTATCCCTTCTCCAGCAGATCTTCCCAACTCAGGAATTGAACCTGGGTCTCCTGCATTGCAGGCAGATTCTTTACCAACAGAGCTATCAGGGAATAAACACAATAAGTGTTCATTGTGTCATTTATTGTAAATAAATGAGACACTAAACAGGTGATAGATGGTGAGAAAGTACTAGGGTTATTACATTTGAAAAAATGATTTGGAGAATGATTTGAAATTTGGAACAAGACGCAAGGATGACAATGAAGGCATATATTCTCCTTCTGGGCACAGAAGAATGAGGCGTTTAGGAAGGAAAACGGCCATCACTGAGGAGGTACGAAAATAAAGAAGCATTCTCAGGAAAGAACCTGATTTCAAAGCAAGGAGGTGAAGGGAACACTCTTAAGAGACGTTTGCAGATCTAAAGGATCTTGATTATGACTGAGGCGGCCAGATTGTTAACTTGACAAACTGGAACAATTTTGAAAACGAAGGGGAGTTCTGTTATCACAAGACAACAGGCATGAACTGAGACTGTCCCAAGCAAACTAGGATGTATCGTCATCCCACTTGCGACTGGCTTACCGTGGCATGTCTTCTACAGCCGAGGCACACTGGATGCCAGCGTGTTCTACAGCCGAAGCACACTGGATGCCAGCGCGCACTCTCTCTGCCGCCAGCCTTAGACCTGAAGTTGCTTCTACCATCACCTGCGCTGCCAGAACGCCTTCTCCACCGCCCGCTCCGTGCTCCCTTAGCAGTGCTTCAAAGCCCTGGTGGGGGCTGGGGAAGGTGCGTCTGATTGGCTCAGCCTAGATCACAATCCCCCACTAACCGCGAAGGAGACCCGGGAAAGGGTTTGGCCTTTTCAGTTTGCTACCCAGACACCTTCTCAAGCAGGATTCTGCCTCCTGCTATGATTTGTGAAATGGGGGATTCCTCAAACATAGGAATGTTTCACACTCCAGGCAGTCAAAACAGTAAATGTTCCTATTAAGTCACCAGTTCGTCCTCCTTGGTTGAGGCCTTGCAAAAACATCCTCTGGGTCTTTTTATTTAATCTTGTAAGACATGATTAGGATTTCAATTTAGGGATATTTGATTAAATGATATAGATTCAGTCAGAGCACATTTACTACTAATATGGCAATAATCTCACATTGGAAGAGGTGATTGTGAGCAATAAATTCACTTTCTAAAATGCCAATTTTATACAAATAAAATCCATTTGAAATGAATTAGCTCACAGCCACTGAGATTTTCTAATACAATATGAATGATTTAAATTATTTATAATTGGTGTTACAGAAGGCTTGAAGTTTTCATGGGTTTTCCCATAAAACGTGTTACGACTTTGTGCCTCCCTATCTGTGAAGAGTATGGGTAAGGCTGCTCAGAGCTCTTAACGAGTCCTCCAATCAACCTCCCAGATAAGGTACAGCTGTTCTCTTTGACCACACGCATACATGGGGATGATTTTCTTAAATACGACCAGATACCTGTTAACCTTAAAGCAACATGTCAAATTTATTCGGCACAGTATTTGCAATACAAAACTTATTCCCAGGTGGCGCTAGTGGTAAAGAACCTGCTTGCCACTGCAGGAGACAAGAGATGCTAGTTTGATCCTTGGGTTGGAGAGATCCCCCAGAGAAGGGCATGGCAACCCATTCCAGTATTCTTGCCTGGAAAATCCCATGGACAGAGGAGCCTGGCACGCTGCAGTTCATAGGGTTGCACAGAGTTGGACATGACTGAAGTGACTTAGCAAGCACACACACAATAACAAAATAACAATATTAGAGCAGATGGATAATCTGGATGAAACCACCCCTCATTGTCTCCCTTCCCGCTTTATCCACCTAATGTGTCCGGGCCCTGATAGGGGTTTCTAATGACAACATAGCAGACCTGGGTTCATATTTGGGGCTGTTGCCATTAACTTGCTATGTGACCTGAGATGAATCACGTAACCTCTCTTAGACTTGCACTGAAAACATCTTTAGCTCCACTGTCCCCCTGCACTTGACACACACCTAGAAAACCCCAATCCTTGTCAAACTGAAATATCTACATATCCTGAATCTTCTCTGTAACACCTGAATGTTCCTAGGGAGGGGGGAAAAAAAACACATTTCATTATGCCAAGCCATCTTAATCTAATGACATAAATCCCAAATAAACGCTAGACGCTGCCAAGCAATCCTACTAAATGTCCCTAGCAATTTCCCTTTTACATTCTCTGAAGTTATCTAACATCTTTTCTCCATCTTCTGATCTCCAGAGAATACTCAAGCTCTTGTTTAGTCCACTTTAAAAAAGCAAATGAGCACTTCTCCCCAGGTCCTACCCACTGCAAATATCCATTCCATTTCTCTCCTGAATTTCAAGGCACAACCACATGCTATATACTAGACCTTCTTCTGGCATTCAAAGTATGAGGTATTATTTTAGGAATGGGGAATTCTTAATGCTATATCCCCATCAACCTGAAAAAGCCAGAAATTCCACTCTGATACTTTTGCACGAAAGCTTTTGTTTCTGCTAAAAACACACTATCAAGTCCTTTTTCAAATTTTTCTGTCTTTTTTAGGCCTTTGAGTAAATGAAGTATCCAATGATCATGCTCATGTGGGTGAGAAGAGGTACTGCATGAGAGATACTACAATAAACCAAAACATTTCACCTTTCCTGAATTTCAAGGCACAACCACATGCTATATACTAGACCTTCTTCTGGCATTCAAAGTATGAGGTATGATTTTAGGAATGGGGAATTCTTAATGCTATATCCCCAATTAACCTGAAAAAGCCAGAAATTCCACTCTGATCCTTTTGCATGAAAGCTTTTGTTTCTGCTAAAAACACACTATCGAGTCCTTTTTCAAATTTTTCTGTCTTTTTTAGGCCTTTGAGTAAATGAAGTATCCAACGATCATGCTCATGTGGGTGAGAAGAGGTACTGCATGAGAGATACTACAATAAACCAAAACATTTCACCTTTGCCGACACCGGGGTCTTTGGGGCATATACTTCCTAAGTCTGCTTGATGATGAATCCGGCTGGGGAACACACTGGTGATTTGCATGGGCTCACCTGGGGGCAGGTTGAGAGACAAGATAATTTTTCTGTCTTTTTTAGGCCTTTGAGTAAATGAAGTATCCAATGATCATGCTCATGTGGGTGAGAAGAGGTACTGCATGAGAGATACTACAATAAACCAAAACATTTCACCTTTGCCGACACCGGGGTCTTTGGGGCATATACTTCCTAAGTCTGCTTGATGATGAATCCGGCTGGGGAACACACTGGTGATTTGCATGGGCTCACCTGGGGGCAGGTTGAGAGACAAGAAAGGAGGACCAGGAGAAAAGAACAGGCTTATTTCTGTCTTTGGTAAAATCCAGGCCAGAAGACCTTAAAAAAAAAGCCTCGGGTCTAACTTGGACTTGGGATGTACAGGCAGGCAAAGTGCAAGTGAAAGTTGCTTAGTCGCATCTGGCTCTTTGCGACCCCACGGACTATACAGTCCAGGGAATTCTCCAGGCCAGAACACTGGAGTGGGTAGCCTTTCCCTTCTCCAGGGGATCTTCCCAACCCAGGGATCAGACCCAGGTCTCCTGCATGGCAGGCAGATTCTTTACCAGCTGAACCACAAGAAGCAGCTGTCAGAACTAGATACTCCAGCTGGTAGAACTGAAGCTGCAACTGTGACCCAGATACGCAGGCCTCTCAGTGGAGGTGGAGGTCTGGCTGAATGTGAGTTGGGGAAAGACAGAGAAAACAGAAAACAAATTGTGTCCAATTCTCAGGCTCAGGTCCCTAGTGTCAGCCGACCTTCACCCTATACCTGAGTCTGTGGTGTGGTCATGGAGCCTAATGAATTAGGCTTCCTAAAAGGAGATAGGGTCCCACGTGGGCTAAATGAGAACTTTCCACTAAGTTCCACACCTCATGGGAGCTGAATGAGACTTCACATGCTGCAGGGCAGCTAAGCCCCTGCCCCTGGAACAACCACTGAGCCCAAGGGCTACAACTACTGAAGCCCGCAGGCCTGGAGTCTGTGCTCTGCAACGAGAGAAACCATCATGAGCAGCCCCTGCAAGGAAACCAATAGGACTCCCCACTCACAGCAACTGAAGAAAGCCCATGAGCAGCAACAAAGGCCCAGTGTAGCCAAAAATAAGATGAATAAATAAAAACTAAATAATAGCACCTGTGCTTGGGCAACGTGCCCAGCCCCAGGGCATGAATCACGATTGCCTAATGCCGTCATGACTACATATACCACTGAAAGTGCTAGTTGCTCAGCCAGGTCCAGCCATTTGCAACCCCATGGACTAGAGCCTGATAGGCTCCTCCATTCATGGAATTCTCCATTCATGGAATGCAAGAATGCTGGAGTGGGTAGCCATTCCCTTCTCCAGGGTATCTTCCCAACCCAGGGATTGAACTCAGGTTGCAGACATATTCTTTGCCCTCTTAGCCACCCTGACCAATATACAGACCGTTGCCTAATGCTCGTTTCCCAGCCCTTCTGCTGCTGGAGTGTGTGTGGCCCATCAGAAACAAAAGGAAGTTTGGGAGTACTGCTGAGAAGTGTTTATTTCCCTTGAAAGAAGGAAAAATCATACAAGGACATTTTTATGCTGCCTCCCTGGCTGCCTCGCTGCTTCTGGCTTTTGAACGCAGACCTAGAGCCTGAAACAATGGCAGCCACCTTGTAGCCATGAGGTCACAAGCACAAAATGAAAAGCCAAACCGCCAAGGCCTGCAGATTTGCTTAGTAAGCCATAAACTCGCTGGCTCTGGACTTTCTGCTTTATCAGATAACTGACATTGTGACTGCTTAAGTCACCACTAGTCAAGTTCTTTATTTGCATTCAGAAGTACTCTCAGCTTCTAGGTGCCAAAGGATTTGTATTTAAAATAATAAAGAACGTCCACAAATCAGTAATAATGAGACAAGCACCCCAATGAAATAGGTAAAAGATTTTAACAGGCACTTCACAAAAGAAGATACATAATGGCCAAAACACCTATTAAAAAAGTGCTCAATATGATTGTTCATCAGGGAAATACAAATTAAAATCACAGTTAGAGATCACTACATATCCACCTAATGCCTAAAAATTATAAAGCCTGACAATACAGGTCTTGACAACATTGTAGAACAAGGGGAACTCTCCCATGGCCGGTGGGAGTGGAAATGGTGACCAATGGTCGTTTCTAACAAAGCTGGATGCCTGTCTATACCACAGGACAGTTTCCACCAAACCACAGCACTGCAACCAAAACCACCCGTGGCTTAGCAGTCGTCCTGCTCAGGCCTGGACAGGACAAACTCTGCTGCTCCAGCAGAGCCAGACTCTCCTACCCTCCAGTCTCACCCATTCATGTTGCCACCTCAAGTTGCATCTTTTATCCTTTAGTGTCTCATGTGTGCTAACCTCTAATGAATTCAAAGATGGTCTTGAACTCATTCAAATCCATTATCTAATGGATAGATTGACTTCTTTTTGGAACCCAAAATTAGTCACTTAGGCTGACAGTGACAGATGTAGTTATGGAGATAAGTAGTAAAAGTATTTGATTTTAGAACTTCTCTAAACAAGCTTGTGATAAACACATCACTTTATAATCTCATAACTCTTTATTAAATAAATAGGCATTTTATAGATTATAAATAAACATGTGTTGATACGTATTGATTTTCTAGTTAAGGCTTCAGAGAATAAATACTGATTTATAGATAGCTCTCCCCTGCATACACACACACACACACACATACCCCACCACATACACATTCCCTCAATTCTCCCTTTCCATGTAAAAGCAGAAAGCATAGAAGTAATCAAACAGGAAATACTGATAATGCTGGAGCAAAAGGGTACAATTAAAGGGACAACATCTCTGCGTAGAGGCTAGGGCAAGGGATACTCTTCACAGTGCACATGTGAAGGGTCTAAACTAAGCATTAATACCCTGTCCACGAAACAGGCAAAGATGGCTCATCAAATGGATAAAACGTGAGTAGGTTAGTATGTGGGCTTCCCTGGTGCTTCAGTTGGTAAAGAATCTGCCTGCAATGCGGGAGCTGCTGTTGCTAAGTTACTTCAGTCGTGTCTGACTCTGTGCAACCCCATGGACAGCAGCCCACCTGGCTCCCTGTCCCTGGGATTTTCCAGGCAAGAACACTGGAGTGGGTTGCCATTTCCTTCTCCAATGCATGAAAGTAAAAGTGAAGTCGCTCAGTCATGTCCGACTCCTAGCGACCCCATGGACTGCAGCCCAACAGGCTCCTCCATCCATGGGATTTGCCAGGCAAGAGAACTGGAGTGGGAGACCAGGATTCAATCCCTGGATCTGGAAGATCCCCTGGAGAAGGAAATGGCAACCTACTGCAGTATTCTTGCCTGGAGAATTCCATGGGCAGAGGAACCTTGCAGGCTACAGTCCGTGGGGTCGCAAAGAGGACATGACTGAGCGACTAATAACAACAAGAAACAACAAGTTAATATGTATGGTGGAGAGAGGACAAGGAGGTCCCCTTGCATTGCTTCTATTTTCTAAATAAAATAAAAAGCAAAGGCACTGGTATATGTTATGGGAAGGAAATGTTTGCGGTTTGAAGAACAGAGAAGATGCCATTTGAAAGAGGGGAAGTGTGAGTCAATTGGGGAAATATAATACTGGGTTGACCAAAAAGTTTGTTCAGGTTTTTCTGTAAGATGGTATGGAAAAGCCCCAGTGAATTTTTTGGTCAACTCTACACAGTCTGGGTAGTTTCAAAAACCTCCTCCAGACTAGCAGTCTTGGATTCTTCGGTGTGTGTCTTACTTAGTTAAAATCATTCAGTATGTATATTTGAGATTGAGTGTATTTGTGAGTCATATATAAACACAAGATAATAATGTATAAACCAAGTGTGTCAGTTTTCTATTACTGACATTACAAATTACCAGCTCAAAACAATACCAATACGTTATCTTATGATTCCATAGGTCAAAAGTCCAAAATGGGTCTTAAGGGTAAAAATCAAGTGTTGATGGGTTGCATTCAATTCCACAGAATCTAAAGGAGAATCCATTTTTCTGCCCCTTCCAGTTTCTCTCATCCTCTCCCTCCATCATCAAAGCCTGAAATACTACGTTTCTCTGTCCCGACTTCCATCCTCACGTCTTTCTCTCTGATTGATTACAGCTGGGAAAATTATCAATTTTAAGGATTCATGTGATCAGATTGGACCCACCTGAATAATCCAGGGTCCTCTCATCAAGGCTCTTAATTTAACCACATCTGCAAAGTCCCATTGGCCTAAGTAAGGAAATATATTTACAGGTTTTTGAGATAAAGGAATAGACATCTTTAGGAAGCACTGTTCTGACCAGCACAACATGACAGAAGTCCGTTTTGCTCTGACACGGGGTCCAGAAATAGGAGGTCTAGGTCTCCAACGCATGATCATTGTGATCATTAGGACCCAAACTCTTTCTTAACACATGATCACATTGCCTAAGACAGATACTCAGGTTCCAGCCCTCACAAATGTGTTCTTTCCAGGAAAGGAAAAAAGCTATAGGTGTTCCCACACACATACACCCTTTCTTTGGGAACATTTCCCTACAATTTTATAAAACAGCTCTGCTTTCATCTCAATGGGCATTTGAGATGCCCATTTTTCCATGCAATCAGCTAAAATTGAAGTCTGATTTTACTAAGGAAAAAAAAAAAAAACAGAGAAAGAGCTACTAGGGTAGAAAATTAAAAGCTTCTGTCACAGCATGACTGAGTGGTTTCACCTCAGCTGATCTCAAGCTTGTTATTGGATAGAATCTGGGCGAAGGTTTTACCAGGCAAGTACATAAGAGGGAGAAAGATCAAGCTAGCTGATGATATACACAAAGGCGTGATAATAATAATGAATCGTGGGATTCAAGTCCATAAAGACAATGAAAGTCACTCAGCTGGGTTTGACTCTTTGCCACCCTATGGACTATATAGAATTCTCCAGGCCAGAATACTGGAGTGGGTATAGTCTTTCCCTTCTCCAGGGGATCTTTCCAACCCATGGATCGAACCCGGGTCTCCCACATTGCAGGCGGATTCTTTACCAGCTGAGCCACAAGGGAAGCCCAAGAATACTGGAGTGGGTAGCCTATCCCTTCTCCAGCAGATCTTCCCAACTCAGGAATTGAACCTGGGTCTCCTGCATTGCAGGCAGATTCTTTACCAACAGAGCTATCAGGGAATAAACACAATAAGTGTTCATTGTGTCATTTATTGTAAATAAATGAGACACTAAACAGGTGATAGATGGTGAGAAAGTACTAGGGTTATTACATTTGAAAAAATGATTTGGAGAATGATTTGAAATTTGGAACAAGACGCAAGGATGACAATGAAGGCATATATTCTCCTTCTGGGCACAGAAGAATGAGGCGTTTAGGAAGGAAAACGGCCATCACTGAGGAGGTACGAAAATAAAGAAGCATTCTCAGGAAAGAACCTGATTTCAAAGCAAGGAGGTGAAGGGAACACTCTTAAGAGACGTTTGCAGATCTAAAGGATCTTGATTATGACTGAGGCGGCCAGATTGTTAACTTGACAAACTGGAACAATTTTGAAAACGAAGGGGAGTTCTGTTATCACAAGACAACAGGCATGAACTGAGACTGTCCCAAGCAAACTAGGATGTATCGTCATCCCACTTGCGACTGGCTTACCGTGGCATGTCTTCTACAGCCGAGGCACACTGGATGCCAGCGTGTTCTACAGCCGAAGCACACTGGATGCCAGCGCGCACTCTCTCTGCCGCCAGCCTTAGACCTGAAGTTGCTTCTACCATCACCTGCGCTGCCAGAACGCCTTCTCCACCGCCCGCTCCGTGCTCCCTTAGCAGTGCTTCAAAGCCCTGGTGGGGGCTGGGGAAGGTGCGTCTGATTGGCTCAGCCTAGATCACAATCCCCCACTAACCGCGAAGGAGACCCGGGAAAGGGTTTGGCCTTTTCAGTTTGCTACCCAGACACCTTCTCAAGCAGGATTCTGCCTCCTGCTATGATTTGTGAAATGGGGGATTCCTCAAACATAGGAATGTTTCACACTCCAGGCAGTCAAAACAGTAAATGTTCCTATTAAGTCACCAGTTCGTCCTCCTTGGTTGAGGCCTTGCAAAAACATCCTCTGGGTCTTTTTATTTAATCTTGTAAGACATGATTAGGATTTCAATTTAGGGATATTTGATTAAATGATATAGATTCAGTCAGAGCACATTTACTACTAATATGGCAATAATCTCACATTGGAAGAGGTGATTGTGAGCAATAAATTCACTTTCTAAAATGCCAATTTTATACAAATAAAATCCATTTGAAATGAATTAGCTCACAGCCACTGAGATTTTCTAATACAATATGAATGATTTAAATTATTTATAATTGGTGTTACAGAAGGCTTGAAGTTTTCATGGGTTTTCCCATAAAACGTGTTACGACTTTGTGCCTCCCTATCTGTGAAGAGTATGGGTAAGGCTGCTCAGAGCTCTTAACGAGTCCTCCAATCAACCTCCCAGATAAGGTACAGCTGTTCTCTTTGACCACACGCATACATGGGGATGATTTTCTTAAATACGACCAGATACCTGTTAACCTTAAAGCAACATGTCAAATTTATTCGGCACAGTATTTGCAATACAAAACTTATTCCCAGGTGGCGCTAGTGGTAAAGAACCTGCTTGCCACTGCAGGAGACAAGAGATGCTAGTTTGATCCTTTGGTTGGAGAGATCCCCCGGAGAAGGGCATGGCAACCCATTCCAGTATTCTTGCCTGGAAAATCCCATGGACAGAGGAGCCTGGCACGCTGCAGTTCATAGGGTTGCACAGAGTTGGACATGACTGAAGTGACTTAGCAAGCACACACACAATAACAAAATAACAATATTAGAGCAGATGGATAATCTGGATGAAACCACCCCTCATTGTCTCCCTTCCCGCTTTATCCACCTAATGTGTCCGGGCCCTGATAGGGGTTTCTAATGACAACATAGCAGACCTGGGTTCATATTTGGGGCTGTTGCCATTAACTTGCTATGTGACCTGAGATGAATCACGTAACCTCTCTTAGACTTGCACTGAAAACATCTTTAGCTCCACTGTCCCCCTGCACTTGACACACACCTAGAAAACCCCAATCCTTGTCAAACTGAAATATCTACATATCCTGAATCTTCTCTGTAACACCTGAATGTTCCTAGGGAGGGGGGAAAAAAAACACATTTCATTATGCCAAGCCATCTTAATCTAATGACATAAATCCCAAATAAACGCTAGACGCTGCCAAGCAATCCTACTAAATGTCCCTAGCAATTTCCCTTTTACATTCTCTGAAGTTATCTAACATCTTTTCTCCATCTTCTGATCTCCAGAGAATACTCAAGCTCTTGTTTAGTCCACTTTAAAAAAGCAAATGAGCACTTCTCCCCAGGTCCTACCCACTGCAAATATCCATTCCATTTCTCTCCTGAATTTCAAGGCACAACCACATGCTATATACTAGACCTTCTTCTGGCATTCAAAGTATGAGGTATTATTTTAGGAATGGGGAATTCTTAATGCTATATCCCCATCAACCTGAAAAAGCCAGAAATTCCACTCTGATACTTTTGCACGAAAGCTTTTGTTTCTGCTAAAAACACACTATCAAGTCCTTTTTCAAATTTTTCTGTCTTTTTTAGGCCTTTGAGTAAATGAAGTATCCAATGATCATGCTCATGTGGGTGAGAAGAGGTACTGCATGAGAGATACTACAATAAACCAAAACATTTCACCTTTGCCGACACCGGGGTCTTTGGGGCATATACTTCCTAAGTCTGCTTGATGATGAATCCGGCTGGGGAACACACTGGTGATTTGCATGGGTTCACCTGGGGGCAAGTTGAGAGACAAGACAGGAGGACCAGGAGAAAAGAACAGGCTTATTTCTGTCTTTGGTAAAATCCAGGCCAGAAGACCTTAAAAAAAAAAAAGCCTCGGGTCTAACTTGGACTTGGAATGTACAGGCAGGTGCAAGTGAAAGTTGCTTAGTCGCATCTGTTTCTTTGCGACCCCATGGACTATACAGTCCAGGGAATTCTCCAGGCCAGAACACTGGAGTGGGTAGCCTTTCCCTTCTCCAGGGGATCTTCCCAACCCAGGGATCAGACCCAGGTCTCCTGCATGGCAGGCAGATTCTTTACCAGCTGAGCCACAAGAAGCAGCTGTCAGAACTTGATACTCCAGCTGGTAGAACTGAAGCTGCAACTGTGACCCAGATATGCAGGCCTCTCAGTGGAGGTGGAGGTCTGGCTGAATGTGAGTTGGGAAAAGACTCAGAGAAAATGGAAAAAAATTGTGTCCAATTCTCAGGCTCAGGTCCCTAGTGTCAGCCGACCTTCACCCTATACCTGTGGTGTGGTCATGGAGCCTAATGAATTAGGCTTCCTAAAAGGAGGTAGGGTCCCACGTGGGCTAAATGAGAACTTTCCACTAAGTTCCACACCTCATGGGAGCTGAATGAGACTTTCCACCTCTGGTCCATCAGCTGAGTCTGTGGTGTGGTCACTGAGCCTAATGAATTAGGCTTCCTAAAAAGAGGTAGGGTCCCACGTGGGCTAAAGGAGAGCTTTCCACTGAGTTCCACACCTCATGGGAGCTGAATGAGACTTTCCACCTCTGGTCCATCAGCTCAGCCTTTAAAGAGGAACAAATGTAGGAGTGGATGTCTGAGGATCACTGTTGCAAGGCCTTGACTACAGTGTCAGCCTCTAGTTAGCATTGTGAGGAAGGATGGGTCTAGTCTCTGATGCTGACTGACCTCAGTCCAGGGAGTTGCTTCCTCATCACACCTTCCTCCCCAGGCCCAGCAGAGAACATGCAGGTGGCTTGACAGACACTTCCCTTTGCAGAGCTCAGTGGATTCGCCCACCCTAGCCATCCCTTCTTTTATCTGTCTACCTCTTACTCACTTTTGGTATAACATAGTTTGGGGTTACTTTTCAAGTCCACAGTTGAAATCTCTCCCTTGAACTCCCATAGTTCTGGTATTCACCATGCAGAAGTTTCCAGTTTGTGTCCAATTCCCATTATACCTCTTTGCCTCTGTCCCTAGGGCATCAGTGAATATTTGTCTTAGAGCCACACCTTATTCAGACCTGCTGAGAACCTTTGGAAAAAAGGGGGGGTTCAATCAACCCCTGACCTTTTCATGCATCTTTAAAAAGTCCTACAGCCCCATCTAATGTGACCTCATGTGGATTCCTTTCACTGCAGGGGTGTGTGTAGGCCAACTGCTTAGCATGGACTGTCAGGAAAGACTCCCTGACCTTGGGGGACTGATATCCACAGGAACAAATCTTGCTCTGCCTTTTCCTATGTAAGCTCAGCATTGTTCTATCCAGTTCTTGACTCCTGGTGTTTTCCCTGGAATTCTAATACCTGGACGCAGCAGGCAGAATGTTTGAACTTCACTCTTAGTGGCTGGCGCTGTGATGATCTTTGCTATCTTCCACGTAGTGGGAGCCCTCCCCAGGTGTTGAGAACCAGTGCAAGGTACTCTACTTGACAATTTCCAATCACATTTCGTAGGTTTGAGCTCATTTACGTGGCCACGCTTAGATACAAAAGGGGCTGGTAGAGGGTAGACCTTGGGCAGCTACTTCCCAGGGAAGAATCTACATTATGGTAGAAGAGCTGGCCATCTGCGTCACTCTCTCAGAAAAAAAAAAAAAAAACAATCAGCAAACATTTGTAGAGCAGTATTATAATTTTCCCAGCATACATTTTCTTTCCTCAAAAAGCACTCGCATGCACATGCCCCACATAAAATGAGATTTGACTCCTCCCAGAGACATTTCCATTTTAACAAAAACTGAAAATTTAAACAAACAAACAGAAAAATGCTCCAGTCAGTGCAATCCCAGCTCACCTGACGGCAGGCAAGAGGAGCTGAGGGGCCGCTCCGCTGCTCCGAGACCTCGGTGCAAGGATCTCCTGCCAAGACACAGCGTCAGCCCGTCAGGCACTCCCCAGGCATGTGAACACACAGAGTCAAGGCGAAGGGTGCGAGAACAAAGCCACCCTAATCAAAGTCCCGCAACTGCTGGGCCTCCAGCTTCTAAGGTATTTGAATATTTGCTTAAACTTTCTATAATTCAGTTTCCCATTTTCTAACATGAGAAGAAAAACCCAAAGCTCGGGGTAAGCACTGACCTGGGAGGAGTCACAGACTCCAAAAAATCCCACGGAGAGTTCTTTGTAGTCTTGAACTATGATGTGTTGTTTGGATCCAGGAAAGTACTTGTTGCCACCTCTCTCCCATCAGTAAGATATCTTTACCAAACGTCCGCAAGTATTGGAGTATGGATTGTGTCTTTCCTTGGTTGGATGTGGGGGAGGTGCTGGCTCAGGCTCCTCTTTGATCAAAGGAATGTCTGGAACCTAAGGATGTGATTAATGAAGATTAAAGAAACACATTGTTAAAAAGGCAATCTGAAGTCAGGGCACTCAGTTAAGACGTGCCCCTTTGCCCCTTCACTTTCCTGTGTCTTCCTCTCTCATACTCACATTCCCAGTGATTTTCTTTCATAGCCTTACTTTGTACCACAGGAAATATGAGTGTGCTGGGAAGGTAAACTCAATACGCCTGACTGACTAACAAAGCAATGAAAACCTAACAGAAGACTGTCTCTACAGCAGATGGTAAAATGTACCCAAAGCAAATGGCTAATCAAAGCCTGACTCTCAGCATCCATCCTCAGACATCCCAGAAAGATTTAAGTCAAAGATGTTGATGCTGTTTTGCCTTGTGAGCCACTGACCCATCGGAAAATCAATGGAGGTCTACAAGCAAACGAAAAGAAACCTAGTTCTTTATTTTCCCTGGAGAAATAGTAAGTATGCAATTCATCTGCTTCCTAAATTATAAATAAGGAGACCATGGAACAATTCAGTAAAGATATAACAGGGAAAAAAGAGATTTGTAAGACAGAAAAAAAAGAGTCAAGTTTTCTCTTTTATAACACTTCCCTCCAAAGCTAATTAGCTTTCTATTTTTCCTGACTTTTAGATCAACTTTAACCTTCTAACACAGTGGCTGTTAACCAGACAATGCACACCAGAATTATCTGCAGAAAGTAGCAAAAATGTGTGTTCGTGGACCTGTCACAAGATTTTGATTCACTAGGGCTTTGTCATGTATGTACAAAGATAACTGATATTTATCTTTGTGATGTATGCAATGTCCTGGTTCAGACCTCAGTTTTATCCTATGCTCTCAACAGGGAGCCCCCCTAGTCACAGAGGGATAAAGCATTCTGATTCCCTACCCTAATCAATATGCTTAGCCACGTGACTTGATTTAGCCAATGAAACATGGGCAAAGTGAGATATGTCACTTTGGGTAAAAGAGCCAGCTCGTGGTTCAGCAGCAGCAGCAGCAGCATTGTTCATAAGCTTCTTTCTCTTTCTCACCATGACTAGTATATTCCAGTAGTGTCCACCCTGTCCTTCTGGATCCCATGGTGAAGAAGAGACGCAACTGACTCACAATGAATGGGTAGCAAGAATAGAAAATAAGACTTTGAACCTTTGCTTTGAAAGTCACTGAGATCTGGGGATTGTTTGTTACTGCAACACCATCTAGCCTATTCTAACTATGTCCCCAAATGAAGTCAGTGTTGTATCTCATTCACAAGGTAGAAGGCTCCTGCCTTTGCTTTAAGTAAAGGAGGAAACTCACCCTTATTAGACTTCATGACTACTCCCTGCTTGCTACTTTATATGTGGTGTCTTTTCAGTGTTTTATCCTAACGGCCCTGTGAGGAAGAAAGTATTATGCTTATTACAAATAAGGCAGCTCTGACTCAGAAAAGTTAAGTAATATCCCAAGATTGGTAACAAATGACTTATCTTGGATTTGAACCTAACCACCCGTGTCTAACTCTCAAGTCCATACTCTCCATCCCAGAAAGTCATGCAAAATACACCTACTTCCATCTTTCTGCGTCATATTTTTCTGCTCTACCAGTGTTTCTGTCCATGATATCAGAAAAGAAGGCTCAGGACAAAAAGGAGAAGTGGGAGTGAATGTCTCAGAAAGTAAGAAAGGGGATATGAACCCTGCATGAGCCTCAGTGGGAGGCAGTCTGTCAGGGGCACCTGCGACAGGCCTCTGAGCTCAGCTTTGCAACAGACAACCGTTAGCGACATGTCTCACATGCCAGCAAAGCAAATGCTGATACTTTAAAGAAAATGAAATTATTAATGCAAATTGCATTAAAATGTAAGCCAGTTTATTTCAGAGATTATAGCTGATTATAAAACGTACTTGAAGAGCTTTGATTTCTTGTTCAAGGAGTTTCATATTTATAACCTCTTTGAAAATAAATTGTCAGGCAAGTGTCATGCTGGGTTCTGAGTCTCCATTATTCCCAAAATAAACATGGGAGTGCAGCCCAGAGCAAGTCACAAGGGCCCCCAGGAGCAGGGCTGCGTCGTGATCATGATGGAGGCAGACCACGGAGCTGCCTGCTCATTCAGCTCACTTGCTGAGCCCTGTGCTGCAGACCAGAGTGAGGACACTCCTCCCCAGCGAAATATGACCTAAAACCCAAAGGTTGCACAGTTCTTCAGGTAACACAACACGACACACATTTACACTCACACACAGACACACACACTCCCTCAGCATATAAAACGTGATGTGCCTACACAGAAATATGCTTTACATTGTTGTAGGGGCTTCCCAGGTAACTCCCAGGTAACCCAGTGGTAAGGAATCCGCCTGCCAGTGTAGGAGACACAGGTTCCATCTCTGGGTCAGGAAGATCCCCTGGAGAAGGGCATGGCAACCCACTCCCGTGTTCTTGCCTGGAGAATGCCATGGGTAGAGGAGCCTGGTGGGGTTACAGCCCATGGGGTCACAAAAGAGTCAGAGATGACTTGGCAACTAAACCAACAACAACACAGAAGGACAGGGGCTTGTCGGGCACCTCCCCACCTCCCCAGGCCACAGCACCCTGGCCCGTGCAGTTTGTCCCTGACTGAGCCGTCCCACCCTTTCTTATCTCATTCCTCTGTTCCCCATATGCCCACCTTTCATCTCTGGGTTTTATCTTTTCCCAGACCTTTACCTAGGCTTTCCTGGGCTCAGATGGTAAAGAATCTGCCTGCAATATGGGAGACCCGGGCTCGATCCCTGGATTGGGAAGATCCCCTGGAGGAGGGCATGGCAACTCACTCCAGGATTCTTGCCTGGAGAATCCCCTGGACAGAGGAGCCTGGTGGGCTACAGTCCATGGGGTCGCACAGAGTCAGACACGACTGAGCGACTAACACGTTCACTTTCACACTTTCAGTCCTTTACCTACTTTACCAACCTGACTTTCTTGATCTCATTCATAAGCCTCATCACATGAGAGAGTCTGTCACAGAGCCCCTCTCTCCAGGAATGGGCACATAAGCCACTTCATGAGCATTGTCAGTTCAGTTCAGTCGTTCAGTCGTGTCTGACTCTGCAAGCCCATGGACCGTAGCACGCCAGGCTTTCCCTATCCATCACCAACTCCTGGAGCTTATCCAAACTTATGTCCATCGAGTCAGTGATGCCATCCAACCATCTCATCCTCTGTCATCCCCTTCTCCTCCCACCTTCAATCTTTTCCAGCATCAGGGTCTTTTCAAATGAGTCAGTTCTTCACATTAGGTGGTCAAAGTATTGGAGTTTCAGCTTCAGCATCATTCCTTCCAAAGAAATCCCAGGGTTGATCTCCTTCAGAATGGACTGGTTGGATCTCCTTGCAGTCCAAGGGACTCTCAAGAGTCTTCTCCAACACCACAGTTCAAGAGCATCAATTCTTCGGTGCTCAGCTTTCTTCACAGTCCAACCCTCACATCCA
>SJYX01005521.1:418881-452296 GCA_006410675.1 Oreotragus oreotragus | reverse complement strand
CACAATGAATGGGTAGCAAGAATAGAAAATAAGACTTTGAACCTTTGCTTTGAAAGTCACTGAGATCTGGGGATTGTTTGTTACTGCAACACCATCTAGCCTATTCTAACTATGTCCCCAAATGAAGTCAGTGTTGTATCTCATTCACAAGGTAGAAGGCTCCTGCCTTTGCTTTAAGTAAAGGAGGAAACTCACCCTTATTAGACTTCATGACTACTCCCTGCTTGCTACTTTATATGTGGTGTCTTTTCAGTGTTTTATCCTAACGGCCCTGTGAGGAAGAAAGTATTATGCTTATTACAAATAAGGCAGCTCTGACTCAGAAAAGTTAAGTAATATCCCAAGATTGGTAACAAATGACTTATCTTGGATTTGAACCTAACCACCCGTGTCTAACTCTCAAGTCCATACTCTCCATCCCAGAAAGTCATGCAAAATACACCTACTTCCATCTTTCTGCGTCATATTTTTCTGCTCTACCAGTGTTTCTGTCCATGATATCAGAAAAGAAGGCTCAGGACAAAAAGGAGAAGTGGGAGTGAATGTCTCAGAAAGTAAGAAAGGGGATATGAACCCTGCATGAGCCTCAGTGGGAGGCAGTCTGTCAGGGGCACCTGCGACAGGCCTCTGAGCTCAGCTTTGCAACAGACAACCGTTAGCGACATGTCTCACATGCCAGCAAAGCAAATGCTGATACTTTAAAGAAAATGAAATTATTAATGCAAATTGCATTAAAATGTAAGCCAGTTTATTTCAGAGATTATAGCTGATTATAAAACGTACTTGAAGAGCTTTGATTTCTTGTTCAAGGAGTTTCATATTTATAACCTCTTTGAAAATAAATTGTCAGGCAAGTGTCATGCTGGGTTCTGAGTCTCCATTATTCCCAAAATAAACATGGGAGTGCAGCCCAGAGCAAGTCACAAGGGCCCCCAGGAGCAGGGCTGCGTCGTGATCATGATGGAGGCAGACCACGGAGTTGCCTGCTCATTCAGCTCACTTGCTGAGCCCTGTGCTGCAGACCAGAGTGAGGACACTCCTCCCCAGCGAAATATGACCTAAAACCCAAAGGTTGCACAGTTCTTCAGGTAACACAACACGACACACATTTACACTCACACACAGACACACACACTCCCTCAGCATATAAAACGTGATGTGCCTACACAGAAATATGCTTTACATTGTTGTAGGGGCTTCCCAGGTAACTCCCAGGTAACCCAGTGGTAAGGAATCCGCCTGCCAGTGTAGGAGACACAGGTTCCATCTCTGGGTCAGGAAGATCCCCTGGAGAAGGGCATGGCAACCCACTCCCGTGTTCTTGCCTGGAGAATGCCATGGGTAGAGGAGCCTGGTGGGGTTACAGCCCATGGGGTCACAAAAGAGTCAGAGATGACTTGGCAACTAAACCAACAACAACACAGAAGGACAGGGGCTTGTCGGGCACCTCCCCACCTCCCCAGGCCACAGCACCCTGGCCCGTGCAGTTTGTCCCTGACTGAGCCGTCCCACCCTTTCTTATCTCATTCCTCTGTTCCCCATATGCCCACCTTTCATCTCTGGGTTTTATCTTTTCCCAGACCTTTACCTAGGCTTTCCTGGGCTCAGATGGTAAAGAATCTGCCTGCAATATGGGAGACCCGGGCTCGATCCCTGGATTGGGAAGATCCCCTGGAGGAGGGCATGGCAACTCACTCCAGGATTCTTGCCTGGAGAATCCCCTGGACAGAGGAGCCTGGTGGGCTACAGTCCATGGGGTCGCACAGAGTCAGACACGACTGAGCGACTAACACGTTCACTTTCACACTTTCAGTCCTTTACCTACTTTACCAACCTGACTTTCTTGATCTCATTCATAAGCCTCATCACATGAGAGAGTCTGTCACAGAGCCCCTCTCTCCAGGAATGGGCACATAAGCCACTTCATGAGCATTGTCAGTTCAGTTCAGTCATTCAGTCGTGTCTGACTCTGCAAGCCCATGGACCGTAGCACGCCAGGCTTTCCCTATCCATCACCAACTCCTGGAGCTTATCCAAACTTATGTCCATCGAGTCAGTGATGCCATCCAACCATCTCATCCTCTGTCATCCCCTTCTCCTCCCACCTTCAATCTTTTCCAGCATCAGGGTCTTTTCAAATGAGTCAGTTCTTCACATTAGGTGGTCAAAGTATTGGAGTTTCAGCTTCAGCATCATTCCTTCCAAAGAAATCCCAGGGTTGATCTCCTTCAGAATGGACTGGTTGGATCTCCTTGCAGTCCAAGGGACTCTCAAGAGTCTTCTCCAACACCACAGTTCAAGAGCATCAATTCTTCGGTGCTCAGCTTTCTTCACAGTCCAACCCTCACATCCATACATGATCACAGGAAAAACCATAGCCTTGACTAGATGGACCTTTGTTGGCAAAGGAATGTCTCTGCTTTTCAATATGCTGTCTAGGTTGGTCATAACTTTTCTTCCAAGGAGCAAGTGTCTTTTAATTTCATGGCTGCAGTCACCACCTGCAGTGATTTTGGAGCCCCCAAAAATAAAGTCTTGTCAATGAGCATTGTCTTCTGGATGCAATTTCAAGCACCTGACAGCAGGGAAGGAAGGGGATTGAGGATACATCCTAGAGTCTCTCCACTCCCTTCTCTAGTCCCCAAAGCCTCTACCATTCAGTAGGTCTCAGATTCCCCAAACGCAAGCAGTGCTTTGATTCCGTTGGAGGAAGCCAAGTGAACACAGGAATGAACCGTCATAAGTCAGCTTGCTGATAGAGGAACTGCCAAGGCAAGGAGCTGCACCTTGGACTGTCTTCTGTCTGGGATGAACCGTGCCGTTGCCTGATGCAAACTCACTATCTCAGGCTTCCTCATTCTGTTTTCCTGCCAGTGTCTTTGTTTCTTTTATTAACCACTCTCTGCCTGAAACCTTTCTCTAAAATCCAGGTTGAAGATCCCCTCTGTATGAAATATTCTCTGATTATCCTCATTTCTCTGTGCTTTCCATCTTTTGGAAGCTCCTTCCACACTGCCCTTCTGGGATCTGCGTTTCAGTATTTAATTACACACCATTTGTTACTGCATATTAGGTGTTTCCCATTAGGACACCATAGGCCATTCCCAGAGTGGACACATGGAGGTTTGTTATCTACACAGCATTCCTCCCTAAGAGAAACTTGCCCTCCACTTTTCTAAGATAATTCTGTTCTATCCTTTTGGTTGAGCTGGGTTAGTTCTGCCACCCAAATTGGACATAAGACCCAGATTTATCAAATTAGTAAAATGACCCTCTCCCCAGTGAGTGGTTCTCAAATGAAAAGTACACTAAGCCAAGTTCACTTCTGGAGCCATCGTCCAAGAGGATTCAGGACATGTAACAACAGCTGGCTCTGAGACTGCCAGCAGTCATGCCAATCCATGATGAAATCCAAAGCAAGGCTTTCACCGAGATAAGGGAAGAGCGACTGGGAAGAGTGATAAGGGAAGACTGACTGACTGACTGGACCAGCCAATCAGTCAGTCGGTTCAGTTGCTCAGTCTTGTCCAGCTCTTTCTGACCCCATGGACTGCAGCTCACCAGGCTTCCCTGTCCATCACCAACTCCCAGAGCTTACTCAAACTCATGTCCATCAAGTTGGTGATGCTATCCAACCATCCCATCCTCTGCTGTCCCCTTCTCCTCCTGCCTTCAATCTTTCCCAGCGTCAGGGTCTTTTCAAATTAGTCACTTCTTTGCATCAGGTGGCCAAAGTATTGGAGTTTCAGCTTCAGCCTCAGTCCTTCCAATGAATATTCAGGACTGATTTCCTTTAGGATGGACTGGTTGGATCTCCTTGCAGTCCAAGGGACTTTCAAGAGTCTTCTCCAACACCATGGTTCAAAAGCACCAATTCTTCTGTGCTCATCTTTTTTTATGGTCCAACTATCACATCCGACATGACTACTGGAAAAACCATAGCTTTGACTATATGGACTTTTGTCAACAAAGTAATGTCTCTGCTTTTTAATATGCTATCTAGGACCAGCCAGGTCTGGAGCTAAATGTACTTCCCTTGAACTTCACATTTATATTCATCTTTTTTTTCTTCTCAGTTTCAGTTGACTTTCTGTCACTTGCACAGTTAAGAATTTTTACTAATACATCTTCCTAATCTAAACCAAATTATTAGTGAGTGTCTTTTATTTTTCTGTGTTCTTTATTGGAAGAATGAAGTGAAAATAGCCTGGATGTCAATCCCCATATTTGAGTACTTCGGTATATTTGAATAGAGGGAAATAATCAAAACTATTGCCTCACTTTCTGGATAGCAACATGAGCGTGCCAGATATGTATAGTAAGTAGGATGGGGAAACCCTTGTTGGGCCACTTAGAAGTAGGAAGAAGTCAAAATGTCTTTAACTCAATGATACAAGGGCTTAATATTTGGTTGGCCAAAAAATTCGTTCAGGCTTTTCCATAAGATCATACAGGAAAACCCAAACAAAATTTTTGGCCAATTCAATATTTCAACACAGGTAAAGTGAAATCCATGTTACCTCTAGAACTCTCTGTTCTTCTTGAGATATTAAATGGGGTTGCCTTCTAGGACCCTCAATTTGGTCAAATGAGATTACTTCCTAGGTGAATAATAAGGAAATAGGCTATACTTATTGGGGCCAGAACATAGTCTGATCCATCTATTGCAGCTAAGGAACACTTCTATTAATATCTGGACAAAGAATGGAGCTTTCTTATTTCCAAGACATGGAGGGACCAGGGATCCCACCTTTGCTTCTGAAGGTGGGCAGGAGAAGCCCTTTCATGAAGCTGAGAGTGAGCAGGTCCAAACTGATGAGTTTTCAAGGAGGAGGGGCATGAGAACAGGGAAGACAGAGAGGCAGGAGCAGGAACACTCACGCAAGAGCCTCCAGTCAAGGCCTGAACCCGAACTACCCTTTGGAAGCATGTCTAGAAGAACTAGTCCTGCTGGAGACAGGCTCCAGTCTCTGACATTTCCACGCCGTAGGCCTCTAACCCTAAGAATACTTTGTGGTCTTCCCGCAGCTTAGAGTGTTTGATCTGGGGGAGCCTTGGTGAGGTGGGTGGCCATCACCTATCTTCCAGGGTTACAGATGTGCCACAGCAGACCTCCTCCAGGCTTGGCAGGCAGTACAGTTCTGGTTCCTGGTTATTAATTCCTCTCTACTGAGGCTGGCAAAGACCATCCCTTAAGAAAAAGAAGGAAAGGACCATGCTGGATCCAGTTAATACGCTACTATGCCCAGCTATAACTGCTCACTCTTCCTACTAATATTCAACACATGACCACAGAGTCAGACTTGGAGGTCTATATACTTCTTGATAATGTTTATCAGAAATTCAGCTCTCTCAAAATAAAGTTGCTTATCTGTTTGGCATTTTCACTGTACAATATTATAATGTATTTATGAAATGATAACACACACACTCACCCATATACACACAAACATATAGAGATGATTTGTTCTTGACCATCAGAAAATCACTGAAAGAAAGGAGGTCCAAATGTTTGGAAAGGGAGGAGCAAAAAGAAAAATACTGGTGTAAAATACAGCACCCAGGCAAATCAATTTTCATGTCCTTTTAATGCATTGCTATTTTTCTTAGGAGAAAATGTACCAAAAGTCATATTTTAATGACTAGGAAGGAATAACCTCTCTAGAAACAATAAAATTCATTGTGTGTTAGTCGCTCAGTCATGTCTGACTCTCTGCAGCTCCATGGACTATAGCCCTCCAGGCCCCTCTGTTCACGGGATTCTCCTGGCAAAAATACTGGAGTGGGTTGCCATGCCCTTCTCCAACGGACCTTTTCAGTCCAGGGATTGAACCCAGGTCTCCTGCATTGCAGGCAGATTCTTTACGATCTGAGCCATCAGGGAAGCCTTCTGGCACAACAATACTAAAAATGAGATGGGATTCAGGAAAATGACAGCTAGCCCAGAAATCATACCCAACCAAAGCAGACAAAAAGTTTATCTGAAAGTTCCTGTTTAGAAGCTACTATTCTGGGGTACTCAATCTTCAGTGAATTTAACAGAAGGACGTGGATGGTGCACTGAACTACAAGCTGAAAAGTCACAAGGTCTGGTCTTGTCTCTGTGACTAAATCCTTCCGTAACCTTGACTAAGTCATTCCAAATCCCTAGAAATCAAATACAGTGATGTCCAAGAGATCTTTTAACTCTAACTTCCATGATTAAGGGGAACCATTTAAATTACAGAAAAAAGAAATCTCAGACTTAAGGAAATTTTTAGTTTAACAGTAACATGTTAACTTTAAAAAATCCATTGCTGATACCATATTGAAATTAAAAGAAAAGCTCCCATTTAATAAGCACTTATTAAATGAAAGCCCTGTATACTTATAATTTCTAATCATTACACTTCAAAGAAATATGTTACTATTTCTATTTTACACATCTGGATATGGGGACTCAGAGAATTTAGGTAAATTGCCCAAGATTTGCCCAATTATTAAATGCTGGGGCCAGGATTCAAACACAGGTCTTATGTGGAAAAAAAATTGCCATTTTTTAATTGTAGTTAGCTGCCAATTCTATTGGTCTGCTATATAAAAATTCCAATAAAGAGTAGAAGGAAGTTTCTGAGAACTATGTCGTGAAATGTCTGAGAATTATATAAAAGACCATGACAAAGACGGACAGCTGTCCACTAAGAAAGTGGGCCGATCTGTCATGGGAGCATGACTGGGAGACACAGAGCCATACACCACATTTCCCAGCCCAGTCCAACTCCCTCTCAGGCAAGATCATGCATCTGCCTTTCCAGCAGAATATGAAGGAACTAAAAAAGTTCACTTACAGACCATGTCTTTTGAGACATACATGGAACTTTTACAAAGCCCCTTCCCTAGAAGAGGGAGCTCCAAGGCCATTAAAGATGTAAATCTCAAAGTGGAAGGAGCTTGGGTCCCTGAATCACCATGTGGAGCAGATCCAGCTTGTCATCCCATCCAGGACTACTGAACTATTATTAATACATTGCTGGGAGAAATATCAATAACCTCAGATATGCAGATGACACTACCCTTATGGCAGAAAGTGAAGAGGAACTAAAAAGCCTCTTGACGAAAGTGAAAGAGGAGAGTGAAAAAGTTGGCTTAAAGCTCAACATTCAGAAAACGAAGATCATGGCATCTGGTCCCATCACTTCATGGGAAATAGATGGGGAAACAGTGGAAACAGTGGGAGACTTTATTTTTTGGGACTCCAAAATCACTGCAGATGGTGACTGCAGCCATGAAATTAGAAAACACTTACTCCTTGGAAGAAAAGTTATGAGCCACCTAGATAGCATATTGAAAAGCAGAGACATTACTTTGCCAACAAAGGTCCATCTAGTCAAGGCTATGGTTTTTCCAGTGGTCATGTATGGATGTGAGAGTTGGACTGTGAAGAAAGCTGAGCACCAAAGAATTGATGCTTTTGAACTGTGGTGACTCTTGAGAGTCCCTTGGACTGCAAGGTGATTCAACCAGTCCATTCTGAAGGAGATCAGCCCTAGGATTTCTTTGAAAGGAATGATGCTACAGCTGAAACTCCAGTACTTTGGCCACTTCATGCAAAGAGTTGACTCATTGGAAAAGACTCTGATGCTGGGAGGGATTGGGGGCAGGAGGAGAAGGGGACGACTAGGATGAGATGACTGGATGGCATCACTGACTGGATGGACATGAGTCTGAGTGAACTCTGCGAGTTGGTGATGGACAGGGAGGCCTGGCGTGCTGCGATTCATGGGGTTGCAGAGTCGGACATGACTGAGCGACTGGACTGAACTGAACTGAACTGAACTGAGGAAAATAACTTTTACTATGTGAAACAGTAACATTTTTACCATTTGTTTGTTACATCATCTAGCCTTTCCCTAAGACAGAGTTGTCAGATGAACTAGGGAGGAAAGCTCCTTATCTTTTTGCCCTAGGTTTCCCTAACATGTGTTTTTGAACCTGCATGTTGGGAAGAACTCAGGGAGTTAAGGTAGGAGGATGGGGAGCTGCAAGTTTGTGCCTTCAAGGACAGGGACGCGAGCTTCAGAAATGATGTGTCACATTGCCCCAGCCCACTTACAAATGATCCCACCTTGGTAACCATGACACACAGACACATTTAGTAATACAGCCTTGGTGGTTATGTTATATACCAACACACACCCACCTTCAAAACAACCCAGCCACATCATTCGAGAGCCACTGCCCTCACAGCCCCCTTTTTGGTTCAGCCCTTTATCCATCTTTGAAACCCGTCTGACTCTCACACAGAGGATATATAAGCAGGGCCAGACCAGCGCTTCAGCAGTTCCACATCAGATTAACTTGGTTACTGAGTTTCTTAGCAATGTTATAACAAATTACCACCAACTGGGTAGCTTAAAGTAAAGTGAATTTATTCTCTTTTACAGTTCTGGAGGCTAGAAGTCTGAAATCAAAGTGAGTTGGCTCCGTCTGAAGACTATAAAGGAGAATTTTTTCCACGCCTCTCTCCTAGCTTCTGAGGGTTGCCAGCATGCGGTGTCGGTCCTTAGCAAGGAAGTGCGTGACTCCTATCCCTACCCCCATCTTCACACAGTTTTCTTCCCCGAGTATCTGCTTCCACATTTCCCTCTTCTTCCAAGGGCATCAGTCACATCAGATTTAACCCACTGGGGGATATTACTCTGATTACATCCCCAAAGATTCTATTTCCAACTAAGGTCACAATCACAGATTTGGGGGTTAATCTTCAACATCTATTATTGGGGGGGGGCACAATTTAATTCAAAGCAGCTATTGAGGCAGTTGCCAACTCATAGCCAGGTTCTTCTAACTGGCCTACTATAATCTCTTCTCCTAAAACTAAACTTTGTTGAACAAAGGTTTTTGGAAGAAGGTTCAGATCTTACCTTACCCTCTCATGCACAGATTTAAGCCCTGTCTTTCTCTCCTGTGTTCTTCCTGGCACCAGAGTCCTAGCTTCTACAAGCCCCACAAATGTCCCTCCTTCCTTCCCCTGGGCCTCCTAAATTAGACTCTTCAACCCTTCAGCCTGTTATGATGGGCTGAAACCTTCAGCCTTGAAACCAACTTCCCATTCATCCACCCCAGCCAGCGCTGAAGGAGTCTGTGCAGAGTTTGGTATGAGTGGCGCTGGGCAGCTTTCCGGATACTGTGACCATCCTCAGAGCCTGGCCCCACTCAGGATATGCAATTACCACGGGCCCAAGCAGCTCAGTGGGCAGAAACCCAGGAAGCTCCTTGCAAGTAAGGGAGAATGCAGTGTCTATGCCCAGGTCAAGGAGGAGGCTGGGAACCTTGGACAGCAGAGCATCACTCTGCATGTCTGTCTAATCGTGTCTGGGGTAAATCTGAAAGGAGGCAAGTTTCCTGCTCAGCTTCTCACATGCTTCTTCTCGGGGCAGAAACACATTCTGAGGGATGGGCAGCTCTGATCCCACGGAAGAGGATGTGTGGGTGGAAATAGTTAAAATAGAAACACAAGACTTTTTAAAAAAACAAGGAGATACTTTAGAAATCATCTTGAATTCATTTTATTTTACAAAAAATAAGGATCAGTCTCCATTTGCCTATTATAACCCAAGGAGCTGGAGACAGAGAATGAAAGAGTGAAATGCCTGTGGTCCCTTTCCTGCCAGGTCACTGACCAGGAACTGGGCATAGGCGAAATTGCAGGTCAACCTCATTGTCTTCCAAAGCTTTAAGTGGCAAGCTGTGAATGGGAAGAGCTGACCTTGCTAGAAGAAGCCGTCACACCCCCTAGTCTCCCCGGGAAACTCTGAGAGATTCCCAGCTTGGTTCCAGTTGGGAACACTCAGGCCTAATGTCAGGATCCACAAAGCCAGCTCTTCTCCATTGCTCACTGGCAGATGGTTTCATTTGACAGCACCTGGCTTAGGTGTGGAATCACCTGCCACCTCGCAACAGTGTTGAGAGCAACAAGCAGGCTGAACAAGTCTCAGCCCCATGGCAGCAGATCCCACTGAGAACTCTGCCATGCTTTTCACGATGTACTCAGAGCAGAAGCGTCAGCCCCACTGGGCTGACGGGAGGCTCTCAGAGGCCGGGCTGTAATCAGAGCCCGTTCATTAGGGAGCCCGACCCTCAGGACAATCAGACTGAGGAGTGTTCTGGCTGGTGTCGCCTGTGGTGTTCAATCAATCAGCACAACCACCGCAGCGGGCCCCCAGCTGCCTGCCCAACTGCCCCGTGAGGAGCTTCCGAAGAGGTACCAAGGAGCCAAAGAGAACCAAAGGCAACAAGCCAGATCCGTGTGACGGGAGGCAGCCCTGTGGGACTGGGCGGCTCTTCAGAGGGACGACGACGTGGAGCTGGACCAAGCCTGGCCCATAGGGTCCCTAAGGCAGCCCGTCCTCTGCTCTTTTTAGAGGGGTGCCATCCTAGCATGTCGGCCTGTGGGAAGGAGCAGGCAACACATCTGAAGGAGGGCTTCTTTGTGCCTCCATCTGTCCCCGCACCTTGCTCCTGGCCCTCCCTGGAGGGGATCAGACGCTCCCCTTTGCCAGACCGTCTCCCTTAGCCGCAACTGCCCCACTCAGCATCACTGAGAGCCTTTCTGTGTGATGATCTTCAGTTTTGAGGAGGCCCTGTTTTACCCAGGTCTCTCTCCACCTGGAAGAGTTCAGTTTTTAAAAGCTTCATTCCCAGAGGTTTGTTAAGCAGGGTGTTCCAATCAGAGGATGGGTTCAAAGGGATCATTGAGAGCCCTGAGTTCAGCCTTACCATTTCCCAGAAAACTCAGGATGTTAAAATATGTTGCAATGAAGAGCTAAATGTACAACATCTGCCAGATGTGTGATACTACACGGGAAACGTAAAGTCTATAACATCTGAAACATTACGAACAGAAATCATGAAAGTTCTGTTGAAGCTGGTAGTGGCTAAGACCCTGTTACAACCCTTGGCTAGAAAAGGAGGTGATATGTGAGTTTGCTAGGGCCCCCCATAACAAAATATTGCTATCAATACTACAGAAGGGAGTGGCTTAAACTGAGGGAAATTGATTCTCTCTCGGGTCTAGAGGCTAGAAGCTGGAAATCGAGCTATCAGCAGGGTTAGCTCCTTCTGAGGGGTAATTTGGTCCCTGCCTGTCTCCTGGCTTCCACTGACAGCAGCAATCCCCAGCAGTGCCTGATCTACAGAAGCACTGCTCCCTTCTCTGCCTCTATTGTCACCTGGCTTCCCCTCCATCTCCTCACATCATCTCCCTCTGTGGATGTCTCCTCTTCTCTTCCTCGAAGCACCCCAGTCATACTGATTTAGGGTCCTCTCTAACCATATGGGGCTTCCCTGGTGGCTCCACGGGAATCCACCTGCAGTGCAGGAGATTCAGGAGACACTGGTTCGATCCCTGGGTCAGGAAGACTTCCTCCTGGAGGAGGCGATGGCAACCCACTCCAGTATTCCAGCCTGGAGAATCTTATGGACAGAGAAGCCTCACAGGCTCCAGTCCATGGCGTCACAGTTGGACAGGACTGAAGCAACTTGGCACGCATGCTCATCATATACGACCTCATGTCAACTCAATCACACCTGCAAAGACCCTATTTCCAAACAAGGTCACATTCACAGGTACCAGGGTTAGGATTTCAGCAGTCCTGTGGGGGATATAACACAGCTTGTAACAGGCAGAACCCTCTTTCTCACCTTCTCACTCGTGAGGATAATAGATGGTAACAGACATTGAAAGCATGGAGTTGGTACACACACGTTTAAGCTTTGTAAGCAAACTGTGTGTTTCTCAAAGCATCTATTTTCCTTGAAATTAAGGGATGTCAAACACAATATTCTGAAGCCCGTGTCTCTCCCTCCCTGTGCAGAACAACTAAAATCCACTTTGCTTCTTCAGAAAACCAATCTGTATGTAACGTAATGCTAGAAATGGCCAGGGAGCAGCTTTCCTCAGCCCAAGTTTGATTTCACGTTCACCCAAGGTTCCAGCAAAGACAGCCAACGCCCACCCCACCAGCAGTCAGCCACCTTTAGAGACAGTAGAAACAGCGAGATCCTCTTGGGTGTGTGTGTCTGTGTCTCTGTCTGTTACGAAGGACTGGAGAGGAAGAAGGTTGGAACTAAACGTAGCTTCTTTTATGGGATTTAGAAGATAGGAAAAGCCTTCCATCTCTACCCTTGAAACTTTTATTCTAAACCTCAACTGCCCTGATTACCACTCTCTTCAGCCTCACAGTAACTCCTTGTGGCTTTGATGATGAGATGGCTGAGAAACCAAGGCAACCTTACTAACTCAAGATTACCCAAATGGTGACTGGCAAAACCTAGGACTCAGTGGGGTGTAGAATTTCCATTTTTTCAGATTCAGAACTTTCTTTGACATGCTTCAGCTCTGTAGAGAACTGAGAGTCTTAGAAATATAATTGGAAAGGCAAGTCTGGATGGTCTCTGGGTTTGCAGCTAAAGTAAGAAGGTCAAAGTCTAAGGGGAAAAAAAATTCAAAGATGGATCCTGAAAAGGTTGCAATGAGTCTAGTAACTCTAAATGACTTCTGGCTTTCAGTTATATCCTTATTAACCATTAAAGAAAACTTTTCTTAGGACGAATTAGGTTTTAAGTTCAACTCATTATAGTTTACTCAGCGCAAACCAAGGTCTGAAGCACCAGGTCTGATGAAAGACCAGGAGGCTCTCTGGCCTCTTCTTCTCCATATGTAATTAAATTTCCAGGAGGTGGCCAGCTTCACTGTCCTCTAAGCACTGTGGAGGTTACGTGAGAAGCCCATGACCCTGCTTCTTCCCTGAAGGACTTTAGAATATCATGGAGACCCGACTTACACATCTGAGGCAAAGAATTTTAAATGCTAGCATAACGTGCAGTGCTGAATAAAGTATAATCAAGGCCCATCGTGTGCAATAAAAGCCACAGGCAGTCCTCGTAAGGAGGGATGGATATGGTCTGGAGTTAAGGGAAGGTTCTCCAAGGAGTCTGTGCTGTCCACCCTGGCTTGGGCTGGCTACAGTTTCTGAAACCTTTAACTTGAAGCTCCAGAACAATCCCAATCGTTAAGTTTGGGAGGTTTGAAAGTCCTCCTAGGTTTTCTCAAGTTTTTAACCATAACACACAGTAAGCCAAGTACTACTTCCTATTGCCACTCGGCACTCACAGGAGCATCAGGAAGCAGTACTATTCTAGATTCGTTCTTCCTGCTCTTCTAGCTCAGTACCCACCCTTCTCCAGCTGATGTGTATGCACCAGATCCATTGACTCATTTGCTCTCTGCCCGAAGGTGGTCTTGGCCAATGAGAGGCACAGGCAGGAGATGAGGATGCAGGAGGGGAGCGGTACTGGGCACTTTTTTTAATACTGGCTCTCACCTGCCAGCTTAGTGTGGGGCATCTGCCTGCTTCCTCTGAAGACCACAGCCCCATCAGGCAACTCCCCCCTCTCGACCCTTACAGTATTCTAGAAGCTCTTTCCATTTACATCTTCAGGCCTCGGAGTTGTGTTAGTCTCTCAGCTGTGTCCAACTCTTCACAACCCCATGGACTATAGCCGGCCAGGCTCCTCTGTCCATGGGATTCTCCAGGCAAGAATATTGAAATGGGTTGCCATGCCCTCCTTACATCTCCTGCTTTGGCAGGCGGGGTCTTTACCGCTTGAGCCACCAGTGAAGCCCACGGGAATGGCAAGGTCTCCCCTCTGATATTATACCCCAGTGCTGCACCATCTCTCACTGCTTTTGCACTTGCAAATAGTACTTTCCAAGTTTAAACCAACTCAGGTTATTCAGTTTGAGTGTCATCTGTTTCCTGGAAGTATCTCACTGATACAAATCCTGACTTCTGCCCTGTGTGATGCAACCTGATGTTTTTTATTCCATTCTTAAAAGCAAACAGACATGAAAAAAACTATTGTCTCTCACTTAATTGATTTCACAATCAACTAAGGAGTAGTGACCCAGAGTTTGGGGAATAAAACTTGTCTTCATCAAAAATAACTGTACTTACTGTTCTAACATAAACCATATTCCCATCAGCGGAATGTCTGGAATTAGTCTTCTGTCCTAGATGAGCCCCTGGCCGACTGGGCATTCATTAACCAGCAGCTTCTCATCTACACCTGGCCCCATTTTAGAGGTCTCATCCCTGTAACTGAGCCTCTTTCAGTCCCAGTTACCGGTTTTACCTAATCCCCAGCGGGCTTTTATCTGGCCTGAGCATGAGGCCCATGGCCGGGTAGATCAGCTTCCTGGGGTTTCTGTAACAAACGACCCAGACTAGGTGACAGAAAGCAACATAAACTCATCCTCTCACAGCTCCGGAGGCCAGGACTCTGAAATGAAACCCATACCTGTGCAGAGGCACTAAGAGATTCTGTCCTTTGTCTCTTCCAGCTTCAGGGTGTTCAGTCACTCAGTCGTGTCCGACTCTTTGTGACCCCGTGGATTGTAGCACGGCAGGCCTCCCTGTCAATCACCAACTCCTGGAGCTTGCTCAAACTCATGTCCACTGAGTCAGTGATGCTATCCAACCATCTCATCCTCTGTCATCCTCTTCTCCTCCTGCCTTCAATCTTTTCCAGCATCAGGGTCTTTTCCAGTGAATTGGCTCTTCTCATCGGGTGGCCAAAGTATTGGAGCTTCAGCTTCAACATCAGTCCTTCCAGTGAATATTCAGGGTTGATTTCCTTTAGGATTAACTGGTTTGATCTCCTTGCAGTCCAAAGGACTCTCAAGTATGTTCTCCAGCACCGCAGTTTGAAAGCATTGATTCTTTGGCCCTCAAGCCCTCCTTTATGGTCCAACTTTCAGATCTATACAGACTACTGGAAAAAATCATAGCTTTGACTATGCAGACCTTTGTCGGCAGAGTGATGTCTCTGCTTTTTAATATGCTGTCTAGGTTTGTCATATCTTTGTAGTTGCAGGCGCCCCTGGGCCTGTGGCTTCATTGGTCCAATGTCTGCCTCTTTTCATGTGGCCTCCTTCTCTCTGTGTCTTTTCATCTGTGTGCCTCTTGCAAGGACACTTGCCATTGCATTTAGGTTCCATGTGGTTAATCCGGTATAACCTTATCTCAAGATCCTTAACTTAATTACATCTATAAAGAACTTTTCTCCAAATAAGCCTAATTTTTTCACTGTTATAGAGTCCATGGATTAGAACATAGACATATCTTTAGAGCTGCCATTCAACTCACCACATTTGGTACCTTGACAAACCCACTAGCTCTTGAAAGCTCCCATGCAGAGCTTGGACTTCCCTGGTGGCTCAGACGGTAAGGCATCTGTCTACAATGCGGGAGACCTGGGTTCGATCCCTGGGTCGGGAAGATCCCTTGGAGAAGGAAATGGCAATCCACTCCAGTACAAATCCCATGGACAGAGGAGCCTGGGAGGCTACAGTCCACGGGGTCGCAAAGAGCTGGACACGACTGAGCGACTTTACTCAGTCACTCATGCAGAGCTCATGGCTGTACGTTCAACTTGGATGGACCCTTAAAACCAAGGCACTACCAGAAGCACCACAGCTCAGAGATGACTGGGTATAACCCCACCAGGCAGATCCATACCTGGGGATGGCAATAACCACAAGATCAAGGTTTGGATGTTAGAGCCGAACTATAAAGAAAGCTGAGCACTGAAGAATTGATGCTTTTGAACCGTAGTGTTGGAGAAGATTCTTGGGCATCCCTTGGACTGCAAGGAGATCAAACCAGTTACTGTCTATCCAATTACCCTAACTCTATTTATTGGGAAAAACATTCTTTTTCTAGTCTGGTTTCCTTTGTCACAACTCGAGCCCATACATATGTCAGTGAATATCTGGGTCATCTCTTCTGTTCCACTCACTGGCTGATTTTTTAAGCCTTTTGCCAATACTCTGTATGTCAGGTTTGCATGCATGCTCAGTTATTTCTGACTCTGCAACTCCACGGTCTGTCGCCCGCCAGGCTCTTCTGTCCATGGATATTCCAGGCAAGTGTACTGGAGCAGGCTGCCATTTCCTACTACAGGGGATCTTTCCTACTACAGGGGATCCCTACTATAGGGATCAAACCCATATCTCTTTCATGAATTCTTTACTGCTGGGCCACCTAGGAAGTCCCCCTTGCCAATACTAGACTGGTCTTAATTACTATAAATTTATAAATCTTAACAATGAGTAGGCCAAGTTATTTTTTTCAAGAATGTCTCTTCTTATTCTTTTAGTTTTACTACAAATTTTAAAACAAACTTGTTGGGTTCTGGAAAATACTTTACTGGTATTCTCAATGGGATTGCATTGCATCTATAGATCCATTTGGAAGAACTGACATCTTTGATACATATCTTCCCTAATGAATGTATAGATCTATAGGCCTGTAGTTAATTTCTGTAACTATTCTCCATGTAATTAAAAAATAATAAACATTTTTCAGTTGGGTACAGTATTCTATATATGGGAATTAAGTAGTTTTGTAAGCTGTGCTATTCACATCTATATTATTTTTAAGTTTTGTCTGTTTCTTCTATCAATGACTGAGAGATTTTGTCATTTTCCATTATGACAGCAGATTTATTTCTCTTAGAAATTCTATCAAATATATACATACACACACATATATATATAGAGAGAGAGAGCCTGTTATTAAGAGCATACAAATTAAAAATGCAGATAAGGCCAAAAATTCAGAAAATGGAGACTAAAAAAGTAACAACAGATTTGGAAAAAAAAAAAACATGGAAATTTTAGAAGTGAAAATTAAAGCAGTAACAAAAAAACTCATTCAATAGTTGGCTTTAATCCTAAATTAGACACAGCTGAAGAATTACTAAACTGAAAATTAGGTTAAAAGAATCTATCAAGATTAAAAATAGACAAAAGGATGAAAAAAGCAGAAGAGAGAATTGGTTGTAAAATGTTAGAATTAGAGGAACAAAAGGAAAAGAGTAAGCCACCCGGACACCAGGAAGCTGCTTCGTGTCCCAGTTCAGAGCCCACTAACCCACGTGATTGCCATGCTCTTGCCACTGCTGTTGAAACTGAATTACTAAACTGAAAATTAGGTTAAAAGAATCTATCAAGATTAAAAATAGACAAAAGGATGAAAAAAGCAGAAGAGAGAATTGGTTGTAAAATGTTAGAATTAGAGGAACAAAAGGAAAAGAGTAAGCCACCCGGACACCAGGAAGCTGCTTCGTGTCCCAGTTCAGAGCCCACTAACCCACGTGATTGCCATGCTCTTGCCACTGCTGTTGAAACTCACCCACCGCTTCTAATCCAAAGCTCTGGAGTTAACCCCACTGATGCTACAGAAACCAACATCAAAGCTGTAAGGGCTTATAGTCACTGTCAGAAGTGGAAAAATGACTTCTCCCTCTACTAACCCATCAGTGTAAGACAACCAGCAGCAAACCAGCAGAAAATAGAGCTCTATAAAGTCAGATTAATACAGCTTCCCTGGCGGCTCAGTCAGCAAAGAATCCTCCTGCAATGCAGGAGCCCTGGGTTCAGTTCCTTGATGAGGAAGATCCCCTGGAGAAGGAAACAGCGACCCACTCCAGTATTCTTGCCTGGACAATCCCATGGACAGAGGAGCCTGACAGGCTATAGTTCAGGGCTTGCAAGGGTCAGACTCCACTTAGCAACTCAACCACCATCACACCACCAGGGAAATGACAGAAGAACCGTAAACATCTCACCAAACAACGGAAATGACAAAGTCACAGAATTAGGGGGAAAGGTGGAGTTTAGTTGAAACTTAAGAGAAGTGCTTGGACAGGCTCACAGCAAAATAAGGATGGACTGAAAAGTGGATTCAGGGTCCTGTTTCCTTAGAAACTAAAAGTTAAGATAGATATGGAATGCTGTGTCTAGCAACCAATTACCTGAAACTCTGCAAATAGACTGAAGCTTGAGGTTCCTTCTCCTTATCAAAGTGGCTCAGATCCTTTGGGCAAAAGTGAGATGTTTCATTCTTGTTGATATAATTTCAAGTAACAAAAGATTTCAGAGGAAAAAAAAATACTATTCACAGATAAGAAAGCGGGAATCACTTAAAGAAAAAAGTCATTGTGACATTTTACAATGTCCTTGGAGAAACATTGTCTCCCACTAACTTTGCAGCTGTCTTTATCTGTGGCCATGTCTACCTGATGGCAACATGGCGGGGGGCAGATTTTACTTTCTCAGTCTGTGTTAATTTTTAGATTCTCATTTCTTTCTTCTACTTTCAGTAACTGTTTTACACATGATAGTGTATATAAAGTGGTCTTAAAAGATGATCTCATCTTTCTAGTTTCCCGTGTCTGCCAAGATCGCAGACATAGTTTGTAGTTCCTCGTTATCTTTTGAGTTCCTTCACACTTTAAAAGTAATTTTTAGATTTGTCTTGGCTATTTTAGCGGCTTGAACACAATGGTTATTTGGGTGTTATTATCTAGTTTACCATTACCCACTCCCTCCACTTTCTTTTTCTAAACTAATTTTTATTAGAGTATAGTTGATTTACAATGTTGCATTAGATTTGGCCATACAGCAAAGTGAATCAGTTACACATAGACACTCTGTTTTGGAGTCTTTTCCCAAATAGGTCATTACAGAGGCTGAGTAGAGTTTCCTGCACTGTATGTGTGTGCTTAGTCACTCAGTCATGTTGGACTCTTTGTGACCCCATGGACTGCAGCCTACCAGGCTCCTCTGTCCATGGGGATTCTCCAGGCAAGAATACTGGAGTGGGTTGCCATGCCCTCCTCCAGAGGGTCTTCCCAACCCAGGGGGCAAACCCAGGGCTCTCGCATTGCAGGTGGATTCTTTACCATCTGAGCCTGCATTATATAGTAGGTTATTAGCTATCTATTTTTTATATAGTGTGTACATGCCAATCCAAGTCTCCCAATTTATCTACCCTTCCCCCCTTGGTAGCCATAACTTTGCTTTCTACATCTGTGACTCTCTATTTCTGTTTTGTAAAAAAGTTCCTTCGTCCCGTTTCTTAGATTTCATATATAAGTGATATCATACAATAAGACAATCTCTAGATCCACCCACATCACTGCAAATGGCATTATTTCATCTTTTTATGTCTAAGTCACCTTCCATTGTGTATATGTACTGTGTCTTCTTTCTCCATTCCTCCCTCAGTGAACATTTGTGTTTCTTCCATGTCCTAGCTGCGGCAAATAAGGCTACAGTGAGCGCTGGGGTGCAAGTATCCTTTGGGATTATGGTTCTCTCTGGGTGTATGCCCAGGAGTGGGATGGCTGGATCATATGGCAGTTCTATTTTCAGTCTTTTAAGGAACCTCCTTACTGTTCTCCAAGTGGCTGCACCAATTTGCATTCCCACCAACAGTGTAGGCGAGTTCCCTTTTCTCGACATCGTCTCCAGCATTCATTGTTTGTAGATTTTTTGGGTGATGGTCATTCTGACCAGTGTGTACCTACTTTCTAATCAATCTTGCACATTTTTGTCAAAATTATCTACTTAAACTCAGCTCTAATCATGTCAAGAGATAACCCCTACACATGCAAATGAGGAATAAGCCCAGCCAGTTTGTGGGCAAGAATGTTTGCTTCTGATGCTGGTCTGAAAAGGGGAATGTGAGCTCAGGACATGGGCACTTTTATTAGATCACACACTCAACGTTCTTGCATTCAATGGAACCCCAAATATATTTTTGCAAGAGATGAACTATTTCAGTAAAATTGAATCCACATGTTTTAAATTCATTGACAATTGACGCATTAACTGTATGGTGAGAACAAGCTGATGGCCTCAAACCTTTTAAACCTTGCAGGAAGCCTTGTTTCTTCATTTATTTTCCTTAGAAACATGAAGTTTATTATTCCAAAAAAAAAAAAAAAAAAGCACTCCAACCCCAAACTCTACATAGTCTCCATCTGCCAAGCCCTAGGGGGACTTACAGTTGTCTGTGAGAAGGGGAAGGGTTTTATGGCCTAAGAGAACTCAGGATTCCCCTCTGCTGGGCTGGAAGTTTCCACCGTTTTTTGCCTTTTAGTTCTCACCTCCGGATCATGTATCAACTTTTTCATCCAATAGATTTTACAGTTTACAAAGGGCTTTCTCATCCATCACCTGACTCGATCCTCTGTAAAACCCCATGAAATCAGCACTTTTAGCTCATGTCTTTATTCCTGTTTAATGGAGGGCAAGAGGAGATTGAAAGAAGTTAACCGTCTTACCCAAAGCTTCATGATATGATAGCCAGCCTCCAAGATGACCAGCTGATCCCTGGACCAAGGCATATTGTGCCAGGATTGGGCTGTGAGACCTATAGCAGTCAGCAGAAATAATGGCACATTCTTTATAAGATTAGATGATAGAAAGACTGGCTTCAGTCTTGGGGGGTCCTCTCTCTCTTTCTCTGTCTCTCCCTCTCACTCTTCCTCTCCCACTTCTCAAGACATATTAGGAGGCCTCAGGCCACCTAGGAGAGGTCCATGTGGTGAGGAAATGATGTCTCCAGCCAAAAGCCAGCAAAGAACCATGAAAACCCATGTGAATGAGCTTGGAAGTGGACCCTTTAGCCCGAGTTAAGCCTTCAGATAACCGTAGTCCTGGCCAACAGCTTAAGTGCAACCTCGTTAGAGACCCTGTACCAAAACCGCTCAGCTAAGCCATTCCTGGATGCCTTCACTCTCAGTAACTGAATAAAAGTTCATTGTTTTAGGTTGCTAGGTTCACAGTAATTTGTTACACAGCAACGGATAACTGATACACAAGGCTACATGTGTTTCACAACAGCATGACCCAACAGAGATAGTGTATCCACCTGTATCATCCACAAGGTGGGGAATCCTATATTCAGTAAGAAACATAAGCACCTGTGAAACTCAGGACACACTAGACTTCTAAGTGATGGAAAAAAAAATAAGTTTTGTATCTGGCAAGCCTTTATAATGAACTTTTTCATTCTTAAAAACTCTTTGGCAATATGATCTATTTGATCTCAACAGAGCAGTCCTGGTGTGGAACCCTTTATGTTCACTTTCTAGGTCATAAGTATGCCCGCTAGCCACTCTCATCTGCTACCAGGGCATCTACCTGCCTTCAAGGAGTCTTTCTTCTGAGAAGTAGTGCTTTAAATACCTTTTCATTGCTTACCTAATAAGCCTCTAAATCGTCTAAGTGCCAGGTCACCAAGTGCCTCATGTGCTGGACCTCCTGGCAAACTGTGAACACCTAGGAGTCTGCCTATCAAGGAACTGCTCTACCGTTCACCCAACTCACGAATAGTCCCTGGGCGAGCCTTCCATCCTGAAGCATTAGGGCCTTTGCTATCTACTTGGCAAACTCCCTACCCCAACCAGAAATGGCCTGCTCTCTGCTCCATAAATCTCAGCAGCTGGCCTCTCTTTCTGCTTATGTTCCTGAAATCTGATTGCATTCTTCACTCCTCTCTCTCTGTATCCTGTGTGAATTCTATCCACCCCTCTAGGCTAGACAGTCACCTGAGATTTTTCTGACCTCCAGCTTCAACCCCTAAAGAGCTTGCCCTTGTTTGGAATTCAAAGGCCCATCCCATTTCCCCTATACATCACTAGATAAAAGGACATTTTATTTTTACAGCTCGACTGAGAGAGGAGTCGTCAATCACACAGCACGCGCTTAGTGGTAAGCGCCCCACCAGGCACTCTGCATAGATTATCGAATACACAGATGTCATCTGTGTGTGAGGGCCTTTACTGAGTATTGCTGAGCAACTGATTGACTAGGAGCCTCTTTAGTGTCTGCCCACCCTCAATCTCTCCAGTGGATTTTCATAAATGAGATGAAGGTCCACTCAAGCCCCAGGGCCCCTAGATTGGATTTCCTTAGACCTTTAGTATATATCCCCATCACTGTCTCAATGCCTCTATACCCTACACACAGCCCATGACAGGAGTGACTCTGAGCACTGCATGGCCCCTGGCCACCACTGGTGGGACCCAGGATAGATGCCTGACTCAAATTGGGCACTGTCTTCTTTAGGCTGTAGAAGAAGATTTCTAAAGGGCTAAAGAAGTTGGATCATAAGAGGTATCAGATCTTTTAGTTAAACATCATAGAGCTTATACAGGCTTAGAAAACAAACATATGGTTACCCAAAGGGAAAGATGGGAGAAGAAATATAAATTAGGAGGTTGGGATTAACATATATACACTAACTATAAATAAAATAGATAACCAATAAGGATCTAGCGTATAGCACAGGGAACTCCACTCAATATTCTATAATACCTAAATGGGAAAGAATTTGAAAAAGAACAGATGTGTATATGTGTATAACTGAATCACTTTGCTGTACACATGAAACTAACACAAGATTGTAAATCAATCATACTCCAATATAAAATAAAAAATTTAAATAGCAAAAAAAGTCATAAGGTTTAATCAGCATCAGCACTGTGCCAAGACAGCTCAGAATTACAAGGGAGCTACAAATTCAAAATTAATTAGAAGAAACCGACCTGTCTGTAGCAGAAAGCAGAGGAACAGACCAAATGCCCAACCAAGGCAGTGCTGAGAAACTCTGGAGTGGGCTGGCTTTGTCCCTGACTCTCCCTAGCTCTGCTGTGGCCTGGCAGAACTTCACCTCTTATCCTGGGATGCCTTCCATAGAGTTCCTTGCAGTCCTTCAATAATCTCCCTTTATCTCTGGACTAGTCTGATAGGTTTCTGTTCTTGCAGTTAACAAGGCCTGAATTAAACTATACCCAATGGGACTTCCCTGGTGGCTCAGATGGTAAAGCGTCTGCCTACAATGCAGGAGACCCAGGTTCAATCCCTGGGTCGGGAAAGTCTCCTGGAAAAGGAAATGACAACACATTCCAGTATTTCTTGCCTGGGAAATTCCATGGATGAAGGAGCCTGGTAGGCTACAGTCCATGAGGTCTCAAAGAGTTGCACACAACTGAGGGATTTCACTTTCACTTTCAATATGTTTAAAGTTAAACAGGGAATAAAGAGTGTCAAATTCATATCCATGTTGATCCTGAAATATTGAGGTTATCTGTAGGCTATAGAGTACACTTGTGTTATGGATCCTACACATTCTTTAGTAAAGGCTTCCCATTTTACAGATGAGGAAAAAGATATCTAGAAATGAAAAAAACAAAAAGATAGCCAGGTGCACAGCAATTGATGGAACGAAGACTAGGCCCAAGAACCCTTCCTGTTGTCCAGGGTTCCTTTATTACTTTGCCATCACTGACTCTGCTCTTCCCAATGATTATGCCCACTGGGGCAATCAAAACAGCCTTTAATATCTCTCTATATCAAAGAGAAATAGCAGAGATCATTAGAGTCTCCCCAGACCCACCTCACTGATGTATTCTGGGGAAATTTTGCTTAGATCTCAAGCAGCTAAAGGAAAAGATAAGAGAGGTGCTGAGCTTGCATTTCTTTAAAAAACTGGGTCAGAGGCACAGAAGAGAAAAATGCAATGAGGTCACTGGCTGCCCACTTTAAAACAGAGTTCATGCGCATCTTAACAGTACACTGCAAAGGAAAGTTCATCAGTTTTCCCATAAAAATATGAAGTCAGTCTGTTAATAAGACAAAAAATATTGCAACTTCTTGGAGCAATTGTGCTGAGCAGGCTGAATTGCCTACAGGATGCCCTTGTCAAATATATTCTTCCTCTAAGGTACCCACTTGGTAATGTGATGCATGAAACAATCAAAATTATTTTGTGTTACAATGTATTAGATTTCCAGTAATGGGAAAAAAAATCTTCACTGGTCCCATCTCCTAACGCATGTTAGTATCTTAAATATTTTAATCTTATTGCAATTAAATGAAAATATTCTCAAAGTATATTTGTTAAGATTGAATTTACTTAAATGTCTTAAAGAAATAAGGATGAGTAAAGTGAGACATCAAAGGATGGTAATGAGCCTGACAGATGGGCTAATTGGTCCCACAGTTAGCCCACAGTCAGTGACGTGTGTGTGTCTGTCTGTGTGTGCGCACATTCAGTCATGTCCAACTCTTTGCGACCCCATTGATGATAGCCCACCAGGCTCCTCTGTCCATGGAATTTTTCAGGCAAGAATACTGGAGTGGATTGCCATTTCCTCCTCCAGGGGATTTTCCAAAGGCAGGGATCAAACCTGAGTCTCCTGCGTTTCTTGCATTGGCAGGCAGATCCTTAACCACTGCACCTGGGAACTTAAGCCTAAATACTGAGAGAGAAGCCCCACTCGCTATGGATGAGAAAGAAGAGGAAGAAGCTGTCTCCTACCTAAAGTTTATTGAGCAGTTGTGTACTCTAAATAGACACTGTTAAGCACTTTTTATGCTTTTCATTTCACATAATCTTCAAAAGAACTCTATTGGATAAGTAGTATTACTTTTAATTTCCCTATTTCATAGGTTAAAAAATACAGAGTTTACAGAAGTTAATTAACTTTACCAGGTTCCTGGCTAATAAAAGACAGACCTCAGAGATCCAATACCCAGGGCTTTCTCTCAACCTCTCATTTCTGTTTCATTCTAAACACCGACTCTATTCTTCAGCTTCCTCTCTGTGTCAGGAAACATGGGCCAAAGTGGTTCTGGGACCACATTCATGCAGTTAATTTGCACTATCTTAATTCTTTTCATACCCTTAACTATATTATGGAGCTTCCTTGGTGGCCCAGATGGTAAAAAATCTGCCTCCAATGCAGGAGACCTGGGCTCGATCCCTGAGTTGGGAAGACCCCCTAGAGAAGGAAACAGCTAGTCACTTCAGTATTCTAGCCTGTAGAATCCCATGGACAGAGGAGTCTGGTGGGCTACAGTCCATGGGGTCACAAAGAGTCAGATATGACTAAGCAACTAACACTTTCGTTTTTCTAGGGTAGGTATACAAGGAAAATTAGGGGTAGAAACTGACAATTGTTCAGGCAAGACAGAAAAGCAATGGCAGAGATCAGTGATGAAAAGATGAAGGGGATTGATGCTAAGGAGGCAGAATTCATAAAAGAAAGTCTGAATCTTTATTCAGAATTAGATGGTCCAAGCAGTTCACTGATGCTTGACAACCTTCATGGCTGCCCCCATAAGACCACAAACACAGCAATGAACCAGAAATGTCAACAGAAACAATTCAAATTCTTTTGGTCTCCCAAAAGTAGCAGAAGCAATAGTAACTGCATCCCCCGCAACCTCAGCCTTAAATTGAAGCTGTTGATTTTGCCATTATAAAGCACCCAGAGCCTTAGAAATGGAAGTATGAGTACAGAGACTTTTCCTGTAAGTCTTTTAACCAACCAGATACTGGAAGAAACAAGGATACATTCACCCTTACAACCTTCAAAGGAGCACAGCCCCACCAGAAACTTGATTTCAGATCATCGTTGTTGTTTAGTTAAAAAGTCATGTCAGACTCCGTGACCACTTGAATTGTAACCTGCCAGGCTCCCCTGTTCATGGGATTTCCCAAGTAAGAATACTGGAGTAGGTTGCCATTTCCTTCCCCAGAGGATCTTCCCAACCCAGAGAACAAACCCATGTCTCTTGAATGGCAAGTGGATTCTTTACCACTGAGCCACCAGGGAAGCCCATGGTTTCAGATTTCTGACCTCCAAGTGGTAAGGGAATAAATTGCTGTTGTCTGAAGCCACCAAATCTGTGGTAATTTGTTGCAGTAGCCCTAAGAAACTAATACACAGATATTGACATGGAAATGACCGAATTATCTCGCAAGAAATGTAAATTTAGCCTTGGTATAAATGTTTCCATAAGCAAGAGCAAGTATGCTTGAAACAAGAGAAAAAATAGAAAAGGACAGCAGCAGCAACAGCAACAAAATAAAGCAGATGGAAATTTTAGAAATGAAGAATATAATAATCCAAGTGAAAACCCAGTGGACAAGCTTCACAGCAGAATGGAGATGACAAAAGAAAGAATGAGTGATCTTGAAAAGAGAATGATGAAAATGACACAATATGAACAACAGAAAAAAAAAAATAGATTGAAAAAAACTCAGAGGGAGACCCAGGGACCTGTGGTCCTACTATAAAACGTCTAACATCTGCATCATTGACGCATGAAAAGAGCTGGGCCATGAGTACAGACAGGTCTGGATTTGATTCCTGGCTGTCACCTCCCATGTTTCTTTAAATGACACAATATGAACAACAACAAAAAAAAAATAGATTGAAAAAAACTCAGAGGGAGACCCAGGGACCTGTGGTCCTACTATAAAACGTCTAACATCTGCATCATTGACGCATGAAAAGAGCTGGGCCATGAGTACAGACAGGTCTGGATTTGATTCCTGGCTGTCACCTCCCATGTTTCTTTGGAACAGAAGGTCTCTAAGCCCCAGTTTTCCCAGAAGTTATTTCCCTGGCAATAATGCAGTTTCTCTCAGAGTGGTTTTGTGAGGACTGAAAACAATAACAATGGCACAACAAAAAAAACTTCGAATGTGATTAGAAATGAGCCTGTTTGAATCACTCGTTTGTTTTGCTAAAGGGGACAAAGGAACAAAAGCCAAAGTATGAGATATCCACGCTTTTTACTAACAAGCAAATTCTTGTCATTTGTATTCTGAGGTCACCTGAATATTCATTGGAAGGACTAATGCTGAAGAAGCTGAAACTCCAATACTTTGGCCACCTGATGCGAAGAGTCGACTCATTGGAAAAGACCCTGATGCTGGGAAAGATTGAAGGCAGGAGGCAAAGGGGACGACAGAGGATGAGATGGCTGGATGGCATCACCGACTCAATGGACACAAGTTTGAGTAAGCTCCGGGAGTTGGTGATGGACGGGGAGGCCTGGCGTGCTGCAGTCCATGGGTCACAAAGAGTCGGACGCGACTGAGCGACTGAACAATAATATACAGGGGTGACAGAATGAAGTTAAAATGTCATAAACAAGGAGTTCATAATCAGTGTGCACATCAAAACTGAGGCAAATTAACTCAATTTCTGTAGCCTTTTCTAACAAAACACTTTCTTGTTGAACTTATAATGTATAAATAGAATTTCTTATCAAAAAAGTGAAGTTTGCAATAAACCTAGCCATATAATTAAAGGTTACATTCCATAGAAATAAATATTTGTACTTTAAACGGCGGATCAGCAAAGGAGAGTTTTTGTGTGGTTTTTTTTTCCAGCAAATAACATAGTGAGAAATTTAATAATTCAGAATTCCTACAGATACTATTTCAAAAGAACATTTGTCTTACCTGGCTAAAGTTCTTTCTTGCTTGTCATTTTACATTAATTGACTTGTCAATAGCCTTTAATCTCTTATCTTGATAATGAACTAGCCCAAGGCTTTCTAGTCCCATAGTCACTTGAGTTAAGTCTTCTTTTCAACTCCTATTTGCTCTAAGTATGTTGAGATTTACAGCAATAGTTCAGCCACACTTGTGACCTAGAAAACTTGTGAATAGAAAAATATGACTTTTAAGACATGGCATATTTATACAATAGGATATCACCCAGGCATAAGAATGAAATGCCATGTGCAGCCACATGGATGCACCTAGAGATTATCAAACTAAATGAAGTAAACCAGAGAAAGACAAATACATATGATACCGCTTATATGAGGAGTCTAAAATAAAGCAGAAAGAAAAAGATGCAAATGAACTTACAGACAAAACAAAATAGACCCACAGATATAGAAAACAAAGTTATGGCCACCAAAGGGGAAAGGGCGGAGATAAATTACAAGTCTGGGGTGAACACAAACACACTATTATACATAAAATAGATAACCAAAAAGATTCTACTGTATAGCATAGGGAGCACGGGAAACTTTACTCAATATTTTGTAATAACCTATAAGGGAAAAGAATATATACACAAACATATATATATATACACACATACATATATACATCTGAATAGCTTTGCTGTACATCTGAAATTAACATGACATTGTAAGCCAATTATATTTCAGTTAAAACAATGTGCCTGCATGCATGCGTAGTCGCTTTAGTCGTGGCTGACTCTTTGTGACTCCGTGGACTGCTGTCCCCCAGGCTCCGCTGTCCACGGGCTCCTCCAGGCAAGAACACTGGAGTGGGTTGCCATGCCCTTTTCCAGGGGATCTTCCTAGCCCAGGGCTCAAACCCATATCTCCTAGGTCTCCTGCACTGCAGGCAGATTCTTTACCCACTGAGCCACTTGGAAGGCTGAAATTAAATAGACAGGTAGATAGATAGGACTATTAATTTTCTTTTTCCACAAGGAAAATACCTAGCATAGCAGCTGGCCTGAAGAAGGGGCTCAGGCACAAGCAATGGAGGGATCTCTCAGCTTTCTGTCTGGTCTGTGTGCTTTCTCACGCTGGGAAGGCTGGCAGAAGTCCGACCATCTAAATCTTCCATATGACCCTCTACCATATTTGTCTGTATGGCCCTTTCTAGATCTGAACCAGAAAATGGAACCTTTTGGGGGCCATCAGTCAGTCATCTTGCATGATAAACAACTGTAAATCATACATATTAAATATCTACTTTCCTCCTTAAGAAAAAAAAGTAACTTCTTGCCTTTCCAGTCACTGGCTTCATTTTGCTCTCATAAACTAGCTAGAATCTATTATAATAAAAGTAATGCCTTGAGGGCAACAATAAGGGAAAACAACTCATTATATTGGTGCTAGAAATCTTCCCCGATTACAAACGTATGTAACAGAATTCTAATACAAGTGACCCTGGATTTAAACCTGCTGAACTAGTGATGTTCCCTACTCTCACAGCACAGCCAGGATCGAACCCCATCCTGATGAGTTCTAAGCTCTGCAAGCAATGCTTCTGCATTCCAATCAGCAGCTGTGCTCACCGCAGCTGGCAGTAACTCGGCTGACACCATCTGCAGGCTTATTTACAGTAAGTGGATCTCCTGCAAACTGCTCTCCCCTTTATCTTTGCAAATTTTCTTTAAACTGTTAAATTTCTTGCTCTTCACTGTGTCCAAAAAAAAAAAGGGAGAGAGAGAGAGAAAAGTTGATGGGATACACAGAATGTCAAATCTACCTCCCCAAAAGGCAAGACAATCCATCTCTCTGAAAGGGACACAGAACAGATTAACTTAATGGTAGGAGAAACGAATGTGAATGAGCAAATTTCCAAGTCCAGACTGCCATACTCAATGCACAAACACGAATTGGGAGATTGGGGTTGACATATACATACTACTATGCATACTATTATAAATATAATAGATAACTAATAGATGCCTACTATAAAGTACAGGCAACTCTACTCAGCACTCTGCGATGAACTTCATGGGAAAAGAATCTAAAAAATATATATGTATAATTGATACACTTGGCTGTACAGCAGAAACTAACACATTATGTATTAATCATATCTCAAAAAAAATTTAAAAACAAAAATTAAAGAAAACTTTTAAATACACAAACAGAACTCTGAAATTTCAAGGAAATGTCAATGGAGACTTTGAACAGCACTGAGCTGATGCAATAGATGGTCTTTTAAACAATGAAAAGGAATTATTTACCAGATGTGAAACGTTTCCATTGTGTAGAGGGTTGCTGAAGCTATGTTCCACTTCTTTGTTTAGCTGGATATAGCAAGTAGCCTTGGAAATGGTCTTCCTTGCTCAAAGAATTTTAAGGGTGGCTCCCTTATCTGATAGCCAGTCGTTGGTCTAGAAGTAGACATAGCAAATACCTTTATGTTCCAACAAGGCACACTTTTGAAGGGTGAAACCAGCAGAGGGTATACGAAGTTGAATGATTTTCCTCAAAGGTTTTTGTGAAGAAAGGAACACAGACCCCCAACACCTATTCCCTAAAATTCAAAGTTAAGGCAGACTATTAGCATAGACAAGATTTGCCTGATCCAAATTCCACTGGCCAAACAAGACCCCAAGGACCCTAAAAGTAAACTCACCAATGGGACTTCACTAGCGTCCCAGTTCTAACAGAGGAATCTAGATGTTCTGGTCCAGGCTGGAGCTAGACGCCCACTTTGAAACTTGGCCAACTGACACCATGACTCCTATTCGGAAAAAGCAGTGGGTAAGCATGTAAACATGATCAACAACAACAAAAGATCCCAGAGATCAAGCATGTGGCACTCCAAGCAGAATATGGGTGAGTAAGTGCATCCTTCCATGGTCTAGAAGAGTCCACTGAACCGAGACTAGTCTTTAAACAAGATATCGGTAGAGCCACAAAAGCATCAGCAAGACAGACCTGTTTAACCAATTATTGTGCCAGAATTTTGAACTGATTAAGAAACTGGAGACAGGGAGAAGTCCACAGGATAAAGATATTAACTTCCTGCTAAAGGGACATGTCAGGGATTGAACAATTAATAGAGAATATTATACGAAGTGAAAGAACTCAGTTCAAAAGGTTATATACTGCATGATTCCATTTATGTGAAAAGTCCAGAATGGATAAATCCGTAGACAGAAGGTGTGTTAGTGGCTGCCGAATGCTATAGGGACAGTGGGGATGGAGAGTGACTGTTAATGGGTATAGAGCTACTTTTATAGATGATGACAATGTTCTAAACTTATATTGTGGTGATGGTTTCACAGCTCTGTGAATATACTATAAATCATTAAATTGTACATTTGAAATGGGTAAATTTTATGGATGGGTAAATTTTATGGTAAACAAATTATATCTCACTAAAGATGTTGTAAAAAAGAAATGTACAAGTACAATATTTTACTCTCCCTAAAGAAATGGAGATATTGTCCCCTATGTGGACTATATAAACTTTAAAGAATCTGCTTCAGCAGGAAAAGGCAATATATCATAGCAGTTAACAGTACGAGCTCTGGAGTCAGACTCTCTGGGTTCAAATCTCAGCTACTTTTTGTACAGTATGTGTGATTCTTGTGCCTCAGTTTTCTCATCTGCAAAATGGCATGCAGTAAAATCTACCTGATTGAGCTGTTGGAAAGATTAAGCAAAAGGGTTAAGTGTAGTGCCTGACATGAAATTAAGTGCAAAATGAATATTTCATATTCAAAATGATTTTTAAATATGCATATTTATTTGCCTATAAAATAATTGGGACCTAATTAAATTTAAAAGGTTTTGCACAGCAAAGGGAACTATATATGAGGTGAAAAGACAATCCTCAGAATAGAAGAAAATAATAGCAAATGAAGCAACTGACAAAGGACACTTCTCCAAAATATACAAGCAGCTCATGCAACTCAGTACCAAAAACACAAACAACCCAATCAAAAAGTTAGCAGAAGTGACCTAATTAAATTTAAAAGGTTTTGCACAGCAAAGGGAACTATATATGAGGTGAAAAGACAATCCTCAGAATAGAAGAAAATAATAGCAAATGAAGCAACTGACAAAGGACACTTCTCCAAAATATACAAGCAGCTCATGCAACTCAGTACCAAAAACACAAACAACCCAATCAAAAAGTTAGCAGAAGACCTAAACAGACATTTCCCCAAAGTTGACATACAGATGGCTAATAAGCCCAGGAAAAGATACTCAACATCGGTCATTATTCAGTTCAGTTCAGTCACTCAGTCATGTCCGACTCTTTCCGACACCATGAATTGCAGCACGCCAGGCCTCCCTGTCCATCACCAACTCCCAGAGTTCACTCAAACTCACATCCATCAAGTCAGTGATGCCATCCAGCCATCTCATCCTCTGTCGTCCCTTCTCCTCCTGCCCACAATCCCTCCCAGCATCAGAGTCTTTTCCAATGAGTCAGCTCTTCGCATGAGGTGGCCAAAGTACTGGAGTTTCAGCTTTAACATCATTCCCTCCAAAGAAATCCCAGGACTGATCTCCTTTAGAATGGACTGGTTGGATCTCCTTGCAGTCCAAGGGACTCTCAAGAGTCTTCTCCAACACCACAGTTCAAAAGCATCAATTCTTCGGGGCTCACCCTTCTTCACAGTCCAACTCTCACATCCATACATGACTACTGGAAAAACCATAGCCTTGACTAGACAGACCTTTGTTGCCAAAGTAATGTCTCTGCTTTTCAATATGGTATCTAGGTTGATCATAACTTTCCTTTCAAGGAGTAAGCGTCTTCTAATTTCATGGCTGCAGTCACCAACTGCAGTGATTTTGGAGCCCAAAAAAATAAAGTCTGACNTTAAAGTTTTTTCCTACGAACTGAGTTATTACACAGTTATCTTTTTCTTTCTGATATGTACTCCTTTGTAAATTACATTCATTTGCTGTGGTGGCTTCTCTTTTTTCATAAATTTTTATAAAGGCTTTTGATTTCTTAATTTTTATATAATTTAGTTTATCAATCTTTTCTTTCTCTTTAAAAAATTCCTTCTCTACTCAACGCCGCATAAGAAGTTTAAAATTTTTACCTTTCACATCTAGCTATTTAACCTACACGTAAATTGATTTTTCTGTACAAGATAGAGTGCTAAATTCATTTTTTTTTTCCATTTGGAACACCAACTTTCCCAGCACCATTTCTTGACTTTTCTATTTTTCCTTAGCAGTCTGCAACATTACTATATCAAATATACAATTCCCCAATAAGTTTGAGACTGCTCTGAACTCTCACCTTTCTTTCATCAGCCATTTTATTTATCATCTTAACAATACTGTACTGGTTTAATTAACACAGCTGTATAATAATATGCTTTATTTTAATACAAAAGGAGAGCCTGCCCATGCCAGCACCTTGTTCTTCAGGACTATCCTGATGAGGATTCTTGGGCTTAGCTAGTTCCATACAATATTCTAACAGATAACACTGGCCTCATGATAGGCTGGCTTCTGTTCTGCTAACAAACCCCCATACTTCATTCAGTACTTTAAAAAAAAAAAATCGATTTCTTGCTCATGTTATATATCCTTTGTGTCAGCATTTTTCCATGAAGTCCCCATTCTGGGAACAAGGCTAACAGGACAGATGTAGGAGGCTCGTTGCTGGTCCACAGCAGATGGAAAAANAAAAAAAAAAAATCGATTTCTTGCTCATGTTATATATCCTTTGTGTCAGCATTTTTCCATGAAGTCCCCATTCTGGGAACAAGGCTAACAGGACAGATGTAGGAGGCTCGTTGCTGGTCCACAGCAGATGGAAAAAGAGCTCTGGAGGGTGATGCTCTGCCAATGGAATGTCCTGACAGTAATGACACGCACACTTCCAAACATAACACATTTGCCAGAACTGGTCACGGAGGCCCCGCCAAACTCCAAGGCAGCCAGGAAGTTCTACTGACCATGTCTCTGGAAGGCAGCCAAAAACATTTGTTGAACTAATCACCATCACCTGCACCACTATCCCAAAGTTTTCAGCAGCCTTCCTACAGGCTTACAGAGGAAACAAATAGAAATAGGAAGCTGAGGGTCAAGAGACTGCATTCAGAATCTAAAGAATCTCATTCCATCATGTTACTCAGGGACTAGTTGGTAATTTACACTGTGCAATTCTAGATGCAAATCAAGACATAGGTTTAACAAACCTCTGGCAAATGCTATGGAAATAGCATATGC